>JAGXJF010005506.1:0-514171 GCA_019208055.1 Stipa capillata | reverse complement strand
TTGTGACTCGGGAGGGGAAAAATCGTAACCCCATCCTTCTCACGCATGCGGAGCTCGTTGTGGACTTGGCGTCCTCGAATCCTCATGTCGTCGTTGCGTTGTTGGTCGTCTCGCTGGCGAGCGAGCCGAGTCTGCTGCTCGATCAACTCTTCCTCCTTAGCAAGGAATCGGAGTCGGGTGGCCTCGAGCTCGTCCGGCGTTTGTTGCTCAATGGGGACTTCTTGGCCGTCATTGCCGTCTAGCGTGCCGGCATTGGCCATGAAGACTTCCCGGGACGGATGGTGGCTGCCAGAGCTTTCATCCTCGTCCGAGTAATACTCGAGGACAGGGAGGAGAGAGTCGATGGCGCCGACCAGTCGGGATCCGAGTGCGAACTCGTGTGCAATAAACGGATCCGGTTTCGGCGAAGCCTCTTCCCTGGGGAGAGGGGCCGAGCGCGTGGGCTTCGTGGGAGTCCCGTGCTGAAGAGCTGGTGAAGCCTCTGCCGATCAGGACGTCGCCGAGTAGCAGAGGTGAAGCTGGCCGATCTTGTCGGCGATGAAGTCCAACCTCCCAAAATCGGAAGAGCTGGCCAGGGTCCGGGGCAGCGCTGATGAATGCGAACTTCAGGCTGCTTCCCGAGACGAAAACGTTGTTGTTGTTGGCGAAAGCCATCCCGACTCGTGCAGATGGATCTATGCGCACGGGTCCCCTACCTGGCGCGCCAACTGTCGGAGTATTATTCCGGCAATACTAATTATGGGGCGGTGTGAGCACAGCAAATCAGGATGGCTGCACACGGGAGACAAGATTTAGACAGGTTCGGGCCCTCTCGGAGAGGTAATACCCTACGTCCTGTGTTTGGTGGCTGGTATTGCTGTATCCTGAGTGCCGCAGGCCCTAGAGAATCGATCTCGAAGGGGCCTGAGCTATGAAACAGTGGAGATGATGCTGGATGTAAAGGCGATGCCGATCGGAGGTCCCCATCCGAGCCTTATATAACCGGCCGGAGTAGGGTTACAGAGTCCGGATCGGGTTAACAGATATGTTTCCTATTCGGTTACAACCAATTCCGGGTAGCCGGACTGGTAATAGTCCTTGTCTTGTACTCCACGTCGGTGAGTCGCCCCCGTGTTGTAGTCGGACTCCGAGTAGTCGGCCCGGCCCATCCCGTGGCCGGGAGGCCGGATTCGTCCTCCTTGGTGATACCTGGGTGGCATATCACCATCACTGCCCCCCTAAAATTTTCCACAATCTGAACTCCCCAGGATCTTATTAGTTTAGATTGTGAAAAATTTTGGGGGGGACAGATTCTAGGGGAAGCTGGGGAGGAGGCAGATTCTCCCAGAATCTGCCAAAAGAACTGGCCCGTAGCCAAACTCGAACGGGCGAACGGCCTTTCACTGCTTTAGCAATACCGATAGGAAAAGGGAAAACAATCTGGTAGAGGAGCTTTCAGGCCGAGACAGACTACAAGGGCCTTATTGCTTTCAGAATAGTAGGCCTGTAAAGGCCTAATAGCTAGATGCTCAAGCCTTTGGAAAGAAACTAGCAATGGGCTATATACGGTCGGGAGACTCGATTAGTTTCAGATGAAGTTGGGAGTTTGGCACCGCCGTCAACGTACGCGTCGCCTATCCCCTGCCTATCGTGAAACACAACAGATAGTTGCTGCCAACATCAAAAGTGATCGACAACCACCGCCCGTTCCAGTGGCGGAGTACGGGGATATGAATATGATATTTTTACTAGGGAGTTTGATATGGCTCAGTATAGATAAGATCGAGGTAGAAGATGAATAAAAATACATATATAAGTACAATAAAATAAATGATAATTGTTCTCTTCTCTTTAATTCTCTTCTAATAGTACAACACAATTGATAAATGCTCTTATATACTAGTGCCCCTACTAGGGGTTTAGATAAGGGTCTATAAGTAAGGGAAACTTTACTTCCTAAAGGATGTCACCGGTGGCTTGACTTGAAAGTTTCCTAACACTCCCCCTGTGGCGCTTATCGCGAGATGCCTATGCTTCATTCAAACTCTGAAAAATCCAGTGAAAAAAATTGTAAAAGAGTGCATCGCACACACTGCATCATATTGCACTAGTTGCTTCATTATAAACCTTGCAAATACGAAACATCAGAGAAAACTCATTCAAGGGGAATAGAGTGCAACTATTGAGTGAATTAATCCACTATGGATCAATTGTGAATGATGCCTTTGTAAAGTTTCGCATTACTTTGCATAATTCTGGTTATATTTCTAATAAGGGATGTGCTCCTCTAAATACTGCACATATATAACTAAAACTCATTTTCAAGCTAACCTCTCCAAGAGTTGATGTTTTAACCCATATTCTTTCAAGAATGGGACTAGACATAATTCGAACACTATAATTGTCAATACTTGATTCTTCAAAGTGAATTAATTACATGAACTTGCATAATTCAAAGTGTGGTAATTAATGTTCATATATATTTGCTCTCCTTCAAGATAGTCTTCGTTAGAACTTTCATGTTCTAAATTTTATGTTTCCGAAATAAACATTATGAGCAACTTGTGTGAATACATTTTAGATATACACAACATCCATCTTCATTAGTGCACTTCACAATTATTTTTGTAAATTGTGGTAAGTTGTATATTGATGATGTTCTAGTGTATCCATCTCATTTCATTAAGTTCATTCATGAATAATGTGAGTGGATATATCGTAGAGCAATATACGTCATCAATGTGCAATTATAACCATATTCACTTGTGCAACAAGAGCTTCATTATCTACTTAGATAATTTTAGAGGTTAAGGTAGATGAGTGCAACATAAGCTTCATGCTCTTGCCTAGGCCAATCAACCACCCATGAATTATAGATTTCTTGAATGGTTCATTATGATTTGGTATGCCGTCCCACCAATTATTTAGATACAAATATAGTATCTTCATATGATAGATGTTTTAATAATTGAGTTTGTATTCTTCATGAGTTACATGACTCGTACTTCGGCTTGCCAGGTATAAAGCTTGGTCACGATGTTTCATAGTACTTTTCTATGGAACTCGTGGATTGGTCATGGCATATACAGCTACCTTTGAACATTTCCCGCCAATGAATGCCATTTGAGTTCTATTCAAGTTGATTTAAGCACTTTTCAACATTCTTGTTGATACATGTTGGGTTCATGTCCACTTATGATATTGTGTATCTATCGGGCCCGTATAAATTCTTAGATATTTACTTACGCAGTAGATCATTTATATGTTTCAAATTGGATTCCTCCACATTACAACAAGTAATTTTTTAACCACATGTCCGAGACCATAAGGTACTCTATTTCGGGACAAAGGCTAGTGATGGCATGATCCATCCCTATCCTGTGCCTCATACTAGTGTAGGGATGTTCCTCCGTAATTTAATTGCATGTGCTATCGAACTTACTCCTGCATTGAAGATAACTCTGCGATGCTTGCAGCTTATAAGAGGCTTCATAAAGTTCTTTTTCAAAAAAATCCAATGTTTTAATGTTTCAAATACCTTGCATCCAATTATCTGTATTCCAAAACAAGGTCACAACATTTTATGTCTTATTTTTATTTACTTACTACTATCAATTCTCTAGAAAGAATATTCAGTTAGGAATATGTGTCTTCTTACAATGACATTATGCTACTTTCAAATGCTTCTCTCATAATTCCACAATCATACTTCTTCATGTATGTAGGGAGTGTTGATGCCCATATTACCTTCAAATATGACCCAACTAGATACTTCAGTATCTAGCAATAGATAAAATTTTATAGGTCACATCAGTAGACTTATGTATTTCCCTTTATAGTTTTCTAGTGTCTTAACCAGAAGAGTGTTGTGGTGCATGTTTTTTTGGTTTAGGCTATGTTTCATTCCAAAGTTTAATTCTTCAATTCTTCTCACATTGCAGATAGGCAAAGTTTAATTCTTCTCACATTGCTTTTTCCTATACGTCACTACGCAATTTGAGTGTCCGGATTTTTGCCCCAGACGTCTCTAGGTATATGACAATAACTCCAGTGCATTACAATGCATAATTTGTAAATCTTTAATATGCTTCATGTTTGATAATATGTGTTCAGTTTCTAATGCTAATCGTGCATTTGTGTTTAGTTTACATGAACGAACACAATTTCCTCATACAACCATTGGCCTTTCATTGATACTTATATTTTGCGTTATTATTTTGAACGATAACATTTTACCAAAGGTACGTATTTTCTCCCTGATGTTGTCAAATATATATACGTACACAAAAGGGTTATTTGCGTATAAAGCTGCTTGGCCCCAGTTACCGTTAGACCGCACCGTGTGCATGGCACAGCATGACCACCGAACGTACGACGCAAGGCAAGACCAGATCAGCAAGAGATCACATCAACCAATCTAGCTTCTATTCCCCTGATATTTTGACATGTAATCTGTGTTTGATTAGGCAAGGCCTGCTCTCCTCTCTACTATATATATCCTGGTTCAGGGATTGAATCAATTAAGCGCATAATTTCAATTGTCTTCAGTTATATATGGAGCAATATAACTTCATAGTTTAATTTAAGTTGATAAAATATTATCATCGAAAACAAGACAATGCACGAAAAGGAGATGCTTATGAATATGTGGAACATCAGGAACGTTTTAAATCAAGAGTATCATGCGAGGCAGTAGGATGATCGATATGCAAAAAATTTAAACCTGCCTATGTTGTCCGCTAACCTTCCTCAACGGATCAGTCTCTATTTATACTAGGCAATGACTTGACAGCCAAGTTACAAGATACCACAACTCAAATCTAATCACAACCGGATACGATACATGCGTATCTTAACAGCATTTGCTGAGTTCTTGAGAGATTTGGAGAATAGCAGCGTGGAGAACGGAGCAATTGATCAACCTATATGACAGGTGAACTTAGAAAGGATGGTCACAACTTACGGAAGTCAGATAGTACAGATAATTAGTGATTTTGCATTACTGCATTATTGTATCCAGTACAGGAGGTCTCACAGCAATTATACCTGAAAAACTGAAATAATAACTCTAGCAAATCATCAAGGAGGCATATGCTAAATACAACAAGTTCATCGTGGCTGTCAATTCTGAAGCGATGCATTGTATTATGTCTAACATATTGTGACAGAGCATAACTGAGGAACGTTTGCAATTTCACAGCTTCAGTTTGGAACTTGGAAGCACAGCTAGCTCAAGAGTATAATCGCTGAAGCAGGTAATCTGCATAGCATAACTATCACCACCTCCTGTAACCTCACAAGGGATAATTCAGAGCAGGAATTGATGCGAACCTTCAAAATCACACCTTCCAAGACCAGATAATTATGAATTTGCATTGCTGCATTACTGTATCCATTTCTCCAGTACAGGAGGGCTCAGTAGCTCACAGCAATTATACCAGCAAAACTGAAATAGTAACCGTAGCAAATCATCAAGGAGGCATCAGGCATGTGCTAAACACAACAGTTCATTCTGTGACTGTCTATTCTGAATGGATGCTGTCTAACATATTGTGATAGAGCATAACTGAGGAATGTCGCAGTTTTCACAGCTTCAGTTTGGAACTAGGAAGCACGGCTAGCTATGGCATATGATTTCAAGAGTTTAATTGCTGAAGCAGCTAATCTCTTCTTTTTTTCTTTTTGAAAAAGAGGGGAGACCCTCTGATTTCTATTATCAGAAACCAAGTAGCTCATACAGACAGGAAAAGAAAAAAGGATGAAGGCACCCATGGCTACCCGCAAGTCCTTGATTGCAGGACCATCTTCTGAGGAAGATCAAAAGCTAAGGTGAAAGTATCATATACAAAGCAGCTCCAAACTAGACGAAAAGTGAACTAACAGATAACAGACCCAAAAAAGACTAACCCTGCATCCTTTTTCTACCCCTAAACTACCAACTTGCATCTGATAATAACCCGCCCATGCACTTCGGTCTTGACCCCATCATTATCCAGTTAGCATAAGGGTTCCCATCCTCCATCCTCTTGAAGCTCTGAAAATCTCATTTGCCACCTGCTTGAACAGTTTTACCCCCACTTCAGCACCTCTTGATTTATTGTTTTTGTCTGCATAATCAACCAAAAGTTAATCCAATATCCAACCATGTGAATTACCACAAACAAATCATATACCCGCGTACGCTCAAAGCATGCTGCGTTTCTAAATTTCCATATAGCCCAGAAAATCGATGCAATGCCGACTATAACAAGCATTTTATCCTATTTTCTGAACTTATGAATCCAAGAGCCAAAAAGCAAAGAGACTTTATCAGGCACGTCCTGAAGATTAAAGGCACACTGCACAACACTCCATACCACCCGTGCCAAGGAACATTTCAGGAATAAATGGTCAATTGTTTCCTCTTGACCACAAAATTGACAAGTTTTATCCCCTTTCCACCCTCATCTCACAAGATTATCTTTAGTGAGGATGCTATTTCTGAGAACAAGCCAAATGAAAATTTTGATGCAAACCTTCAAAATCACAGCCTCCAAGACTAATCCCATTACTATCTTCTGTGTTTGATCACTTTGAGAGCTTCAAATCCTTCAAGAACTCAGTGAACGCCATCCGCTGACGACCCACGGTCTGCGAGCGCCTCCACGGCCTTCTTCATCACCAATGCCAGCCTCTTCCTGAGCTTCTCCCCTTCCTCTGACTCCATCACCAGCCTGACCTTCTCCACCTCCTCGTCGTACCCCTCCATCACCACCCACCCCGACCTTCATCTCGTCGACCACGAATACCTTGTTCAGCCTCTGCTCTGCGTACTGTGGCCAGCAAAGCATCGGCACCCTGGCCGACGCCGCCTCCAGGACGGAGTTCCACCCGCAGTGCGTCACGAACGCGCCGGTCGCGGCGTGCCGCAGCACCTCCGCCTGCGGCGCCCACATCTTCACCACCATCTCCCTGTCTCGTGTCCTCGCCAAGAACCCCTCGGGGAGCAGCGCGTCCAATTCTGGCTCCGGGCGCGGCAGGAAGAACTTGGTCGGGTCCTCGGGCGGGCTCCGCACGACCCACAGGAAGCGATGGCCGGAGCTCTCGAGCCCACGCGCGATCTCCTTCAGCTCCGCCGCAGAAACGGCGCCCAAGCTGCGGAAGCAGATGAACGCAACGCTCCGCTCCGGCTGCGCGTCCAGCCACGACAAGCACGCGTGCCGCTGGCCTTCCGCCGTCGCCGCGCCTTTCACGATCAACGGCCCGATGCAGTACACCGGCGGGGTCGGACGATCAGGGACGCACGCGTCCTCCCTGAGCGCCCTCACGGTCCTCGCCTCCAGCCACTCGTAGGTGCTGATCAGCACGCCCCGCGCCTCCCGGATGCGCCCGTAGTGCCCCATCCGCGCGGTGCTGGCCCGTTCGCGCGGTCCAGCACGGTTTGCGGCATGTCCGACGCCGGGATCGGCGGGACGCCAGAGAAGCGGAGAAGCGCATTTCCCATGTCCTTGAAGTTTCCCTCCGTCGTGGCGAAGTAGTGGGGGAGGTGGAGGAACGCGGCGAGGTCGCCGGCGGAGGAGGTGTAGTAGAGGTACGCAGGGACGCCGCTTCCGGCGGCAGCGTCGAGGGAGTCGAGGCAGAAGAGGTCGAGGACGAGGGCGGCGACTGATGGGAGGGAGCAGAGGAAGGCGAGGAGGGACGGCGCGGTGAGGCGGAGCGAGTCGAGCATCTGCAGGAAAGGGTCGGGGTCCGGGTCTGGGTAGTGCGGGGGCGGGAGATGGTGGAAGGAGATGGAGGGGTTAGCGGCGGCGATGCTGGCGGCTGCGGAGCCGGAGGAGGCGAAGAAGTAAGCGGTGGAGGCCGGCGGGGTTGGGACGGCGATGACGACGGAGATGCCCCGGCGGCGGAAGAAGAGCTTGGCGAGCTCCACAATGGGGATGAGGTGGTCCACGCCCAAGCAGGCGTGCAGCACCACGGTCGGATTGGGACTGGGATCCATCGCCGGCGAGCCGCCGACGGCGATGCGGTGAACAGTGCGAAGCTGATGAGGAGCGGAGCTGCAGAGGTTGAATTATGTGGTTTCTCACTTTCCCTGTCCAGTGGAGCAGACGAATGGTAACTGTTTGTTCGTTTTCTTCTCACGAGATTTGTTTGGGCCGTGCTTCGAATATTTTCTGGTCCTTTTACAAATTCTGGCCCAAAATGACACATGAGCTGTTCAGCAACTTCAGAAGGTTCCAACGAGAAGTAGGCGAAATTAGACGTAGAAATGGACTCTGCTACTTCGGAAAGAAAAGTAGTAATGAGAAATGGAGTTCTTTTCTTCTTTGAAACTGAAATTGGAGTGATCAGCATGAAGAAATGACCGACTAGCTAGGAACCTTCTGTTCATGCAAGATTTCTCAATGGTCCCTTTTTTTTTAGAGTACAATAGTCCAATTACTGATGTCATCAGGACTTGCATGACTTCCAGGGTATAAAAACAAAGAGCAAATAAAAGTACGTGCGTCACTCTCATGGTAGAGTAATTGCCAGATATTTCAGACTCCTGTACTATTATCTTTTTGAAAAGAAGAGTCACTGTTACAAACAAAGGCTGCTAACTGGAGTATACACGAGTCTGCATATCGCATACGCTGTGCCTTAATCAAAGAAGCAATGAAGCATGATTACGAGACTTAATTCATTTGTCTCCAATTTCACTCGAGCAGAGGGTGCATGAACTTGTACCGTCTATTTTGCTTGGCGGCACCTCTTACCTCCGGACGACGTTTTCCGTTGACTCACTCGGTACATGCACCTGCGACCTCACCAAAAACACTGAAATCTAGAACAAGAAGAAGCGTGGAATCGCATCGGGCGCCGGTGTTCAAATAAGGTGGCGTAGGCCAAAGTCCCTGAATCAGCCGCAGTTATTAACGAAAAATCGAGCATCCATCAAGAAACCTAGCACGAAAGCGATATTTATTCAGACAATGAACCGTTTCATTATATTACAAGTCCATGCACCATAATATGCCCACTAATACGGGGAAATATTGATGATTTCATACATGTTTGACAATTACTCACGTGAATTTGAAACAAGCATAAATGTAGTTATAGGGTAATGTTTGGATAGACCTAAGTGCAGCAGCTCTATGTTAGCTATCCGTTGAATGGTCTTTGAGATATGAGCCTGCTTAATCATCTTTGTGCTAATGATCTATACCTAATACCCTAGGAGGCCAAGGAGCTGCTAATACACCTAGCCCTTTTTTATATTCAATAGCTCCTGCATCAGAATAAATAGTCTGCCAGCAAGGGACCCGATGACGTGAAAAATAACAAATGAACAGTTTTCACGTCAAGTGCAAATAAGCCCTTTCATCGCTGATAATATCAATGAAAGTTGAAAAAAAACATTTTTCTCAGGATAATTCTTACATTAGCAAAAAAAAAGTCTTTTTAGGTTTTTTATGGGATTCATGGGATGTTACTGTAGCAAACAAGCGGACTTCCTCTCGATGACTAGCATGGTCCACATGCAATGGACGTTCGGTCAATATATAAACTAGATATTATCAAATTCAGAATTAATAAATATGGATGACATATCGACTACATGATCCTTCATTATTAGACTTTTATAATTGGATAAAAGGAGAGGTTCTATTTTTTTCTAGGCCCTTGGACCTGATTATTCTAGACGGCTAAGATTGTTGGATTCTCAGGAGTGAGATGTATGTCGTGCAATTTTCCGTAATTTTCAAGTAAGGTTGAAAGTGGTAATTAATATAGTGCTATTAGAATGTTAAATGTGCAATCAAGACATATTTTTATGGATTCAAGTTAATTCTCGAGTCTTCAGATCAGATTGCATTGTTAAAATGGTTTACGTTAAACTCTAACTCGTACTTTTATTAGTAGTATAGATATGTTAAACGAGACAAAATAATTTTCCACTCATTACTCAGTTATGGGATTTCTCAACGCAAATATATGACCTACTGTACCAACAATGTAACCGAATTACCTGACTCACATTTCTTTTTCATTTTTAGTTAGCTCCCCATGCAAACTTCTTTTTAGCTACATGCAAAATAATAATCTTTTAACTATCCACTCGGTAAAGTATAGTGTTCATACCGGCAAGACCCAACTAATAATATAGACAAATCTCAATTGAGACCTGGGCCTGCGCAGGCTACTGTTAATCCTATGTTAATCGCTTCACACCTCTACTAGTCAGTCTCGTATCCCCGTGCAAACAGAAAATAATCTAACGGTTCAGCTGGTTGGAGCCGCTGGACCTAGGTCCAAAAACGCGCCCCTCTGTAGTTATGTATAACCGGGGAACATGGTGAAATTAAAATATTGCAGTAACTAACGCTCGTGATTTCATCAAGTAAAGACATATACCAAGAAAGTGGA
This sequence comes from Stipa capillata, assembly GCA_019208055.1. Taxonomy (NCBI): domain Eukaryota; kingdom Viridiplantae; phylum Streptophyta; class Magnoliopsida; order Poales; family Poaceae; genus Stipa; species Stipa capillata. Next base: position 503,800 of record JAGXJF010005506.1, on the reverse strand, counting down.
ATCATATTAGTCCCCAAACACATACTGTAATTCAACAGGCGCAATAAGACCAATCAGTCACTTCGCTCCTTTCAGATGCAGTGACAATTGCACTGCTATACGCACATCATGAGTACAGTACATCCCAGACTCGAGAGTTTGCCGGGCATCACATGTTGGTCTCTCTAAGACTTGCACAGCACGTCTTGAACGGCGATTAAAAACTCGTGAGTGGTGACCAAGTGAGTTGCGATCAAAGTCAAGCGTGTCAACCCCGGCACAGAACGAAACCGCGCTACGTCGCAGCCCTTGACCCGAAACCCCACTTATAAGACCGAAACTCCTCGCGCGTGGTTTTCATGCCGGCCTGTACCTAACAAATCAGCCGCGTAACCGTGTCTTGTACGTTCGCACGTGCCTTGCAGCGTTCCTCCCTTCATGGCGACCGCCGGTCCGGCGACGAGCACGTCCGCGGAGGACAAGAGAGAGCCGGCGAGGCCCCTCGCCTTCCCGTCCCCGTCCGTTCACCCGGCGGCCCGCGAAGTCGAGGAGGCGGCCCAGGCGGCGACGGGGTGGCGCTCCATGCAGTACCTCCGGAAACGCCGGTGCGTGCTCTGCTGCGGCGGCTGCTGCGTGACCACCGTGGTCATCGCCGGCCTCGTCATCCTCGTGCTCGCGCTCACCGCGTTCAGGGTCAAGGACCCGCGGATCACCATGAACAGCGTGTCGCTCGCGGCGCTCAGCGCCGGGCCCGGCGCGGGGGGGGCTCACGGACCCCGTGGCCACCAACGCCACGCTCACCGCCGACGTCTCGATCAAGAACCCCAACGTCGCGTCGTTCAGGTTCTCGCCGAGCCAGACGGAGGTCTACTACAGGGGGCAGACGGTGAGCGTGGCGTACGTGCCCGATGGCCGCGTCGGCGCCGACAGGACCTTGCGCGTGAACGTGACGATCGACCTCCTCGGCGACCGGCTCGCGCAGGTGCTCAACGGCACCGGACTGGTGTTCGGCCAGGAGTACGACCTGACGACCTACACGGAGATGGACGGAACGGTGAAGGTGCTGGGGATCTACAAGAAGGACCTCGAGATCAGGATGAACTGCTCGATCACCGTGGAGGTAGGGGGCGCGGCCAGCGTGCTGGTGTCCGGGGCCGCGGCCGGCGTGCAGAGTAAGGGCGTGAGTTGTGTTGCAAATGTGAGCTGATTAACCAGAGTGTCTTGCCATTTACATGATGGTTTTGAGGCTGCTATCTCCATTAGTTTCATTTGCCTTCCCTTTTCGTATGTAGATTCCAGTCATGATAGTATATGCTTGTTCACGCTGTATCTGTCAGTTTTGCGCTTTTACAGCTCGATATCTCACCTAGCAAACCAATATCAGGAACCATTATATATTTGGCTTTGCTTAGTTGTCTAACATACATGTTTCCTCGTTCTCGTGGTTCTAACGTGCACATAAGTTGTTCTTGTTACTGACACTGCATAAGAATTAGCTGAAGGCGGGTGGAGAAACGTCAGAAAAATGATAAATGGACCTCGAGGCACTCCGAATCTCATGTACTAGTTCATTTCAGATCAAGCCTGTTTATGTTACTCCGTAGTTCTTTACTCGTAGCTTTTGTGTAATAGGCTAATAGCAGTAATTTTTGTTGACTACATTGCTGGTGGCGTAAATTCAGAGTTAACCAGATCTTAAGAGCCATCGAAATGGCTGGAACCTTAGCACTGCTAGAAGAAAGCTAGAAATGTAACTACTCCGGAATCGATATAAACATTCAGAAAAGAACAAAATAATTAAAGACGATACGTTGAAGTTGGTACAAGATTGATTAGCATACCAGGTTTCCTCTCTCGATAGCAACTATGCCAACAAGTTAGCTTCTTGAAACAACAGAAAATGTGTGTTGAGAGTGCATGAAAGAACTTGTAGAAATGTGAAGCCGTCTCAGAAATAACACATCCACTGAGAGATAGAACAGAAGTATCCCTGACCCAACTGAAAGAAAAGGTTAGATGTTGTCATCAAATAAATATTATTAAAAAAATTTAACAAGTAACTCACAAATGTAATATGAGAACGACAACGCTAATATGTATGTATGATGGAGAATGAGTTCAGAACTGGAACCACAAAAGTAACCGATACAAATAGAACTCCAGCTATCGATTTACTTCGTTATGATTTCTCACCCAAACAGGTTACTTTGGTACGATAATAAGAAAAGAACAGTTCAACACAAAAACCCTAGGTGTCAAAGACCAACAATAACCAATTAGTACAACATAATTCCTACTGTCAAACTAGCTATCACAGTCAGATGTAGCTTGGATTGTGACATACGAGTACACTAATGTTAAGAAGCACGCAAAGCAATCAGCGTGGCATTCATAACTAGACCAAGGGCAGGTCAAAGAAAGACCATTTCCCGCACCAAAATTTTGCTGGTTCAAACTTCAGACATGACTAACTAGATAATATTCGGACATGCACAGCACAATCCGTAATGTCTTCTGCATGTGCTCTTGGTGTCAAACCACACATGAACACATGAACCCCTCATGTCTTTCCAAGTTTCAATTTCACAGAACCAACTCCAAATGGCATCAAAATCCGCCAGCTGTCTAACCCCAAATACAATTAGAATAACAAATGAGGAAGAATCAAAATATTGTAACAAAAAAAAACGAACAAAGAAAAACAGAGGAAGAAAGGGATTACAGAGCGTCACCATGAGATGTGCTTAGTGGTAGACGGGGAATACAGAGAAACAAAATGACTCTGACACCAACTGTTCAATACTATATCTACAATATTAGGGTCATTATTCGTTGGGAGTTGTTCAAATCTGCAACTAAAAATCAAACTGTGGGCAGATCACAACCTTCTAGTCCAATAACAAGAAAATGCCTTACCTTCTATATTTAACTTCGCATGAGATGCCAAAACGTAAATATAGCATGCATGCTCACTTTCTTTGGGTCATGATATCAGTTATTCCCAGTTGGAACTTGGTTTAGTAGAAGGAAAACAGGAGTGCATACTATCTTAGTAACCAGAGAACACAAGAAAACTAACATAAAACATGAGCGCACTTAAGCCAGAAATCTACCGACCAGAGAGAGAATTATGACCAATTCAACTAATCAGTATAACATTTCAGAATTCAAGCTAACTAAACAACAGCACGAATTTATATAGAGAAACTGAAAATAAACACGGTGTTCAAATTGTAATAAATAACATAATATGCTTGAAATCAAAGGGACATACCTTCGTTGAAAATTTAGGCAGTAACTTCTACAGCTCTACATCAAAATTATCTCAAATGTAGTTAGTTAGTTACTTCCATTAAAAGTTTAAAATAACCGATCCTGTTGAGAAGATCAACGATTTACAGTTCAATGAGGTAAGTAAACTATGCATTTCAAGCGAATAGTTGTTATCCATTTGATTTAGGGTGCTGGCACCAACATTAATTCATTGAGACTGCAGAAATAAGTGTTCAGAATTATCAATCATCCAGGAATCAGCTGTCTCTTAGACCCAAAAATATCTCGAATAACGACAACATGAGCTCTAGTTAAGAATGCTTCACCTTCAGTTATACCGTTACAATAAGGAGCACCCTTAAGATGCTGAATTGCTACCTTTTGCGAGCAATAACAATTTCTTCTTTCATGTTCTTGCTGCGGAAGTAAGGTAACCAACATAGAGGTAATGTACAATGCAATTTATCGTTCATATAACTGGAATACAGTGATTCATAGACTGATCTTGCACATACAACTATGGGATTACAGGTAACCTCAGTTGACAGAAGCTATATTATACGGAGGAACAATGTATTTACAATGCCTGTCTGCCTCGGTCCAACGATCTACTGCTACCAAGCAAAATTTCCGCTGTCCTAGTTCAACAATTTGAAGATCCTACGTAAGCCCATAGACTAGCCAAACCTCTCCTGACTAGCAAAACAATCGATACAACAAACAGCAGCAGATGGTGCTAAGAACGAATAAATAAAAGAAGGCGAGATGCACCAATATATCTCCGTCACCTGTGACGGCGGCGATCGGCGGCGTACTGAGACAGCGGGACGAGCTCCGACAGCGGGGTAGCGAGCGGGGTGGCGACGGGAGTGGGTATAGGCGAGGACCGGCAGACAGGGCACGAGGCGCTCCGGCGCAGCCACGCGTCCAGGCACATCAGATGAAATCTGTGCCTGCACTCTGGCATGACCCGCTGCATTTCTCCCTCCCGGTAATCGCAGAGGCAGATCGAGCACGCGGTCTCGGCGTCCGCCCCCGCCGCGGCCCTGGAGAAGGGCACCTTCGGGTACGAGGCGATCACGGCGGGATCGAGCCCCACGGGCGACGCCGCCGCCGCGGCGCCCCGGGAGGAGGACCCCGGGGAGTCGTCCTCCGCCACGAAGACGAAGCGGGGCACGGTGATGGAGATGTGGCCGGAGCTGGACGCGGAGGAGGCAGCGTGGCGCGCGGAGTGGAGGGCCCCCTCGCGGGCCCCGTGTCGGAGGCAGAAGTAGGAGGCGAGGAGGAGCGACGCGAGGAGGACGAGGAAGCCGAGCGCGATGGCGATGGCGTAGCCGAGGCCGAGTGAGGAGAGCGAGTCGAGAAAGGAGGACATGGCGGCACCGTCGTCGTCTTCGTCGTCGTCGTGGGCGGCGGCGGCGGCGAGAATGGCATGGCGCGCGGGGACGCGGCTGGGAGGGGGGTAAAACTGGAAGAGGGGGGTATTTGTTTGGGGCCGCTTAGGTTTTCCGGGCAGCTGGATCTGGTGGTTGGCGGCATTAATTGCCGGGGAAGAGGGGGAGAGGCCGAGAAGGGGATTGGAGTTATGGCGCGGGACTGGACAGGACGGACGGATGCGGGCGCCGTGCTGTGCTTTCGATGTTTCTGCTGCTGCTGCTGCTGCTGCTGCTAGCAGCTTGCCGAGCAGCCGCGGTAGTGTGTGAATCTGGTGGAGAGCGCGGGGGGAGCGCGTGAGATTTTCGGGGGTCTCGCACTTCTGAGATGTGGGGGAGGCCACGGGCACGGGGCAACGGACGGGTGGTGGGCCGTCGGCTTGGCAATTTCCAGCGCACGGATCGGCGGGTGGTGATGGTGAGTGAACTCGGCGTGCGGAACGGCGCGGGCCGTGCGGCTGGTGGGCTATAGGTGAACGCCTTGTGGGCGCGAGGGGAATGGCGTCACTTGAATGGCGGGTGTCCTTGTTGACACTAGGTGGTGGTGGGCAGGCCTACGAGCCGGGTACGATCGGGACCATCCGGGATTGCGTAAAGAGGAGGCGGGCTTTGGTTGACATTGCAGCCTTGGCCCTTGGAGGTGTTGAACAGGACCTTTTGTTAACTGTTTTGGGAAGTGCACTAGAGCAGAATCTCAAAAACTACGGAACCGTTAGACAGAGAAACGGCTGACCCGGGAAAAACGACAAAAAGAAGCGCCGTTGCCGGGGATCGAACCCGGGTCACCCGCGTGACAGGCGGGAATACTTACCACTATACTACAACGACCTGCTTGCTTTCAATCTCGGAATCCTCCTAACTACAGCATATCGACAGTTTTTTGAACGCACAAACTATACCGACCTGGTTGTCTTCCCCTTGGTATGCTTCCCTGCTGTAATCTGTACATGTTCATTTGTAGGATATTACCCCCCTGTTAAGCTAGCAAAATTGGATCGGCGGTCAGACTTCGGGCGATCGTAAATGGATTACATAACACCTGATGTATGGAGTATGTAAAGAAGAATATGCAGAGTATGGAACTTGACGCTTCTCAGTCTGCAAAACCGTCACACCGAGCCATGGAGGAATGGTGTCCACAATGGAATTTTACATGCTTACTAGAATATCCTCACATACAGATGCAGGGTTGATCAGTGGAGCTGAATAAATTGATTTAGTTTACTGCAATTTACTATTTTTTGAGGAACCTCGAAAGGGTGAAAGCTTCTACAATACTATTAAGAGTATCATTAACTCATTTACGACTACGTCGGATAAAAACATTATAAAACTTAGTTATTAAAGGAAAATCGTGTTAAAATCAGATGCGCAACCTAGCTAAACTAGGTCCAGAGCACATCGAGAACAGAAGCCAGTCATGCAATTTACTACTCCCTCCATTCCACAATACTTGTCATCCTGACATTTTACACTTCCACCAAGGACTTATTAAAAGGACTAAACTACCCTCAATTAATTTATTAATTAGCCTAATCAATGTACCGTTGCATTCCCTATAATCATGCATGCAGGCTTATATGCAACCAATGTTGTGACTAATTGTGCTTCGAAAAAGTAAATCATAATAGCACAGCATTAATGATGAGAAGGGGTATAGAGGGAAAAAATGGTTAAAACTCACCTTAGGATAGTAGGATGACATGTATTGTGGAACAAAATTTAAAAGTTAGGATGACAAGTATTGTGGAATGGAGGGAGTACTTGGCTCAATGTTTTATGCTTTTCTCTTTGGAGAAACTTAGTATTTTCTGTTAGTAACTTGCTATGTGATGGAGTCATTGTATTTGTGTCGCTAGTGGTATGCACAGGCTCATGTTTCCCAAAACACCTTCCGAAAAGCCCAAGTCCAAGCGCAACAAAGCAAAATAAAAGAGAAAGTTAGTAAAGCAGAGTTTTTTTTTAGAACCAGCTTTTCCTCTTTTCATTACTGTCATAACGGAAAATAAGTTCAATACAAGGAAACGGAAAAGAGAGAAACGAGTTCCGGCATTGGCAGAAAACCCACTCAAATCGCGCATGCCCTCAATCACAACCAATGAGGCGAAACCTACCAACATCCACACAACTATCCTATTACGAGTCAAAACTATCACCACACAGTAGCAAAGATAACAACAACACATAGAAAAGATGTAAGACCCTGCATCATCTCCAGCTGTGTCTCCCAGCATCGGAGGAGACATTCCTACCATCGTGCGAATAAATCCACCACCATTGTGCCTAGCTTATTTGCTCCTGCTATCAAGACTCTTTTGTCACCCATCTTCTGAAGACCTACCCAATAACGGAGATACCCACAGATGGCAAAAATAACCTCAGTAGGAGAATGTAACCTCTTCCCATTAAAAGAAACACCATTTCTACATTTCCATATAGCCCAACAAACACCTCCAAAAACCACAATCTACAAATGTTGTCAACGAGGAAAGAAGCAATGCATCCAACTGAAGAATTGTCAAATGTTAGTTAGCCTACACCTAATCCAAAGCTCCACCAATGATACCCCAAATGAATTTAGCAACATGATAATCAAAGAAAACATGATGAAAGGAGCAAAAACCACAACATGCATTCCCTGGTGCCTCTTTATCATATTATCCGGAGAAAGAATAGCATTATGGAAATTTTGCAACACAAAGATCTAGATTTTCAAAGGTAGTCTGGCTCACCATATAGGAGAACAATCAGGACCTAATATTTCTACCCAAATGATGTTGAAATCACCTCCCACGATGTAAGGAACTGTATTATCACCACAAAATTGAGTCAGTTATGTAAGGAAATCAATGTTTTCCTCATCATGAGGAGCCCCATACACAATAAGCAAGTTCCATTTTACCTTTTTCCTTTTTTACCTTGTCCCACAATAACATCTTCAAAATATGTTCCCCTTGTTGACATCCTCTAACATTTGTTGTATCAATATTAATGTCACATAGGATACCCCCTGATCTTCCAGTGGTAGGAAGCCAATGCCACAAAAAAGTGTACTCCAAGATCAATCTTTCTCATAAAACTATTAGAGACTCAGTTTTGTATGTTCTTAGATCCCCAAGAAATCTAACTTATATTGCAGCAGAAGATCTTTTAGAGAAGAAGTTAAACCTTTCTTTCCTATCCCTCTACAATTCCAAAAAAGACCTATCATGAAAAATATTCGGGGCTTTTTTCGACTTACCCTCTTAGAGCATCTCACTCCTGTGAGATCCCTGAAGAGGCACTACCAGATCCAACCTAGATCTTGATCTCACTAAAAACCAAAGTTGGCTCTCTAAACTTGGTTCTAGTGTGTCTCTTTTTCTTTCTAAATTCCTCCTCCTCACTCTCATCCTTTTCCCAATCTAGAAATGTGTGTTCATTTTGCTGTTCAGGGACAAGAGGAATAGAAACAAAAGTGTAGAAAAAATCTAGACTAGCTTTAGTAGACTCAAGATCCCTTAAGAAATCAATCTTTTCAAAAGAATCATCAGGACATAAAACCCCCATAGCTTTAACTCTGTCCATCAGAGCAAGGTTACTTAAAGGTGAAAAGGAACTGAAGGAAACAGGAGCCATACCATCAGTGCCCCTCTTCTTGTGATGTCCACCGGATTCCTCCAAGTTCTTTTTTTTCATCAGCTCCATCGCTTTGTCTACATCATGACATGTAGATACTTCCCCAATTCTTCCACTCCGACGAGAAGGCAAAACCAGGGATACCTCAACCTCTTCCAACTGAACTTCAGATCCACTCTACGAGGAACCAATTGAGGTTGCCAGCTTTCAGAAGTCACCCAAACCTCTCCACCAGTAGTATCCAACTCCACAGGAGAATATGTTATCAAATTGCCACCACCTTTTCTGGTATACATGATTTGACCACAAATCCTTGAGAGAAAAAACCAGTCTTTAACCCAGCGCCACTCCAGGATGTAAAATATTGATGCTGGGGCACCTAGTAAGAACCATATTGACCACGGGGCCCGTTGAGCATTGCCCTCCAGCGTCAGCTGTTAATTTTTCTAAGAACAAACCCTCACTATCATCATCACTCTCCTTCTTAGAGACTTTATCCCCCACGTGCTTCCCACGACATTCAATCAAAGCCAACTTGTCTTGCTCCACCCCTTCTAAAGTACTTTTCTAACCATCGCCATAAATTTGGCAAGAGCAGAACTACCAAAAGGAGGAGGAAGTTCTAAAGAAGTTTTCTATCTTTTCTTAGGATTACTCTATTCAAGAGCACCTTCCTCATTTAGCACAGCTCCAACAAGTCTAGGATTAGAATGTACACCTTGACCCTCCACCTATTAGGTAAAGTCATAAAGGGGTAAATCTAAACACCCATCAGCAGTAGGTGGAACATCAGTAACATCTCGTCAACCCAATGTTACCCTCACATAATCCACTTTGTGTCTAGTACTTCCATCCACACCAAAGGACATAGTCACTGGGGACCCAGCGAAGAAGATAACAGCATCTGATCTCATATCATGACAAATATTGCCTATTCTCGATCACCCAAGCTTGTTGCAACTCCCCCTTGGATCCCACGGCCGGAGACCAAGGAGCCACTCAGATAGTACACTTATAGGTGCGCTTATCCATTTTAGGAAAATGAGACAACTCTTCCACTCGCCTAGCACTAGGGAATCTCATGGTGAACTTGTTCTCAGGAATTGGTCGAGCAGTACATCGCCAATTAGTACCAAAGACAAAATTCAATTCTGTCTCCAATTGCCTCCCAGAAACAACACCTTCAACCATAGTAATCACCGCAGTGCTCTTACGATCCTTTACAACTTGCGCCAAGGGAACGTCATCAATAAAGAAGCAGCCCTAACCCAGCAACTGAAAACCACACATCGGTGCAATATAGTCCTATTGTTTTTTACCTTTGCAAAAACATGCAATATGACCCTCTCGACCGCAAGCATCACATGCAGGAGGATGAGAACAATCCGCAACTCTATGACCCGGATCATCAGAACGATAACAAGTTCCATGATTGTCCCCCCTGACTTGCTAAGCCCCAGGGTTACCTGCCATGATAGGAGGAGATTTGGCCTTCCATTGTTGAGTTGCTTGTTGTTGCTATTGTTGTGGACGAGGTGTCTGCGCCGAAGGAGGCACCAAGCGCTCTTGCATGGCATGTGCAACCTCCTCCTAGCGATATGTGGCTACCGGATTGACCACAAGCGCTCGTTCATCCAGTGCATGAGAAGCTTCACGCTCCGTGTCCCTTGCCGCAGAGTGTGACGCTTTGGCCGTGTTGCATCCCACACCATAGGCCACCATCCCCCCGTGCAGTCGCCGCCGCAGTTGAAATGCCCCTGGCCGAATCCATCATGGCTCGATTGGAAGTTGCCTTGATGCGCCATGCGAGGAGGCGCTTGCAAGAGATCACAGTGAATACTCTCACACCAAGCCGGAATACTTCTCGTCGGTGTTGGACCTCCACTTGTGACACCGGAAATCCCGCTGCCTGCTCCACCAAAAACCTTAGATCGAGACCAGAAGCCGCATCTGATCCAGATTCAGAGGAGAATTTGAGGGGTTAGGAACGCCAAACCCTAGCGAGGCCGAAGTGGAAGTCACACCTCGCTGCGCAACTTGGGCCTAGGCTTTTGAGGTCTAGTACCTCACAATTGTAGCACCAGAGGAACTTGCTTCCATTCCCGCGCAACTGCCCACAGGAGCCGAACCTAGGATGCCATGACCTAAAGCCACTAGTGGCAAATGTGACAGTGAATATCGAGGCGAAGGAAGCTGAATTGGTGGTCATGGCAACAAAACCCTCAGGCTTGATGCACACGGTGTAACACAGAAAACAGGAGGAGAAGGAACGCTAGTCAACGTACGTGTCCGGCAATCCAACCGCACGGCGGACCCGCTCGTCAAAGACCGCTCATGCCGTCTCATCGGTCGGCGAGAGCCACAGCGATGGCGGTGGAGTCGCAAGTTGCGTGAGGACCACCATCCCTCATCCCTCAGCCTTGTCCTGAAGCCCTGAATGAGTTTCTGTATGTGGTTGAGTCTAGGCCCAAATCAGCCGACCGAAATTTTTTCTTTTTGCCGGCCTAACTTGTGAAATGATCTTTTCTCAACAACAAAAATGAAATGATCAAGCTGCCCAACAAGAGTCCGGTACTATTGCACGGTGGAATGTGCTTTCAATTTTGCATGATTGGTAGCCCTGATTAACAAAGTCATCTGTTCATCATCCGTTGACACCAGTAAAATACCAACTCAATCAGCTACTGTTGACAACGATTTTGACGTGAGCCGATAAATATATAAAAATATAATAAAGAATTGGTTTTAACGGCTAAATTCCATTACTTTGAAATATTATAAAATAGTCATTACAGCATTAGACAGTAACTCTTGATCAAACATCGTACTAATAATAAAAGATCGGCGCCAGTAAAATATAGACTCGGATCGTCAACTGAATATCAGAGACGCATAGTCACATGGAGGGTATATCTTCACGCATTTAGAAGAGAAGCGCATGGACCTCGTAGCAGTTCAAATATACTTGCTCCTAAGTCATGAGAAAAGAAATTAGAAATAAACTGCATGCATAAGATAATTACGTATCCTTCTAATTATAGAGAATAATTATCATATTAGAGTCTGATACTTAGCTGGTTGATTAACCAATTGAAAGTAACTAGCTGGTCCACATGGCAGTCAAAGAAAATCTCACCATCTTCACTCACGTTCACTCCATGCATGCAGGTGCTAGACACCTGTGATTAATCAAGTTTTAAAAGAAAGAAAATAAGAGGATCATGGCCCACGTACATCACCAAGGATTAACTAGCTGGTATGGAGTTAAAGATTGGGATATACATGCATGCATGCATGCCTGAGATTAAGCATGCCATGTACAAAGACGTGAGCCAAAGAGAGTGTAACCACTCATTAGCAAAAAGGGGGGAATTCATTGATGGCTTCTCTAAAAATCTTTTAAACTGCTTGCATGCATGCAACCATACGCATCTCACCACTATGCCCATGTTCCCGTAGCTCTGCACAGCGTCCGGCTAATTAAACAAGCAAATGAATTCCAGAGAAAAGAAAATGAAGGAGTTGCCGTAACCTCCTCCATGATTGGTTGCACTCCTCCCATCCTCTATAAATAGAGGATCATCATGCTTGAGAGAGAGGCTGGTTCATATTCGATGTCAAGACTCTGCTGCTCCAGCTTATTCATACATAAACACATACGTGAGAAGAGAGTATTGGGAAGAAGAAGAGAAGGCTTGGAGTCTCCAGAAGGTGAGATCATGGCTGTTCTCTAGCACTTGGTTTGGCCATCACGGTACAAGCCGAGGAGCCTCCTATATTTCTTCTTGATGCTCATGTCTTGGTTTGGCCATCATTACGGTACGAATCAAAGATCATCCCATCTACCTCTCGAAATTTCGTCCTTAGTTTTGGCCATCGTGGTACGAATCAAGGAGTATACGTCTTAATTCCCGCTCTTTGTCATCCCCTCCTTTGATTTGGTCTCATTAGCGATACAAATCAAGATCAAACGAGTGGTTAAGCCTCGTTGCTTGGTTCGGTCGCTACTCATGGATACAAATCAAGGGAAAATAGGTGAGAAGACCCCATGAAATTCTCCTTGGTTTGGTCCTCGCAATGGATACAAACCAAGGTTAGGATGAATAAACGCCTTGTTCTTGGTTTGGTCCTTGAAATGGATACAAATCAAGATAGGTATAGAAATATGCACCGCATGAGTAACGGAGAATACAGAATAATGTGTAATCTATTCCTTGTTTGGTTACGCTACACGTGGATGTCATATTACCACCACGCGACGTTAGTAGTAACACAAACAAGGAGAAATCAAACTTCATCTTGGTTACGCTACACATGGGCGCCACACGAGCGCTACGTGATGTAGTAGTAATACAAGTGGAACAAAGTTATATAAAACATAAACTCTATATCACAAACATGTAACCTTCATGTCGGTTACACATTAGCATCATGTTGGGTTACACATTAGCATCATGTTGCGACATGCTAAAATAAAGTCATATAAAATATATGCCACATATAGCACGCGTAGGCCGATAATCATAAACATCATGCTTCGCCAAAACCGATCTAGTTTCATTGCGGTTACGCTATACGCGGGTGTCACATTAGCACCACGATGTATTAGTACTAATATAGGTGAAGCAAAACTTAATAGAAGCGATTCATGTCATGTAATAGGTCCTAAGAGTCGCTAAAACTATATCACAAAGCTTTACTTCGGTTACGCTGCTCGCGAGCATTATATTAATGCTGCGCGGTGTTAGTAGTAATACAAGTGGAGCAAAACTATATAAAACATACACTCTATATCACAAACATGTAATCTTCATGTCGGTTACACATTAGCATCATGTTGCGACATGCTAAAATATACACTCTAAAGCATAGGCACGATGCTACAAAATACCCACGGGTAAATCCAAGCCTCCCCAAGCAAACGTTAGTCATCGACGGCGAAGAAGATTTTCTTTCACATTTTTGTAATATTCATATATTGTATCGGTTGTAACAGATATGTTGGAATTCTTAATCAGGGGTTTTCTCCTGAGAGATGTAATTAACAGAGTTTTTATATAAATGTAAGAATTCTAGAAGTAATGGACTCGCAATACCTGATTTCTTTTGTCTTATTTACATTTACGCATTCAATTCTATGTAATCTGTCTCTATGACATGGACGCGGATTACCGCCCCATTTTCCCGTCATCAGCTACGACTTATAGGACGTACTCATGTACCGAGTGGGTGTCTGATTCTTCTTCTTTTTGGAACACGGTGTCTGATTCTTGACGGAGTAGTGCTCCGATTCCGAGCATGTCGCATGTCTCAATTCGACATGGTTAAGGATACGAAATTCAAGCAATTTATACCGCGGACGCGTCGAGCCATGGGGAACACAACGCTGGCGTCCTGATTAATTAGCAAGTCTTTGTAGACTAGTTAGTGTACACAATCGAGTAATCTAAAAACTTCGATCTATGATCGACATGGCGTCTTCGTCTTCGTCTTCGTCTTCCCCTTCCGCGGCCGGAGACGCTACCCTCGTCCACGTTGCCTTCAAGAACGTCCCCACCCACTTCGTCGCCGCCACGGCTTCCAGGTTCCACGTCTTCTACTGCGACCCGCTCCTCGGCAGGTGTGGCGGCGGCTCCATCTCGTCGGACGGCGCCAAGGTGATCACCTCCGCGGAGTTGCTCACGCGGTCGGAGCTGGCCTTCGTGACGCGGAAGCCGAATGCCGTGGACAGCGCCGTCCATGAGGACGAGTTCAACTTCTGGAACGAGCTGTGCGATCAGGCGACGGTCACCCGCAAGAGCCCGTGCGGCGCCGTGGGCGGAATGCGCCTGCTGGGGGAGTACATGCTCGCCGCCGGCGAGGAGAAGGCGATGCTGTACGCCCACGACCACCGGGAGAAGGAGGTGAAGACGGGCCCGAACCCGCTGGGGCTGTGCGCGTTGGCGCAGCCGCACGACCAGGCGAGGCTCGTGTATGCCTTGCCGCGGGTGGAGAAGGGCGAGGTGCAGGTCCGCCGGCGCGGCAGGGCCGGCAGCGTCCGCGTGAAAGCGCACAGCTCTGGCGTCGCGTGCATCGCGCTGTCCCGCGACGGACAGCTGCTCGCCACCGCCGGCTTCAGGGGCACGCTCGTACGCATCTTCAACACCAGCGACGGCAAGAAGCTCCAAGAGGCATGCACGGCTTCTACTGGAGACTTCAACTCATATTTTTCTCGCTGATCGTCTGGTTAGTTACATAGGACAGTTTTGCTAGAAATCTGGTGATAATTTTATTTGAACAAATCAGTCAATTTTCTGACCGTCTGATTTGCTCCAAGATTCATGCACCACTCCTCTTATCTCTCTCCTCGTGTCGTTCTCGCCACTGATCCCCTTCTCATCTAGATTGCTCACTGATGCAGCGCCTCCACCATTGTTTTCTCGCTACCGTCGGGCACTCCTTCGTGCTCCCCCATCAACCAAATCATATACAACCCCACCGTCGTCTCGCCTCTCCGTCCTCGATTGTGCCGTTATGGCAAACGTAGCCTCTTGTTAGGATATTAACTGAGTAGATGATATCTACCACATTATCATGTTCATATTCATGTTTGTGTTCTTATAGATAAGGAGAGGCACTGACGGAGCAGACATCCACTGCATCGTCTTCTCCCCGGATTCCAAATGGCTGGCTGTCTCCAGCGACAAGGCAACAGTGCACGTCTTCACCATCAATGTCGACGTAACAAGCTTGACACCGGAGGACGATAACGGCCCTGATGTCCTCACGGCAGCACCATCACCTGCACAGATAAAAGCCAACCAGCGTTCATCATCCTGGTCGTTCTTGAAAGGTACTAATACTACATTTACTCGGCTTTCTGTGTTCAAATATCTGAAAGTTTAGACTGCGTCCTCAAGTTTAGCATGAAATCTACGTTGTTTTCTGCGCTTTTGTGTGTCTCATTAACTGAAATGTTAGCTACTCTCTGACTAATGGATTTACACATCTATCTTCCGCAGGCTACTTGCCGGGCTATTCAGTTCAGAATGGTCATTAGCTCAGTTCCGCCTCCGTGAAGGCACAAAGTACTCGGTCGCGTTCGGGCAGGACCCGAACACCGTGCTTATCATCGGCATGGACGGAAGGTGCATGAAATACTCGAAATTGTTCTTGATTTCTGACGCTACTTATCGAGAAACTGAAGTGCGTGGCGTTCCATTGCTAATATTTGTGGCTGTGGTTTGTGCAGCTTTCACCGGTGCCTTTTCGACCCCGTAAAAGGAGGTGAGATGATACTGCTGCACTCAGTAAATTTCATGGATATTCAATGATGAGGCAGCAAGAAAATCGCGACGGATCTTCTAATCGGAAGCCAATATGTGCTGCTAGCATTTTATCATTCTTTTTCTCTCTCCTTCTTGTTCTTCCAAACATGAACATATATATTTGCTCTACGTGCGACACCGTGGCTCTGTAGAAGATTGCGTGATTTATTTAATTAATTTTCTGCGATGGAGCGTGAATTATGTACAGCTTTATACGTGCAAACCGCAGTGCAATTGTTCTCGTTTTAATAGGTGTCTACGCGTGCTAGTAGTCAGAACTAGTTCATGGACATGGACATGGTGGCAATCACCACATCTGCCCACCTTCCACACTAATTTGCATCGAAATATGAGGTAGACTGATTTGCTTTTAAATTTGAGGTAGTAAGCGGTGTCAAAAATGATCACTGCTCCTTCAAAAAAAGAGGTTCACCGCAAATTCTCCGTCGTCCCTGCAGTTTATATCTCTCCCTAGTGGTTAGAATTTAATCCAAAAAAATATGTGTCCCTGTCGTTAGTGATTGTTGAGTTTGTGTTAAATATGTGTATGACGATGAATAGTATAGTATCCCGTATACGAGGAGGTATCCGTATATGATTCCCTGGACTATCAGAATAAGAGTACGTATCCGGTAAGGATCCCCAGGAGATAAGGTAACCCCCCGTAAGGAGGAATGATACCATTAAACTAGGAAGTCAATCCCGACATTTAAGGAAGCCGGAGTCCTACTCGGGCGTAAGTCCATGTCCAGTACAACTCTGGGGGCCCCCTATATAAGGATCAGCAATCCCATAGAGGAGGAGAGGTCTTTCTAGTCGCACAGCGGGTTGAGCTAAAGCCCAGGAGGTGAAGCCCTAGAAGACCCGCTACTCGAAGGAGTCGAGTCCCGCGGGATTAGTTAGATTAGTCTGTGATTAGGCCTAGGGTAGCCACTAACATACACCCCCATTGTAAAGACGTTTTCTCCATCAATATATACGAACAGGACGTAGGGTTATTATCCTGAGGGAGGCCCGAACCTGTATAAAAAAGGGATGTCCCCTGTTCTCAGATCTCCTGGCCTTGGGCCCTAGAGGTCCCTACCCCCCAGTATCACCGTTCCACGAATACCATAAGATTGCCGATTCACCGATCGTCGACAGTGTACAAGTTGGTTATGAGTTGGATTAGAGAAGGCATAGTATTGTATTAAGATACTATGAGGGGGAGTTCTAGTAGGATACGGATAGAGTTGGAATTGAACTCATGTATACTGGTCTCCTATATAAGGAGGGCGACACCACACAATGTAACCAAGCCAACACAATGTAACTTGAAAGACAATTAATAGATGGAGAGGAGCGCCCGTAGTCAAGCCCCGTGAATGTAGGCTTCATGGCCGAACCACGTTAAAAACATCGGTGTCTCTCATTGCCAATTCTGCGGTGTTCTCGGTTTAGATCTACGCTTCCGCGTGTGGCCTCGTGGTTTCGCAACAAGTGGTATCAGAGCGCGAGGTTGAGATAGATCTTGAGGCGGTGTAGAGGAATCCGGCGGGTACAAAACGGAGGACGGCGGTGCGTGTACAAGGTGAGGTGGAGCCTGGAACATAACGTGAAAATTCGCTTCAAAAGGGCGCGGATGTTTTCCACAAAATTTTTGTGGAAGAATTTTTGGCGCAAGGTGGAGCAAAGAGAGAAAAAAAGAGTAAGAGCTAGCGGTACGCGACGGCCGCGGCGATGCAGCGGCAACGGCCATGGCAGCGCCGGCCGTGGCGTACGGGCGCAAGGGGCTGGCCAGCCAGCCACCAGCTAGGCAAGGCGGCCTGGTGGCAAGCGGCCCGGCTGAGGGGGCAGGCGGCCCAGGCGCTGGCTCGGGCGGCCTGGCGGCCCAGGCCGAACGGGCGGGGCGCCGGCCTGAGGCGGGGCGGCCGGCCTGGCAGGGCCCAAGCGCCGGCGGTTGGCCCAGGCGGGCGGCCAGGCTGACCCAGGCCGAGGGAGGCAGTGGCGCGGGGAACGGCGGGGTGCGTCCCAAGCACGGACGGCCTAGGCGTGGCCCGGGGCAGGCCCAGGGGGGCAGAGGCGGCTGGCCTAGCGCGGCCGGGGAGGGCCCGGGGGGCGGCAAAGGCCCGAGTAGGCTCAGGAAGTCCCAAGGGAAGCTCGGGGGGCCCAGGAGAGGCCTAGAAGGCCCAGGTGGGGCTCAGGGAGGCCCAGGATGTGTTTTTAAAGTTTTTTCAACCAAATTTTGGAAAGGAATTCGTTTTTGGTCAAACTCGAATTGGGTTCCGAATTTTTGGGAGGAAAGAGACTCAGAATAGAAGTCCGGCTTAGATTTCAGGGTCTAAGGATTGTGTAACACCCCGGCCTCTCACCCGGACCGCCGGTCGTTACGCCTGGCTATCACCTAGGATCCAGACTGGCCCCACAAACCAACACTAATCTTTCCTGCGCACTTTGTGCTCACTCGTGCGCACCCGGAAAGAACTTCCCGGTCGGTCACCCATCCCCAAATTGCTCCAAGCCAAGCACGCTTAACCCAGAGGTTCTTTGGAGATGAGCTTCCGGAAAAGAAGGTGCACCTTATTGACATAAGTAGTTTATCAATCCTATTAACCAGGATGTCACAGATTGCTATATAAGCAGGGGTTGGGGGAGAGGCTTCAAGGCACAAGATCTTAGGAGTTGAAGTCTATAGGCAACCTGGAGAACACGTGATCCGGAGGTGAGGCGTGGGACTCGGCATCAATTGTGGATAAATTGATGGAGGGAAAAACAGCGGGGTTGGAAGAAGTGTGGGCTAGCTACACAGGAGATCTTCGACCAGGGCTGTGGAGGCTCGACATGGGAATTGTGGCTAGGCGTGCAGCTGAAGGCGCATTGCAGGCAAAGATAGTATGGAAAGATTGTCCAAGGAAAGGATGAGGCAATTATGAATTTGACTCAGTGAGATGACTCAAGATATGGCTGTAAAGTTTCTTCAGAATGAAGAAGCAAGTACAGTTGCAGGTGGAGTCAGAGAGTAGCAATGGAGTCTCATCGGCAGTTCAGATCATTGAGCTGTAAAGATGAATCTCAAAGTCCAAGGTGCATGGAGGTTCGCACAAGACGGCTTCAAGGTGGCGAACGACATATTCGTTAAGGTGGAGTTTGTTGAGTTTGTGTCGAATATGTGTACAAGTTGGTTATGAGTTGGATTAGAGAAGGCATAGTATTGTATTAAGATACTATGGGGGAAGTCCTAGTAGGATACGGATAGAGTTGAAATTGGACTCATGTATACTGGCCTCCTATATAAGGAGGGCGACACCACACAATGTAACCAAGCCAACACAGTTTAACTTGAAAGACAGTTAATAGATGGGGAGGAGCGCTCGTAGTCAAGCCCCATGGATGTAGGCCTCGTGGCCGAACCACGTTAAAAACGTATGTGTCTCCCATTGCTAATTCTGCGGTGTTCTCGGTTTAGATCTACCCTTGCGCATGTGGCCTCGTGGTTTTCACAACAGCGATATTATAGTTAAACAACTAAAAGAAGATATATTAGTGTTGGCATACGACATTCCGACTGTGAGTGCAATCCAAACGAGACCATCTCTAATATGCATATATGCAGTAGCTCCCTCCTTATTTTTGTCATTTTCTGTAAAGTAAAGCTAACAGGTAGTGCACCCAAAAAGGGCAATGCAGATTAGTTTAAAAAACGTAATGTTAGCAAAGATTCTCACAATTTTGAATTTTCAAGATGCTTTAGTGCTCAAACCAATTATTTGATTTGCGTTCTACTTTTACTTTTGCATTTGTCTCGATGATGGCTTCAAAACTAGATCTCATTTAAATATGTTTTGATAAAAAAAAATTTATCATTAACAGTTACAATTATCGAGTGAGCAGTGATCACATACCATGTAGTACCTGATCAGTTGTTAGGTATTATCACACTATTATGTAAGTCTCAAGAGGAAATAGTGGAGTGTTCATGGTATCAAACTATCATATCATTGTTATGCAAGCCCCATAGGTGTAGGAGTGATGTTCCATAACCTAGTAACACACCGACTATTACTTGATAGCACCATACTAACAACGTCATAACTTGTTCACCACTGCTTGATAACTACTGACGTTGACAAAAGTCTTTAGAACATATCGACATGGAATCTAGTTTTGAAGGTCTCGTTGCAAGTAACCCAACGATGAAAACAAATCTTCTATGTGTAAATAGTTTGAGAGATAATTCATTTCTAAAATTTAGATATAGCATTTAATGCTTTGAGTCATCAATTATCTCTTAGGTATCTAAAGGTGGACACACTTTATAAGATTTGCTGCAATCATATGCACCAAAAACCCCGCTTCATTAGTTTGTGAGGGGTAAAAATGTGCCACATGTTAAGATGATGGTGGACATGAGTTTCCAATAGATTTTTCTTTTGTTTTTTAAAGAGAGATGCTCACAAAACAAAATAACCATGTATGTATTATGTCCTATTGGAATGTTCCTTTGAGCTGGATATGCATGGAACAATGAAAATATAGTAATATAGCGCACGATTATGCTTTCAAGTGTAAAATGCATGACTTGAATTCTTGATCACGGATTTTACATGGAACCTCTCATTTATTCTGTTGGTTGTATCTCTATTTGTCTAAATAAAAGTGTACCTATGCCCACGATGTAAATTACTCTCTTGGCTCGGGTCTTCACAACATACAATCTTGACGTGCCACTCACGATGCTGAACTATCCGAAAGCAGTTTGAGGCCCCCTTAGTAACGGCTTCTCCCAGAAACTGCCCCATCCCAGCTTCTCCCAGAAGCCGCCTCATCAAATTCGTCGGGGCTCCATCCTATACACGTGTCATCATGTTATTGGCTTTCAAATTTACGCACGGTCCTAATACCCCTGGGACGGTGCCGTTCCCGACGCAGGGTCAACCGAAGAAGCCCTTGAACCTGTTCGTGGATGGCTGGAGCACCGGGGCACTTCGCTACATCGGAGGCGCACCTTCAGGAGCCGAGCAGGCGCGTGCACGGCTGGACGCGGAGGCACTCCTTGCCCTCTCATCCCCGCGTCTGCGCGTTCACTGCACCGATCGCTCGTCGCCATTACTGATGCATATGCAGCGCCGGAGACATGCACGTCACTGTGTTGAATGTGAAAAAGAAAAACAAGCTAACTTCACTCCATCTCGAGCTCTACAACTTTGCACTGCGGCAAGCAAATTAACCAGTCCGGGACTAGCTTCTATTCAATACAGACTACAATCTCTACTCCGTCGGTGCCTACTCAACTGGCGGCCACACGGGAGGAAATAGAGGAGGGCGGGGGAGGGAGGAGAGGACGCGAGGCAGCCGCACGCACGTCGGTAGGAGAGCCGTCGCGGTTGAGGAAGTGCGGCGAGGGTCGGGACTGCGAACGGGAAAACTGCGGCGGTGCGTGAGCGAGTACTGACGCAGAGGCCATGGGTGGAGATGGGGAATTTTTGGTTGGAAGGACGACTGGTTGGCCTGCTGCAAATTAAAAAGCCAATAACTAGTTGACACGTTCAAAAGACTCAAAACTTCTACGTGAGAAAATGGCCATACCTTACAAGCACTCCCAATACATTGTAGGTTAAGTTATATCTTATTATATTAAATAATTATTTAGATAAATTTTTTTAATAGTTTGCATCTTAATAACGTCTTTAAAAAACTTTCATTTATTATATTTTATGATTAATACTATCATTTTAACCTTATAACATATTTGTGGTATAACTCTAGTATATAGTAGTATAGGTGTGAGCCACATAAAATCACTCAAAAATTAATTTACATCGATTATACTGTTAAGAGCCGTTTCTAGATTAAGAGACAGCTTCTCTCTCTTTTATAATTACACTGCCATTCTAAGTGGTATGAATTAAGAGACAGTTAAGGTGGAGCATTTGGACTGCTTTTAGCCTGCAAGACTAAATCTCGTTTCCTCTTTTAAAAAAAAATCTTGCTTAACCACGTCAGATAGGTTAGACTTCGCCCTGCAAGAATCGGCTAGGCCACTGGCCACACCACATAAACTTAGAATTTTTTTATAAATATTATTTTTTTAAATTTTTTTTAGAATTTATAGGTTTTTTGAAAAAAATCACAAAACTTGTCGTCCAACCGTTAGACGACAAGAGGCCTGTCTTCCAACCATTAGACGACAAGGTGCCTGTCGACCAATGGTGGAACAACAGGCACCTGTCGTCCAACCGTGGAACAACAGGCTGGAGATCGATCAGCTCAGTACTGTAGCTCAGTAACAGTACTTATATCTCTAACTTTTGTTCTTCCTCCAAATCATCTCGTGCATTAAATCTTAGTAGAAAAATGGATCATTTACAGGCCTATGTATCCACGGATGCGATCGGATTTCAAATCCATGCGCCGGTTTTCGAATTGCTCAAAAATTTAATGCACGGATTTGAGCAATTCGAAATCCGATCGCATCCGTGGATACATGGGCATGTAAATGATCCATTTTTCTACTAAGATTTAATGCACGAGATGATTTGGAGAAAGAACAAAAGTTAGAGATATAAGTACTGTACAAGTACATTACTGAGCTGATCGATCCATCAGGCTGTCGTTGCACCGTTGGACGACAGGTTCCTGTTGTTCCACCATTGGCCCGATAGGCACCTTGTCGTCTAATGGTTGGACGACAGGCCTCTCGTCGTCCAACCGTTGAACGACAGGGCGCTAGTTTTGTGATTTTTTTCAAAAAAACCTATAAATTCTATAAAAAAATTAAAAAAATAATATTTATAAAAAAATTCTAAGTTTATGTGGTGTGGCCAGTGGCCTAGCCGATTCTTGCAGGGCGAAGTTTAACCTATCTGACGTGGTTATGCAAGATATTTTTTAAGAGGAAACGAGATTTAGTCTTGCAGGCTAAAAGCAGTCCAAATACTCCACCTTAACTGTCTCTTAATTCATACCACTTAGAATGGCAGTGTAATTATAAAAGAGAGAGAAGCTGTCTCTTAATCTAGAAACGGCTCTTAACAGTATAATCGATGTAAATTAATTTTTGAGTGATTTTATGTGGCTCACACCTATACTACTATATACTAGAGTTATGCCACAAATATGTTATAAGGTTAAAATGATAGTATTAATCATAAAATATAATAAATGAATGTTTTTTAAAGACATTATTAAGATGCAAACTATTAAAAAAATTTATCTAAATAATTATTTAATATAATAAGATATAACTTAACCTACAATGTATTGGGAGTGCTAGTTTTGTGATTTTTTCAAAAAAATCTATAAATTCTAGATTTTTTTTAAAAATAATATTTATAAAAAAACCTCCATAAACTTGGGGTCGAGTCCGACGTCCAGAAGTTTCCGGCCTACGAGCTCCCTTCCGCTCGGAGCCTTGGACCCACGCGCGACCCCTTCCGCGCCGACGGATGACAGCGAAAAGTCCCGACCCGCCACGCGTCGCCACGGCGCCGGTCCATCCTCGCGATCTCCACCCGCATTTACCACCGCTTCCCCACCCCCGGGCCCCACGGCGAGGACGACGCCTCCCTGTCGCAGACGTTGTTCTAAAGCCTAGCTCTTCCACGCTGCGCTCACTTACGGGTGGGCCACGCATGGCGACGTGGGATCAGCTTCGTGAGTAAACGGCAGATTAACGCGGTCGTTACTCGCACGGCCGCCGATCGTGGTCCGCATCAACGGCCGAGGACGCGTCACGCCGCCCACAAAAACGCGCAGCCCCCGGAACACGAAAAAGAGAAAAGGCAAAAGCAGAAGAGTTGTTGAACAGAAGCGTTTGGAGAGAGAGAGAGAGAGAGAGTGTGAGGGGGGTAGCCTTGGCGGAGCACAAGGAGGAATCGGTGATGGAGAAGATCTCGGACAAGCTCCACGGCCGCGGGGGCTCGTCGTCGTCGTCGGGCTCGGACGACGAGAGGTCGTCTTCGTCGGCCGCGGCCGCCGTGAAGGCCAAGATCTACCGCCTCTTCGGCCGCGAGAAGCCCGTCCACTCCGTCCTCGGCGGCGGCAAGCGTAAGTCCAGAGCTCAGAAGCTCCCCCCCCCTTCCCGCTAGTGGGGTTTGTGCCCGCGTAGCGTAGATCCGACCGCATCAGGGTTTTGCTTCACTTGCTTGGGTTGTGAGCTGTTCATCTGCGGGCGCATTTGCTGTCCTTTGTGAGAAATTTCTTGTTGATCGGAAATAGGTCTTTAGCGTGTGGAAAACGTCTCGATCTGCGGTTTTCTGTGTCGAATTCCTTCGGCATTTTCGCCACGATTTGAATAGGGTAGTGATCAGATTACTACTATTGTTCCTGTAGCTTTCGATACGAGGCGAAGTGATTTGAGTGATGCTGTAAGTTCGTAGCAGTAGTAGACTAGCGATAAACTGTGGCGCTGTATGCCTTTACGCTTAAACCCTGAGATTCGTTTATTTGGGTCTTCGCTGTGGTGTGCTTATGGTTATGCTTGCAGCTGCCGATCTCTTCCTATGGAGGAACAAGAAGATCTCTGGCGGGGTGCTTGCTGGCGCCACGGCCATTTGGCTGCTTTTTGAGGTCATGGAGTACCATTTCCTCACCCTGATGTGCCACTGCCTCATCCTCACCCTGGCCATCCTCTTCCTCTGGTCCAATGCCTCCGCCTTCATCAACAAGTGAGCTTCCTCTAACTTGCGCTGTTATTCACACCCAGATCGTATTTAAGATAACAATGCATGGTTAGCTCAAAATTTTAGATTGGCGTATGGATGAACGATGTTTAATTATGGTAATGCTGTTTTGGGCTTTTCAATGTTGTCTGGTGACTAGTGACTTGTAGTTGTTGATCACAAAGCCTGGGATGTAACATGCCCGGGTTTTCTATGTATGTGGTGTATATGTTGATTTATGGTTGTAAATCATTGCTTGCAATTAATTTTTAGGTCTGCTCCTAACATTCCTGAGGTGAGGATCCCGGAGGACCTGGCTGTCAATGTTGCCCGCACGCTGAGATATGAGATCAACAGGGGCTTTGCTACCTTGAGGGATATTGGTCAAGGACGTGACCTAAAGAAATTTCTGATTGTATGTTGATGGGCTGCATATTTAGTTTTATTTATCCTTCATTATGCAAAGGTATTCATTGGTTATGTGCTGACAGCACTTGCCTATCCTCTCTATTCTCAGGTGATTGCAGGTCTGTGGATTCTCTCTGCTCTTGGGAGCTGCTGCAATTTCCTGACCTTGTTCTACATAGGTAATGTAGTTTGCTGCTACAAATTGTAACTTGTATATATACGATACCTATGCCTAGCACTGTTTACCAATTGTATTTCCTTGCTTGCAGTCTTTATGGTACTTTACACCGTGCCAGTTCTGTATGAGAAGTATGAGGACAAGATTGATGCTTTTGGAGAGAAGGCCATGGTCGAACTAAAGAAGTATTACGCCATTTTCGATGAGAAATGCCTGTCTAAGATTCCAAAGGGTCCATCGAAAGATAAGAAGCACTAGAACGGCAGAGTACCCTGCCCAGATTTATCTTCTCTGTTGGTCACTACTCGTCAGTTTTCAAGGATGGTTGTGATTCCATGTCTGTAGTTGCTAGTAAATACCTCTACTTGGACAAGTTCTGGTGTGGTCAGTTGTTGTGACGTGCCACTTCTACGAACTTTGAGTTATGCCAGCTTTTAATCGCTTGGAAGTTGTTGGTACTACAATGTTATCAATATGCGAATGATATATTGGTATCCGCTAGGAGACTTGCTAATTGCTACAATGAAGTGGTTCTTTGATGTTAGATATGCATGTCATCCCTGGGGTTTCAGTTGATTCGTTGGTGTTGGCCCTTAGGCTTCAATTGATTACGATGGACGTGCGAATTGTGATGCAGGAAATATGGTGATGTCCGCGATCCACCCACCCACCCTGCCAGATTTATGTGAGATCCTTTGTTTGGTTCATATCCCTTATTCTTATCTTTCGCAGCTAGCGCCACATGGAGTCTTGTGCCCAAGCTCTCGGTTTGCTTTTGCAAGTGTAACATACCAATACGTATTAGCATCTTGAATTTTCACCCTTACCGCTGTATTGTGCTACTCAGAATACGTACTTTCGCTCTTAATATAAAGATACGTATTAGCAGATTAGAGAACGTTCATGCTTCACTTTCGCTCGTCGAGCTTTCCCGTGCAGAGAACTACGCATACGCATAAAACGTACGAGTATTTATAATCGTCTGGGCAAACTACCAGAAATTAAATGGGATAACAAGACATGTAACTATCAGAAATTTACAGCCCAAATCTCAGTCAATATTGAATTCCAAAATCGTCTGGGGACACTGTCTTCAGAATCACTAGCTGTATCATCACTGTCAGATGATGAAGATGGTCCATCATCAGCGTTCAATATATAACACGCAACCTGGTCCAGGAAAGAGCAAAAACCAGAAGGTTCAAGCACAACGGAATAGCAGACAAAAAAAGAGAGCAGAAAGAATTTTAAAAAACGATGATTTATGGACTACATCAAAAGGTAGATGCTTCGATTAACAAAAAGAAGTTGCTATTACAATGTAACAGGCGGCGGATTATACAACCCATCAAATGACCATATGATAGAAACACTTACCTCATGAGGTAATAGAGTCACTAGTTTCATTCCATCTTTCCTATTCTTCAGACAAAGATGTGGAGCAGCACACGTCAAGTTGCTCAGCCAAAGAACCGACCAGCAGAGCCGACATACTGCTCTATTTGATGCGAAGCTCCAGTTTATGTATTCTGTAGCAATGACAATTCAGCCATGTTTACAGTGGACTATTATAAGTTGCTGAGTGTAATTTGCATACAGATTATTAGCATATGGAAGCATTACCTACCTGCATACTTATTGTGGAAAACCTCTTTCCAGTTCATATTAGGATCATCAAATACTGAATCCGTGCTATTAGGCACAAGAAGACCATGACTGTTCTGTACACCACCGGATACAGGTATGATGTTGGAACTCACATGGCAGGAGCTAAAGAAAAGTTAGTTCATTTTCCACAGCTTGTTGTCATTTGCAGATGAATTCCAAGACCTTGTAGGGAAGATGCAAGTGTCAACAACAAGAAACTAGCATGTGTTTGAAATAAGCATATGGATATGAGAGGAAAAAATACCAGCAAACGAGACCAGCTGCTACCAAGGAACGCATGTCCAGAAAACTGAAGATATGAACAAGCACATCAGAAGGTATGTGCGGAAGACCTGTCAAAGAGATTCAAGATAAAACATCACGATGGCTAGTGTATGAATACAAATTTGTGAGTTCATCCTCCTAAATCTTGACAGGACGCTGCGGCTTAAGATAACCAGGTAACTAGTTTGAAAATGGTTAAAACTATGGTCTTCTTAGAGGTAAAGTGGAGAAAGTAGACTGAATAAATATAACATGACAACACTTATCGGCTTTTACTAAAGCTGGACATTGTACTTTTCAAGTCTATCACCCTAGCAGAACATTCAAACAAAATGGTCGAGTGTGCTTCATAAAACCTAGAAGAATAAAGTAAAAGCACACATTTTTGTCTAAAAATGTAAAAGCACATGGCAGGTGAGAATGCTATCCCAATCTACATTATTCTAGCAGCAAGCAGAGCACTGTAGTTCCATACACTCACCGGATGTGCGGAACAAGACTGCATGTTTGCTGAGCAGGGAAACATTAATGCAGTTGCACATTTGCAAAGGAACCTGCTATGTACCTGGCTCCTGTTGAGCTCTAGCATGCCTCTTATGTGCAACAACAGAACACTTGAACTCTGAAACAGCTTGTGACTTTTTTTGCTTTGGTAGGGAAACTTCTACCGCTTGGAGAAGACCATTAGCCGCAGGTAACGCATATCCTGTCTGCACACTGTGGGAAACAATGGGTCAAAACTAACTACCATGTAGCAATACCATGGAAGGACAAAGTCAAGTTGTAAACTAAACCCGGCATACTAGTAAGAATAAATGGCCATTGCAGTGATATAATAGTTTAATGTGAGACCTTAGTTGCATGCATTTTTTGACAGCCCAGATGGCTGTGTCTTTATGATACATGGAAAAGGTCTATGCAAGTATATAACACGTTAAGCACAAACCAGAGATTATGACCATGAAGAAGTGAACCTCTGGAAGCATAAGACAGTTCCAAACTTATTATGAAAAGCGTATTAACATAACATACTATGAAGTATGAACTCAACGGAAAATGACCCGGAGAACTTGTGCACAAGCATGTACCACTCGTTTTTGTACAGAACAAAAAAGAGAGAGAATATAAGTTCAAGCAATTTCCAAGGGCCCCTTGATGAAGCCTAATCCCCGGCGCGCGTAAGACAAAATAAAGAACAGTATCCCGTTTCAACCCAAACGAACAGGATTCCATCTATCTGTTCAGCTATCAGATCTGATGGCCACAACATATTCTTCCCAGGTAAGTCTTCCTTTTCCCTCAGGCTCCTTTCTGCTCTGCTGCGGAGCTCAGCGGCTCGACGGGGGAGCGTGGCTGAGGCACCGGAGTGGAGCGGATGCGATGAAAAGAGATGAGGGAGCGAGGTGCTGAGGTGGAAGAAGGGGCCCCGTCGGGAGTGCCCCCAAAGGTATCCTGTGCTGTAGCAGTTCTCCAATTCTAAACTAAATGTGCATATTAATATATCATCAACCTAACCGCATATTCCCTTGGGTAAACAGTGGTTAGGATCAATCATCAATTTTGCAGAAGAGCGAATTTAAAACCAAATGTTTATCTGCAAATATAGACTATCAACACTGCCTTTGTTATTACATATCATTGGTGATCCATTAACTATCCAAGAGCTAAAACTGTCAAAGCTACAACTTGCTCATGACACGCCATTATGAGCAAAAATTTGTTATGCAAGGTTAACCCCGGAGCTATTCGAATTGGCACGTAATTACTTGAACTGTAAGAACCAAGAGAAGATAGGTAGAGTGGATAGTGGATATCGAGACCCCCCTGCAAAGTTCATATCAGAGCGATTCGAGTCACTAATCTCTGCTGATGTGAAAGGCAATTAGCCGCAATCTAATATAGGCACAGAATTAGGCAAGTAGTTCTTGAGGAAAACCTAATACGAATTAGCATGCACATTATCACAACTGGGACAGACCAATCATCATCAGGGCATATTCAAGGGACTAAATCCTACTTTTTCCACGCAGTAATCCGCCGCGAGTCGTACCGGCGGTTCCACAAGGCAAGAGCACAGGGAATTCGACAGAATCGCGCACATCCGTGGCGAGAGATTGGGTGAGGAGGGCTTGCTTACTCGGGGAGGAGGCGGAACGCGGTTAGCACGTCGCCGGCGACGAGGGCCTGGGCGGCCTTGGGGAGATTCGCATACCCGTGGCGCAGGAGCTCGGCCAGCTCGCGGCACACCGTCGGGTAGTCCCACGGCCGCGACAGCGCGGCCGTGATCCCCATCTCCGTGTACCTCTTCACCACCCCCGTCTCCTGCCGCCGTGCCACCAGCCGCTGCGGCGCCCGCCGCCTCACCGGCATCGCTGTGAGAGCACGGAGCCGTTCCTTGTGGATACGCCACGGCACTGTCGCCTCAGCGTCCCGGGCTCCCCCTGGACACCAACCACCGTCCACCGAACCACCGCCTCGCGCGGTTGGGGACAGGACGGCCGGTCTCTTCGTCCGCGCCGTATCGCGTACGGGTTGTTTTCTACCCGATTTTGTTTTGTTTTGAGGGAATCGTTTTGTACCGACGGATCAGAGCAGCACACAATGATGCGTGTAAAGGGCCAATTGGCCACACGGATGAAGGGACTGTCATTGGGGCCCACTAGGCAGCCTGTTTCGCTATGACTGAAAGAACAATTTTTTTTGGAGATAAACTGAAGAACAAAGTGATGTGCCTAGTGACTGTAAAAAAAAAGTGATGTGCCTAGTGCAATTTCAAAATAAAATTGATCTACCCCGTGCTAGTCCGTGAAAGTACATAACCAACAGAGCATTAACAAAACACGTAATTATGTATGTGTCACAACTCAAACTTTATCTTACAAGGCTCTAATGCCACTCGGATCACATTGCAACACTAATTAAGGACATATGGGAGCCAGCAAGCATTGTTTCGACTGTGCAAACTGTATTGCAACGTACGTACGATGTTCTGTTCCTCCTATCACGCCTATACGCTACACCAAAACTCATTCTTCATCTGTTCCTTTGGACTGCAAACACCATCGATCTATCTGCCAAAAATGTTCTGCTCACAACGAGTCCAGCTTGTTCTGTTTGAGGAACTCCAGGTCCTTGAGCTGCCGCTGCACGACTTCCTTGGACACGGCCTTGGTGGACACAATCCTCTCGCCGGCGGCCACCTGCTTCGCCATGGTGGACACGATCCTCTCGACCGCCGGCCTCCCGACTGATGGGAACACCGCGCTCAGCATCGTGCACAGGAGCTTCTCGTCCTCCGGCTCCACCATGTCCTGCCCGAAGCAGCACACGTATATGGCCTCCAGGGCCTTCTCCGCGCGTGTCTCCATAGGTATCTGCGGCGCCGGAGCTTTCGACTTCGCTCGTTTCTGCATCGCAGTTCATAGTGATCTCTCGGCGGTCAGGGACCCATTCATATACTTGCCAACAGCATGGCATTGCAATTCTAGAGTTGATAATTTGGCGAGAAATTAAAAGGCTCTGGATCGGTCGATGCGCACGTACCTCCCTTGCCGTCTTCATCATGTCGAGGAAGGTCTCCTCCTCGAACTCGATGTCGTTGGACATGCGGAGCCGCGCCACGCCTTCCAAGATCTCCTCCGTTTTCAGCAGCCCGCCACCGACGGCAGCCAGCCAGCAGCAGAGCAGAACGTAGAAGGGATCTCCGACCTGCGCAACATGCATGCCTGCTAACGGATCGGAAGAGAGTAACTGCATGAGCGATGGCCGATGGGTGCGTAGCGTACCTTGCCGCGGCGGTCGTTGAAGTCGTAGAAGGCCTGGGAGTCCATGACGGTGCACTTCTTGCTGACGCGGCGGCGGAACTCGGCGAAGTCGATGATATCGCCGCCGACTCCGCCGTCGTCGCTCAGGATGCGCGCCACGAGGCCCACCACGGGGAGGGCACCGATGATGCGCCCCGCGATGGCCGCCGGAGAGTTCGGGTCCGGCTCCATGTACGCCACCACGGCTCCATGTGCCCGGCGCCGGCGGTGGGCGAGGTGGCAGGGCCGCCGGTGGCGCGGGAGGAAGGGGGAGGCGAGCGAGAGCTTCTGGGCGACGGCTAGTGCCCCCATGCCCATCGATGATGGGGTTTTTCTTGGAGATCTTGTGTGTGGTGGGAGTGGCGCGCGCCTTATCTGCTCATGGACTTGCTTTTCATGGGTTTTACATTCACAGTTCGTACAACATTTGTCCTGGAACGAGGTTAAGGGCTAGATTCTAAAAACGCATGAATAAAAAAAGACATAAGGTTCAGAGGTCGAGTTTATTCATTTGTTTCAAAGAGCTTCGTACAAAAAATTTATGTAGGATTCCGAACCTTTCAACTGTCTCCAACTTTCCGATAATCCAACGAGGCTCTACTTCCGGGATAAAACTTATTCTCTGTTTCAAACTCTGATGTCAACTTCTAATTTCGGATTTGAAAAACTTCTTGAAAACCCTGAATTCATAAGTGTAGGTTGTTCCACCATGAGCTAGAAAGATTTTTTTTAGGAACAATGGTAGGAGCACTATCTATTTATATAGATTGAAAAAAATATTAACAGCAAAAGAGTTTTGCCTCACGGCAATGGTCCCACAAGATTTTTTTTTAAGTTTTGCCTCATTGGAGATAGTCTCACAAGATCATTTTGCCGGAAAAAAGTTGTTGGTTTGCTCGTTGATAACATTTCTTTGTTGCCACCTGAGCATACCTCCGGCTGGGCTCGAAAAAAGTCCGACCCAAAAATACCAAGCTCGTGCCTAGTCTAATTTGCCCAAAATACATAAAATATTAGCTTTTTTGAATAATAAACTATTAAGTTAATCATTTTTAATTCAAATAGTATTATTTTTATTACAATTCCAATAAAAATACTATATTTACTCCGTGCTTATTTCAGGCTTTTAGGTTGTGCTTTTGGGGTGAAAACTTGAGCCCGAGCTCAATCAGACCGGGCTCAGGCCAGACCGTCGGGCTGAACCACCCATGCTTAGATCTAACATCTAAATATTTGACAATTTGACCTTTTTTCGACAAATATAAAAATGAATTGAATCTTAGACTATAACCAGATCTGACCCCACTCATGATAGCGCAAAACTTGTACGTGGAGGTGCCAACGTCCATGGAGTTGAATACCTTGCAACGCTGGACCACTAAACTAACATGGAACAAGGTGGCGGTGATGTGTTGATATGTCAGTGCCAACCTATCTAGCGTCGACATGAGACTTAGCAGTTTATTGTAGCTGGCTATTCCATCATTGCAAGGCTAAGACCTCGGTGCCAGAGAGGTTGACGCCAACCTTGGCACCTTGCATATTTTAGTGCCAAAGAGGTTGGCACCAACCCTTTCATACGTCACTGTCACCTTTTGGTGCCCATTCAACTAGCCAGCATGGCAACTTGCTCGGCGCCATGAACATTAGCGTCTTTATATATAGGTTAGGCGTCATGGGGCGTTGGTCTTGAGGGTCAGATTTGGTTATAGTTTAAAGTCCGATTTACTTTTAAAATTTATCTTTAAAAAGGGCCAAATTGTAAAAATTGCAGCTAACATCGTGTACCCCGCAGCTTGTAAGCTCGTTCAAATATTTATATTCCTTTTGGTCCTATGAAAAGTTCTCTTCTTTGTACGAATAGATAACATTAGGAGTTTGGGACGACAGTTCTTCCCGTCACCTAGAAATATCTCACAAGTAGAAATGAGCCCAGAACCCCGCGAAGAGAAAGGGAAAGCCGGAGAGGACAGCCCAATCCAGCCCATAGGACGCGTATGGGCCAGACAGGCCCGTACTGCCGCTTCCGTTCTGCCTGCTTTATCCACGTCTCTGGGCAAGTTGTGCGCCGTTGTCTGTAGCGAATGGATTTTTTTTTCAGTCAGGCGTCCGCTGCGGATAGCCGCAGATTCGACCAGTTTGCGCTCCAAATCCCAAGACCAGGGTACTGGCGAGCACGGGAAGAAAATGCGTGTGCAAATTGTTTGTGTCGAAACCTCACAGACTCCTCGGTCAGCTGATGTAATCACGCAAACTACGCGTACTCATAATGCCGCCATGTGTAAGGTGTACGCCTGTAAGGTGATCGCTCGTTCCAAAAAAAGAAAAGGGAAGAGATGTACTAAGAGCTAGCCTCTCGTCTGCCGAGTCTAGAATCACTCAACATTGTGTCGTGCCTGCAGCCTGCGTGTGCAGGCTCCGCCACGGTGAAACGAGAAACGAGACGGAGAAACCGCCATGAAGCTAAAGAGAAAAGAGGAAAAGGGCAGGCGCCGAGAGAGAAAACTTCCGTACAAAACCATCGCGGCGCGACGTGGCGGCCAACATGCAGCACCCGCCTCGACGCACCTCCACGTACTCGCGCCCGCCCCCACGTACCCCTGCTCCGCGCCAAAACCACCCCACGCTAACCCGCCACCTCCGCAACCAACACTCCCAACAGGCTACCGCCCTCAACCCAACGGCGCGCGGGTTCTCGATCGTCTCGGCCGCGCCACCTATAAAGCCACGCGCCACCCGCCCCACGCCCTGCTACCTCACAGCACAGTCCTCTCTCTCCGCAGCACAGACATGGTGAGCCGCGAGCAGCAGCACGCCCACGAGCACCTCCTGCTCGACCCGGCCGCGCTGGCCTTCTCCTGGGCCGAACCGGCGGCCGCGGAAATCCCGCCGCAGCTCCTCGTCGCGCTGGGGGAGTACCTCTCCGCCGGCGACGGCGACGGCGAGGGCGAGCTCGATGCCGAGGCCGAGGCCGAAGCGGACGACGAGTTCATGATGTACGAGTTCAAGGTGCGGCGGTGCGCGCGGGCCCGGAGCCACGACTGGACCTCGTGCCCGTACGCGCACCCCGGGGAGGCCGCGCGGCGGCGGGATCCGCGGCGCGTGGCGTACGCGGGGGAGGCGTGCCCGGACTTCCGCCGCCGGCCGGGCGCCGCCGCGTGCCCGCGGGGGAGCTCGTGCCCCTTCGCGCACGGCACGTTCGAGCTGTGGCTCCACCCTGCCCGATACCGCACGCGCCCGTGCCGCGCTGGCACGGCCTGCCGCCGCCGCGTCTGCTTCTTCGCGCACGCGGCCGGCGAGCTTCGCGCCACTGGGCCCAAGGGGGAATCGCCCCTGGCGCTCTCGCCCAAGTCCACCCTGACCTCTCTCTGGGAGTCGCCCCCGGTGTCCCCAGTGGAGGGGAGGAGGTGGCTGGACGCCATGGATGAAGCGGACGCAGACGCGGAGATGCAAGAACTCATGCTCGCAATGCGGGAGCTCAGCTTCAGGAAGCCGAAGCCGTCGTCGTCGGGAACGCGGGTACTGCCGCTGGTGGCGGAGGACGACGGGCCAGACTTGGGCTGGGTGTCGGAGCTAGTGATGTAGCCTCCGAGAAGCCCGAGATCTCATCAGTTCATCGCGTCGAAGGATGGAAGGCGCCGTGCCCCTCAAGACATCTTAATTAATTAAGCTACTTAACTCTAGATTTCCCAAACTGCATCATTTTTCTGTGCATAAACAAATATATAGTGTGGTGCAAGCTGAATACAGCGATTTGTAAGTCGGAAGTGTGGCGTGCGTGTGCCCCTTTTTTTTTGGAAACCATCCACGGTTTTCGATTAATTCACCAGAGGCAGTGCTGATACAAGTGTAATAGGCTAGCTAGTGGCCTTCCCTGTTTCGTGATCTATCACATGGGATGTACTTATTATGCTCAAATGCAGCATTTGTATGCCCTTACGTATTTGTGCCTAATCAATCAGTTGGGTAATCGGTGTGCCGTTGCATGGATCGATCGATCATAGTATATGAACTTCTGAATGGAAGAGGGAAACATGCTGTGCATATCACTATAGCAGAGAGTTTCTTCTCACATTGCTCTCGGCTATTGTGGGCGAACAAACATCGGCGTCGGTGGTTCGGAAGGATCCCCTTTGGGATTCAGTCAGGAAAGCGGAGGAACAGGAGGTACGTCGAATCTTGAACGGCAGGAAGCTAGAAATAAGACCGTGATTTATCCAGATTCGGGTCACCTTCTTAGTGTAAAACCCTACGTCCTATTTTTTTGTGTATATATGAATATTTGGATGATTACAATGAGTCTGGAAACACAAGTGTTCTTCCTCTTTTCTTTCTCATAGGTCTCTTTTTTCGTCTCTCCCCCCTTTCATGGCCCTGGTTCTCCCCTTATATACCCGGGAGTCACCACAAAGGCCGAAAGGCAAATACACTGTAGCCGCACCGTTGCTGACGGATAGCGCGTGGGCGTCCCACGCCAGCGGTTGAGGGTTGCTGTAGTGGAATAGTTCCTGTCACGCTTTGGTTGACATCTGGATCATCATGACGGGGTTGGGCCAGAAGGTGAAGACTTCCTGGAACGCCCTCTGTCACGGATCGTGCTGCAGCTACCCTGGCCCCACTGACCAGGGACAGAAGGTACGTGCCTGGGCGCGGCGGCGAGCCCCAAAGTCAAAAAAGTGTCAGACCGTTCCATCTCCTGCCAAGACCGACAGCTTGACGGGACTTATCACATAGGAGGACGGAAATTGACCAGGACACCGCCATCTTGTCCACAACGGACTTGGAGTAGGAATGCCTGCACAGACATGCAATAAATGCGCCTGTCGGGCCATGCGTACTAGGTAGGGACCCACAAAGGGTACTCGGGGTTCCCGTGTTCGGGGACTTCCGAGCACATGGCTTAGGCCATCCCACTGCCTGGGAGAGGTACTCGTCGTCCCGAGTGGGAGCCAAGTTGCCTTGGGTGTTCGGGGAGTATCCTTAAGGGACGACTCGGGACTTCCCTTGACGGCCGAGTGGACACAGTGCTCGGGGTGAGCCCCCGGGCACCTCCTCTTGACTCCCACGTCCGAGTGGATCCAGCGCTCGGGGTGAGCCCCCGAGCACCTCCTCTCGACTCCCACGTCCTTGATGACGCGGCGTCAAGTTGTGCCTTTTCCAGCGGTTTATGGGGCCCCGTTCCCCGTATCACTGACAGCTATGGACAAAGAGGTTTCAATGTCACCATCAGTGGGGCAGGCAAGGGTACGAGAAACAACACCCCTGAGCAAAAGTGAGAAAATTAGAGCCCAGAGTGAGATGAACCCTGGTCCCGGCCGAGCTAGGCAAGCTTTGCGAAGTCATCGTCTTTCCCAGAATTGGAATCCACGTATATTGCTCAATAATCGCTAGAGTGCTTATCATTCATTTTAAGAGCACTTAAATTTTTATTTATATAATTTTAAGGTGAGAGGTCAACTTCAGCTCGCAGTTTGGCGTTGAAGATGGGTAACCTGTGTTCGCTTGACTATCCGGACGATTCGTCGACACATCTTTGTCCGGCTAAGATCGGTGACCACGGACGAACGCTACCCTGTGAGCACGACAGCCGAGCCCCGAAAAGGGAGCGCCGCAGGATTAAGAGAAAACAGCGGCTGCGCGCTTTGACTTCGCCGCCCCGGGTCGGGGCAGCAAGCCAGCAACTTGCGGCGCCCCAGGGGCCAAGAGGGTGCGGGCACGTTGGTGCGCGCGCAGGCGCGGCAAGGCAAACCCGAGTAGACAACTCTTCTCTCACATCTCTCGCCCACGCGACCACGGTTTCGGCACAAACAGCTTGCTTGGCCCCGCGCGCGCGCGCACGCGGCGAGGGAGGAGGGCGCCGTCGCTCTTCGTGCACCGCTCTCCGGGGCTGCGTTCGGGTGGCGAGCTCCCATTGCTCGGCTGCCAAGCTGGGGCTGCAACCTGCGTCTTTTGTTTCTCATCTGCTACTAGACAGTGTGATGGTTTCGCTTTCACTTTCTCTTGTCTCGACAAGATTTGGTGGTCTTTTCATGGTGCATGCTGCAGATTTGGTGCTGGTGGCTTGGTACGACGAGAACTACCTGGATGTCACGCGGGCCCGAAGCTTCTGAAAAGATGGATCATGGATTCCTAGTCGGGGACTCGGGGTTACCTTATCTGTGGGTGCAGGGTTAGAGGCTGAATCCATCGTTATTGGCTGGGAGAAATATCTTAGGAGGATGGATCCATGGGAAGTTGGGAACGCACGGTGGTTGTGTCCGCAGTCCGTACCGTCATCCAACGCTTTCCAGATGACCAATGGGCAATGGGCAATGGCCAATGGTGTACCACATTAGTCAGCCTGTTGGACGGGATGCTTCTTGAAATAATATTTTTTCTACTGAAAAACAGAGGTTTGTAAATATGCCGAAGTGAAAAGCTTGTACTGTCTAGTACGCCTAGAACATATTTGGTGCACCGAGGCTTGCAATGCACCTGATGCACCCAACCCCGGTAACTGTTCTTAAAACTTTAGACAAATTCTAAGAATATTTTAGTACGTATGCACAGTATGTATCTACTGTATTATAAAATTTAAAATTGAAATACAAAAAATAGCTCGAGAAATAAAAAAGACAAATCCATTTGTGAATAGTAATTAATTAGAATTGGGTTGTAAATTGGGCCCATTACCACTAAACCACTGGATTTTTCTATTTTTTTAAAGCTGTCTTTAAAATTTGGATATGAAATTTTGTGACATGGTATATTCTTGCTATTTTCATGTCCTTGAATATCTATTATATACTAAAAGCATAATACAGTAGAAAAAAAATAGAGAAAGGCTAAAAATTCCCACAAAAAAGTAAAACATCTGACCATTAATCTGGTGGACCCTTTTATTATTAGCGGACCATAATTTTGACGAAATAATTTTGGCATAAATGGAAGCACCATCCATGTCCCTCTCCCATATGTACTATCACATTTAAATAGTAGTACGAGCATGGTTACAGTTTAAATCTCCCAAATAGTTAGCCGGTGCAAGTACACCAGCTGCAATTTAGGATGTCAGCATGCCTTGTGAATACGATGGAAAGATAGCTTCCACCTTCAATTTGTCTAAGTTGTCTACATAGGTAGATCATATGTAGGGTTGCAAACTCCATCTCAATTTACAAGAATATAAGGCCTTCTGACATAACCAGAATGAGCAACCCATCATATATAATCACGGAACATCCTTTTCATTCAGCCATAGTTTCCTGCCACAATCCTGAAGAACAATGATGAATAGCACGTCATGTTGAGAGTACAAGCAACTCGACACTTGAAATTTTCATGTTCCATCATTGTTTAAACAATATGAGTGCTGCTGTGTAAACAGATATCATGGTGTTCGTGTTGCTAGCCTATACATAGGGCTGTCAATGAGCTGAGCTCGAGCAAGCCTGGATTGGTGTTTGAGCTTGGAGCTGGGCTTGTGCTCGGCTTGATCAAAGCTCGAATAGACTCAATCATGCTCGAGTAAGCTCGAGCTTGGCCCAGTAAGACTTGAAAATAGTATACATTAATATGTTATAGTACACAGTGTATTTGAGCCTACTCTAGCCAAGCTCGAGGCTCGGCTCGATTGGCCTCGAGCCAAGCTCGAATGGTTGTCAAGCCTGAGCTTTTTGACAGCCCTAGCTATACCTCATTCATAAACAACGGAAACTTATAGTGCAGAATAACATTATGGTCGACATGGTAAAACTGAAAGAGGTGTAGTAATGTCGTTACCTGAAAGTTTTGCTGTCCTATGGACCCCATACCTTGGATCAACCGTATGCTTTGTGGATGCAATTGCAGTGGATAAATCTTGAACAGACTTATCCTGTGTAAACATAAATAAAATGCAGCTAAAAATTACTGATACATGTTAGTCACATCTCAAATGGTTCCACTTGGAAGAGAGTATGCCTGTCCAAGTGCCAACCTAGGAAGGGGTATGAGGGTATGAAACTCGGTGCCTATTTTCTTTCTTTTGTTACGCCATAGGAAATGGCTCTTCCTTTTTATCAACATTGACATGCAGTCTGCCAAGTTCCAACTTGCCTGCATATAGTTGATTTACGTTGGTAATTTATCTATTAAACAAAAAATGGTGCTTTTGCATGAGAAATGAGGTGCTGTTGAAGGCTTTCAGCTGCACCTCTCCCTCCTCCCTTAGTTTTCCTTGTTAAGCTACCTTGCAAAATGATAAAAAGGTTTCTATTGGATAGATTGATATTACCATACAGTGAAAAGCAAACTGGATAACTATATATATATATATATATGCACACACATATATACATATATATATACACACTCACCAGATGCCAACCCATGCACTTTTAACAGCAGCACTGTTCATCATCTCAATATTGCATCCAGTAACCCATGGCAGGCGACAGCATAGCAACGTAATAGTCAATATATAACACAACAAAAACTTCTGAAACGGCAATCCAACACCTCATCTGGAGTCAACAGAATGTATCTTCTTTCAGTAAGAAAGTCAAAATATTGTGTCACCAAAAGTCACCACATGAACAACTCCCATTCCTAAAATGATGAAATCGATTTCCATCCCTAATGTCAATATCTCTCTTGGTGACATGGGATACAAACTTGATGAAAGTGTGACAGTCACCACATATTCTAAGGTTCTTCATTATCTGTATAGGCATGCCCTTGGGTGTGACAAGAAGGCCATAAGCAACAGCAAGCTTCTCACTGTGGTACAGAAGGGAACTCTCCTTCTGCTCTTCATCGATGTCATGGAGAACAAATTCAGTGTCAGGCGCATAGCCTCTAGTCCTTAACAAAGTGTACAAATCCTGGAGAGTAGAATCTATCTCTTTGATTTGCTCATGTTGTTTATCTCCAGTGACAAATGAATGCATTTTGTTCCTTATCTGCATCCAGCTACAGCCAGGCTCCTTTGTCACACCTTGTTGTTTCATAATTTTTCGAACCTCAGCTACTTCACCCCACATCCCCAGAGAAGAATATATATTTGACAACATGACATAGTTGCCAGCATTTGATCGCTCGGTAGTGAAGAGTTTCTCAGCAGCCCTTCTACCAATTTCTGCATTCTTGTGAATCTTGCACGCCCCAAGAAGAGCACTCCAAATCACCGAATCTGGCTCAATCGGCATATCATAAATAAATTGTTCAGCTCCTTGCACATCACCAGTTCGCCCAAGTAGGTCCACCATGCAAGC
This sequence comes from Stipa capillata, assembly GCA_019208055.1. NCBI lineage: Eukaryota > Viridiplantae > Streptophyta > Magnoliopsida > Poales > Poaceae > Stipa > Stipa capillata. The sequence continues at coordinate 463,997 of JAGXJF010005506.1, read as the reverse complement.
ATAGTGTTCCAGCAGAGGAGTTAGTCCATAATCCCTGCTCATTGACTTGAAAAATTGCCAACCTTCATCTACCAAACCAGCATGGCTGCATGCATTTAAAAGCCCCACAAATGTGACCTCATTTGGCAACACCCCTGCAGATTTCATATGCTCATACATCTTGATGGCTTCTCTTCCAAGGCCATGTTGCGCACAGCCTGTAATGAAAGTATTCCATGTAAATATGTCCCGTTCCTCCATTGAATCAAAAACCTTATGAGAATCTGCACAACCACACTTGAAATACATTGACATGAGAGCATTAGCCACTATAAGTTCTGAATCCCTTCCAAGTTTAATAGCTACTGTGTGGATTTGCTGCCCAAGCTTAGAAGCACCAAGATTTCCACAAACACCGAGAAGTATGGTTAATATTGGTGAATTTGGTATTTCATGCTCATGTAACATTGTTTTGAAAAACTCCACTGCCTCATTGCCCTGCTCAGCCTGCGCATATGCAGATATTATCGTAGTCCAAGAGACAACATCCCGACTAAGCATATTGTCAAATATATGTCTTGCATCCTCCAACATATCATTCTGTACAAGTGCCGCAATAAAGGAGTTCCATGACACAGTGTCTTTAACTCTCATTTGATTAAAGACTCGTCTCACATACTCCATGTTTCTGCACTTGGCATACATAGAAATGAGAGCATTACAAACATAGCTATTGAACTGACAGCCGGCCTTAACAGCAAGTGAATGCACTTGCCTTCCTGTCTCGAGAGCTCCAATATTTGAACAAGCAAAGAAGCTACTAGTCAAACTAGACAGGCTAGGTAACATCCCATTCCTATGTAGAGCTTGGAGTAAGTCCAAAGCTTCTTCACTTCTTCCATTCTGTGCATACCCCGCAATCATCCCAGCCCAGGATATTGTGTTCCTAAAAGGCATCCTATCGAACAGCTCCTTTGCCTCGTCAACCATTCCATTCTGCATATACCCAGTAATCATGGCGTTCCAGGACACAGCAATAGGATCAGGAATCTGCTCAAATAAAATCCTTGCATCAGTAATCCTGCCACATCGAGCTAAGCCTGTGAGCAGTGCAGTCTGACATGGAATGGACTTCACAGGATCTCTTTCATAGACGGCAATAGCAGCATCGATCTGGCCAGCATGAGATAGTGCAGCTATCATGGTTGACCATGTGTACTCATTCCTCTCTGTCATACCCTCAAAGAATTTTATTGCAATGTCAAGCGCGCTTGCAGCCCTAGTATACACATTTAGTATCGATGTGCCAATGACCACATCCCTCTCAAAGCCTGTTTTAAGGGCTAGAGGGCGGAGGCCCTCTAGAACACCAAGACTCCCGAGACCCGTCACAGCTGAAAGCACGGAGGCAAAGTTTGAGTGGTCTGGTGACACGCCTTCATGATGCATCGTACGAAAGATGCCCCAAGCCTTGCCATGCTGCTCAATTCTAACATACCCAGAAATCATCACCGTCCAGGAAACCAAGTTACGCTCTGGCATCTGTTCAAACAGATTCCATGCATCCACCATCTGTCGACTATGGCAATACCCAGTAAGCATTGAGTTCCACGATGTGACATCCCTGCTCGGCATTGCATCGAACAGCCTGCGTGCCATGGTGATGTCCCCGTTCTGGAAATAGCAGCTAACCATGGCGTTCCACGCCACAGTGTTCCGCTCGAGCATTTCATCGAACACCCTGCGAGCGTCACGTACGCGACCGACGCGAGCATAGCCCGACAAAAGGATGGTGCTTGTACGCATGTTTCCTCCGGAGATAGCATCTACGAGGGCTCTCGCATCGTCGATCATTCCATGGTTGCAGTAGGCGGAGATCATGGAGTTCCAGGCGATGATGTCGCGGTGTGGCATCGTGTCGAACACCTCCCTGGCCTCCCGCAGGCGGCCGAGTCGGGCGAGCTCCCGGATATGGGCGCTGTGCGCGCTCTTTTCGAGCGCCCGGTGGACGTGCCTCGCGGGGAGCGGCGGCACGGTTGCGGCGGCCGCGGCTGAGAGGTGGCGGCGGAGGAGCATGTAGCGAGCCATGGGCTTGCTCCATTTGGTTGGGAACACCATGAAAAGTTGAAACGGTGAGCTGTGGGGGTTGCTTCATATGTATGCAGGTGGATTTGTGTAGGCCCACATGTCATAGGGACAAAGGCACCTAGGCTCGCTGTGATGTAGGCACGTATCCCTGGGTCACGGTTTCCAAGTATCCGTCACCGCTCCTAGAAAGTGAATATTAGTATTTCCCGCTTCCCTTGCCTAGTGGCAACAAAGTTTTGTTCTTTTCTTTGAGTAAACTATTATTCTTGGGCGCCAAGTTCGTTTCTTTTGGTACTCTATTATTCAAAAATGAGGAGGGACCAAAGGAAAATACAAGCGAGGATAAAGACAAGAATCCTAAAACTGAGTGAAAGTGGAACAAATTTATAGGTTTTTAGAATAGTAGAGGTGATTATCTAGATAATTATATAGTATATGGACCTAAATATGCATGCATATCTACAAAAATGTTCGGACTAGAGGGCCAGGTCTCATTATATCCCTAACATAGTTCCGCCCGTGCACCCTAAAGTGCGACAGGCGGAGCCTCTTGATGCACACACCCTCCTAAAACCTCAATTGTGTCCCTTGATTAAATATGTCCACGACATTCAATTTCATTCCCCTTCTCTCTCAGTCGAATCTGTCTCTGCAGGGCTAAGCCGGCTTTCTTGGGGTTGTACAAGCCTCCGCGAGAATCCAAATCTCAAATCCATAATCTTTTGAATTTCTTACGACGGAAGTTCTTGATCCAAATTTATGATTTTCTTACGGAGGAGGGGGCGGAGGCAGAGTCGTTGAAATCAAAACTTTCGGATTTAGGTTGAAAAATTCAAACTTTTGTTGAAAGTCTAGATTTATTTTTGAGAAACTTGAAAGTCTAGATTGAGAATTCATTTGTGCTATAATCTTTTAAGGGAGAGAGGTAGCACGGGCCCACGTGGCAAGTATTCATGCACCAGTGGGCTAGAGCAACCCCTCCCCTCCTTGAGGGACGGGAGCCATCTGGATTCAATGTTCATAGATCCATCTTTGGGCTTGAGAAGTTTGATAAAATGCATAAACATTTGCACATTTGCGCTTCATCTCTCGAAGTGACGCCATTAGAAAGCTCGAAGAAATGATATAAGTACGTGTATAAGTACTACATAATTCAGACCAGATGGGCTCTATCATGCATGACCACTCTCCCGAAACTCTGTCCCACCTCAAATGCACTGCTGCTCCTCCAGTTCGAGGCATTCTTGCAGCTGCGCCACTACGTCGGTCATAGTGGGGCGCTGCGCGGGAGTCTGCGCGGTGCACTTGAGCGCGACGTCGGCGGCCTTCCACACGCCGTTGACATCGTACTCGCCTCGCATGCGTGCATCCACCACGCCTTCGATGTTCCCCCTCGCAAGCCCTTGTCGCGCCCACTGGATGATACTGGTGGACTCTGGACATTGCAGGATGGGCGGCTGCCCCGTGATCACCTCTAGCAGCACCACACCGAAGCTGTACACATCGCTCTTCTCGGTCAGCCGCAGGGCCGTCGCGTACCTGCACGGCGTGTCAAGTGCATAGTATGAGATGCGTTTGCATTAAGATTCGGCACAGGAAATATACTCCAAGTGGCCAACAAGGCAAGTTGAAGATCATATACTCAGGGGCAAGGTAGCCGTGTGTGCCAACCACCCTGGCCGTGGATACATGGGTATCACCGTGGTGATTGAAAGCCTTCAGCAGGCCAAAATCGGCGACCTTGGCCTCGAGATTTGCGTTCAGTAGGATGTTCGATGTCTTCACGTCCCGGTGCACGAAGGGCGGGCTGCACGCCTTGTGCAGATACTCGAGCCCTGCACGCAATGCACATCAGATCATCCACAACGACCACAACGGCATGTGAATTTCCAGTGATCGTAATAAAGAGATCGAAAGCAACGACAAGAAAAACATGTTTTTTTTTCTCGAGAAAAACAAGAAGAGCAGGTCCCCAATCAGAAGGATACCTTGCGCGGATTCCAGTGCAATACGGAGCCTCTGTCTCCAGGTTAAAGATCCAGCGTTGCGATCTCTCCCTGAAGAACATCATCAGACATTAGTACTGTGGAACATGAAAATGGAGACTCCAAATGCTCTTACAGATGAAATAGCACACCTCCGAGTTTTTCTTCGAGGTTTCCTTCAGACATATGCTCGTAGACAAGTGCCATGTACTCCCCATCCTTGCAGTAACCGATCATGGACACAAGATTCTTGTGATGAATCTTTGTTAAGGTCTGAGCCTGAGCAGGAAGGAAAAAGAATTACACACTTTCCTCCAAAATTAGCTGCAAACCTGGTGACTAATTGTACTTGATCAGAATTCGGACATTACCTCTGTCAAGAACTCTCTGACACCTTGATTGGAGGATTGAGACCGCAGCTTGACTGCCACCTGAGTACCGTCCTCCAAAAAGCCGTCGTAGACGGAGCCGAACCCTCCTCGGCCGAGCACTCGCTGAAAGTTGCTCGTCATGGCCTCCAGTTCCCTGTACGTGAACCGGCGGTTGTCAAGCTGCCGCATGCTGTGCCCATGGCAGTTCTGCGAGTGCGACTGCATGCCACTCGCCTCATTCTGTGGCTTCACACTGCCCTTTGCTGATCCTTCACAAGGCAAGAACAAATCGTAGTAATGTAATATTATCCACTGTTGCTTGCTTGCAGTTACAGGTGGACATAGGCAGAACAATTGATATGTTGATGCTGAGTTTCACCTTGCTTTTTTCTCATCGTCAGAAGCAGTAGTACTGCTAGTGCTCCTGTCACCACAACTGCAACTATTGGAACAGCAATGTAGACGGCAAGCATAGAGTTGCTCTTCTTTTCTGTGGGCTGGCAAGAACTGTTGTTGCTGCAAAGGTTTGGATTTTTGCCGTATCTATTGAAGAGAAGAAACGATAAGCAATTTTGACCAGGCAGCTAATATTGGGAGACCTAAATGGGGAGAGGAATATGATGGATGAACCTTATAGTCAGGGAGCCATCTTGAATTCTTTTCAGGAGACCAGAGGGAATTGATCCATTGAGCTGGTTGCCTGTCAAATCTCTAAAGGACCAAATAGAGTTGATGTAATAAGTACTAGACTAAATTCTATTTTGATCTTGTGAATTACACTAATTTGTAAGTTATTTTTAAAGGAAATAAACTGGTATTTTCAGATTGTGGAAGAAAATTCAGGTTATGTTAAAATTTTGTAAATAAATTATTAGATATCAAAGACAGCATGGATCAAAATTGCTTACAGCACCACGAGAAAGGGTAGTTGTGAAAGAACATCAGGAATTGATCCCGTCAGATTGTTGTATGACAAATCCCTGAAATAAACGAAATGCATACGAAATGTGCGAACTTCAGTCACAAAATTCATATTGAAAATGGATCAAGAACTTCCTACTTACAAGTCCTTGATTGCTTTGAGGTTGGCGAAATAAGATGATATATCGCCGCTCAAACCGCAGAATGACATATTTCTGCAGAACACACAGTTGGGTTCAGACAGACAGCACAATCACCTTTGCTTGTTGTTGGACGGATTTCTCATGCGTGCAAGAAAATTACATGCGAACTTACACGCTTGTGATTCTCGGAGGTATAGAAACGGGATAGCTGCAGTTCAACCCATCCCACGCAAGAGTCTTTGGAGCGCACGGGTCACCCGCCCAGTTCTTCTTCACGTGATACTTAGCCTTGATCGCAGCGATGGCAGAAACTATATTTTTTTAAAAGTAACACAAGACAGTGAAGCACTGTTAATATAATTATCGAATCACGTGCATCAATATATATCGTGAGAATTCTACATATCAGTTATCAACCGTATTTAGTTACCATCCTGAGCGTCCGTGGCGATGCTGGCTGTGGAGATGACGGAGAAGAACTCGGCGGCGTTGATGATCGGCGGCAGCGTCGAGTTCGCCGCGGCCTTCAGGGTGAAGTTGTACTGGCTGAATCCCTGGTGGGGCTCGCTGTTGAAGAAGGCGTCGGAGGCGAGGTACTGCGGCGTGTAGGGTACCTTGCTCCAGAGCTTGCCGTTGATGGTGATTTCGAACTGGCGCACGGCGCTGCTGGACAGGAGCTGCAGCTCCGCGAAATACAAGATGCCGATGCACCCGGGCACAGGGTAGACGTGGTTCGGCACGGCATCCCACGAGAACTTGATGGTGTTGGACTTGGAGTCGTTGCGCGGCGTGATGGCGGTCTGCATCACGACAGACGGCACGGGGAAGCGGATGTCGGCCAGCATCTCCTGGACTTTCTCCTTCGTCGAGATCTCCGACCACTCCGCCGGGTCGCTCCACGGGATCCACACACGGTCGTATGGATCGTCCGGGTACCTGACCATTTTAATTTCAACAAAAATTCAGACCAAAATGTTTGATGATCCTTTTCTCTGTTACTCGCCAACCATGATTGTTCACTCACCTAACCAGTGCGAGATCGCTCACCCCGAAGTTGTTCCTGTCGACGAGGACCAGCCCCTGCGTCGCGTTGGCCTGCGGATACAGCGTGTTCTTGAGGGGCCTCAGGTCCAGCCCAGAGATGAACGGCGTCCCGGACCCAACGTCCACCAGGCAAACCTGCACCGAGTCGTCCGGGACGACGGCGACAACCTCGGCGATCTGCGCCGTGCCGGCGTTGGAGATGTTCACCGTCTGCCAGAAGTTGATGCCGAGGTGGAGGTCGAAGACGGGGAGCGTGTCAAGGCCGTCGTAGTTGCCGTACATGAAGGTAGCCCGGAGCAGGTACTTGGACCCCGGCACGACGGACGGGATGGTGTAGCAGCTCCGAGCCGCCGCGCCGGGGAAGCTGCGGACGTTGGCGTAGCGTTTGGAGAAGGACGGCTTGATGTACTCGGCCGAGACGTTGTGGTTGGAGCCGGCGTCGGTGAATGCGGCGTCCGAGGTGTACGTCAGCTTGGTGGCGGCGTCCACGTAGCTGCTCTGCTCCGGCAGGCCGCAGTCGATGCTGACGAAGCCTGCATGCACATAGATCGATGTGGATTTTACGAAACAAGAAATGCACAAGCTTGGTGCAGCAGGGCAGTACGTAGATGTTGAGCTCACCGGTGCTGTCAGGCGCGCCCTGGCCGCGAGCTTGAAGTACGCTGGCGAGGCCGAGCAGGAGCAACCACGACCGGGCCGCCATTGCTCCCCGCGCTGATCGCTCCATTGAACCACCACTACGTGCGCACATGCCGCCACCCAGCAACTAGCACAAAAATACAGGTACGTTACACTGAAGTACTCTCATGAGTGGTATATAGCTAGCCTTAACCTAGTGCCATAGAGGCTGAACCGGAATGAAAACTAATCTTATTTCTTTGACTCTCGGTAGAGTAATCACCTCTCAATGGCAACGGATGATTAGCCATGTCAGCACATCCGGTGGCCAGCTAGCTTGCACGGCTCCGAACGGCGCGCGCCGCGCGGTCAACGTTGCAAAGCACAGCAAGAACACGTACGTAGGCAAGTGTGTCCCTGATTGGTGTGGTAGTTAAGCAACCTTTGTTCCCTTTCTATGGTGTAGCACGATTTTTTTTTCTTAATTACAGCACGATGGCGACGACTAGGGCGAGTTTGTCAACGGCTTCGCTGATTGCACGGTACTAAAAGTACGAGTTTGGTCGTCAGGAACTTCTGACTTTTTCCCCTCCATCTGCACTTGCCTTGACAGCTTCGTAGCTTGTCCTTTCTATTCTTATTTTCCCTTTGAAATGGAAAAGGAATAAGAATATATATAAACATGCAATGCTACAAGCCTACATGTTCTTTTTTTTGTTGTTGACAGGAGCCGCATGTATTTCTTTATCTTTCATAACCTAGTACGGTGTCCGGGAAACATTTTTTAAATATTTTTGACTTGTATGTTATACCGGACTAGTACGGAGAATAAAAGTTCAGATTGCGAGATGACTGACCTGTCGTTGTACCGAGTTGATAGGTTGTTTATTACATGATATTTCATGGACATTAAAGTTTTAATTACGGTGGTCATTGATATTAGACTAATACACATACATAAAGCTTATGTAGCTTTTTTATGAGGCGTAAAATTACGAATATTTATTAGTTATGGGCTATTCATAATTAAGATACACCAGATCAATATTGGATAATGTTTATGTATAGTTATGATCATCTATTAATAATAAGAGACCACAAGATCAATGGTCGGATGACATTTAGATGAAGTTATGAAAATCTATCGGCTATGATTTGTTTAGGTACAATTATGAAGTTCTATCGGCTGTGATCTATTTAGGTAAAGTTATGAAGATCTATTGTGTACGATCTATTTAGGTACAATTATGATGATCTATCGGCCGTGACATATTTAGATACAGTTATAAAGATCTATTGGCTATAATCTGTTTAGGTACATGTTGGAGGAGTTCGTTCCGACGCCCTGGCCGAGGTACCCCTGAATGTCTTAATAGGAAGTACTAACTCTAAATAGATTTTTTGTAAAGTGCAGAAGTATGTCCCGGCGGGGTGAGCCGAGGCGACTTGGCGGGGTGCGTCTGGGCGAGGTATAAACAAGGCATCCGGACGAGGTGCATTCCGGTCGGGAGGTGATGTGCGCCTCAATGAGATGTGGCGAGGTCCCAAGGTGAGGGATGAATGAGTCCAGGCGGAGACCGAAGACACTATGAGAAATGCTTAAAACGGGGCGGCGATCCGTACCAGCAAGGCGCATCAGGCAGATTCCGGTGAATATAGTAGGTAGGGGCGAGGAGGAGAATACGAACCAGCCCCGAGCTTTGTAATATAACATAGGGCAAAATCGTAAACTGCCTAGGGGCAGACATGTACAAACACTTGTAAGTCGCTCCTGCCTATAAAAGGGCAAGACGGTGTTTCCAGAAAGAAGAGACCAATCAGAAATATTTCCGGCAATCTTCAGCTATTTTTCCACTATATTTTCTGCATTAATCTTCAGTAGAAATTCGGGTCTAGCAGTAAATATCGCTGGGACTGCCTCCTAGTTAGACCTCTTAGCACCTCGGTCGCTCTATCCGGGATGCGCAAAGTTTACTGTCTGAGGGCGACTTCATCGACAATACAATTACGAAGATCTACCGGCTATGATCTGTTTAGGTACAATTATGAAGATCTATGGGATGTGATCCACTAATAATAAGAAGGTACACCCGATTAATGGCCAGATGTTATGCTCTTTTGTGAGAATTTTTAGCTTATATTTTTTTCTCCGTTGTTGTCGTAGATATAAGTTTAGACAATAAATTTGTGGCACCCCCGGTCGGTTACAACAACCTCCGAGCGTGCCTGGGGCGAACGAGCAAGAGCAAGGCGCGAGATAGTCGTCGACGTAACCCCGTATTCGTATTAGAGCATGGAATTGAGAGTTTACAAGTGAAAAAAAATCCTTTTTTTGCCCTCATACTCCTAGGGGGCTATTTATAGTGAAAGGGGAGAGAAATGCCAGATTACAGATTTGCCCTTACACTTAGGGGACTTTTCCAAGGACATTAGGGTCATTTCCCTACCCCTAGGGGACTACTCTACAATATTTCCAGACATCTTTGGAGAAATCTTTGGGCGGGACGAGGTGATCCTCGACGGCGTCGGGGTTATGCCGGGTGAGGTAGGGCGTCGGTGTCGTCCTTGACGACGGTGTCGGTGTTGTCCTCGACGATGTCGGCATTTGCCCTTGACGGCGTCGGGGCTGTCCTCGACTGCAGATGAAAAGTGTCGATTCGGGGTAGCACGGGGACCTTCCCCCAACAGTAGCCAGCGCATCAATTCTTGAGGGGTTGGTGCGCGGGCCGGATCGATAATTCTTGGGTTACGGTTGTGCGTCGATGCACCGAAGAATTACGCGTGACGTGCGCGCAAGGTTCCCATATTGAAGAAAAGGCAAGTCTTTGGGGTTGAAGTGATTCTTCTTGAGGTTTTAATCTTGTCTTATGGGGTTTGGAATATGTTGTTAGGATATGTGAGATGATTTCGTACTAATTCCATATTAACATACATCACAAGGACCTAGGAATCAAGGGTATGGTTTTCATTCAATTTTTTAGTTAGCACTGATTTTTTGGGTTAGAAAATAGCTGATAATAAATTGGTATTTTCTCTTAGCACATACAAGTTTTTGACATGATTTCAATTAAAATAGCTTCGTAAGTCTCTTGTCTACTACTGTGCAAAATTTAGTTCAATTCTGTTGGGTAGATCAAATTTTGCGAACATTTTTCCAAGTGACAGTCTGCTGTTTTTGCCAATATTGGAAGTTTCGATTTTCTTACTTCGGAAGTTTCGATCCACATCAAAGGTTCCGATACAGAAGTTGGAAGTTTCGATTTTTCCAAAGGATTCAAAATTGGGGTCACTTCGGAACTTCCCGTAATGTCGGAACTTTCAATATTTCTACTCTGGAACTTCCGATCTGTCTGGTTTTGATTCCACTGATTTTGATTGTTTTTATCGATGGTTTTCTACTGCATTCTCTGATTTGACACATTCCATTGTGTTCTTGTTTTGAGAAGAAAATTTTAAATTCAACATTTACCCCTTCCCCGCCACTGATCCAACAGTTACGATGATCTATTGACTATAATCTATTTAGATGCGGTCATAAAGATCTACCAGTTGTGATCTATTTAGATACAATTAATTTACATACAGCTATGAAGAACTACCGATCATAGTCCAGGATCCATCAGACGTCCTTTTTTAGGTTTTCTAGCATGCTTCTCCTTTTTCCGATTGTTACGTGATTCTCATATAAAATAGATGCCCTGATGTATACGTTGGAATACTATTGTAATTGCAATGTTTTTCTAAAAAAATATAACTATTTATGTGTCATAGGAAAAACCCAAGGGATATACACTCGCAATTAGACATCTTTTTTCACAAATATTTGCAAGTGGACGTAGTATTACATGTAACAAAAAGAGATTTCAGATTTTTTTGAAATGTGCAATATTATTCTTTTTTGCCTGAAAGTACTTATAAGAGACCAAGAGAGAGTGATCGACTTATTTGGTTGGACTTGTAATTTGTAAATACTTTTGTCCACGGTTGTAATAGATCTTATGAAATAAGTGAAGGGAAGCACGGCGGCCGAGACAATACGAAAGTAGACCGAGTGTTTATATGGGCTCGATTCCTAATGGAAGGATAAGAATCCTGCTTCCTATGATCTACCACAACTGAAACGGGGAATAAGCTCTGCAATCATAGAAATGGAGAACTCACGCTATTCTTTTTGTCAATGACAAACAGTAGCAAGCTAGTGGCCTGCTGTGCAAACAATAGACATCGATTCCGACGTCTTGGAAAAATTAAACCGCACGCTTCAGATGTCTGAACATCTGTATATTTGCACTCACTTTGGCAAAACTGTTTGTATTTTGCTTTAAACCCTAAACCCTAAAATCTCGACAGATTGGAACACAAACACACGCACGCGAGGAAGAAAAATTAGTGATGCCATTCAACCGATCGGAAAATTCGACACACGCACACGTGAAAGCAGTTTTGTTGGTGCACAATGACCGCACCGTTTTCTGGTTTTTTACTTCTTTTATACTCCTTAGTTACATGACTTGAGCAGCTTGGATTCTTAGAATTTTAACTAACTTTGCCACAGTTTGAACGTGCAAACTTCTAGCTATATGCGGACTCCTAATAACTTTTCTTTTAAACATGCACGTCATGCAATCAACCTTCCTTACATTTAAACCTATCAGACTCCTAATGACAAGATTAATCATAACAAAAACAAAATGTTTAAAATGTTCGCAGAGATCCCTTCAAGAGACATGGAAGTCTTCAACGTACAGCAGGACCGGTGGCCATTGTTGGCACCCTTCTAAGATCATACTCTATCTCAAATGCACCGCTGCTCTGGCTGATATCAGTGGATTGACCAGCGCTGTAAGCATCGTAGCTCAGCTTCGGGTCGTCCCCGCTGCTGCTGGTGTAGAAGCCGCCGCTGGCGTCGCCGCCGCCGCCGGCGCGGCCCTCCTCAAGCTCGATGCACTCCTGCAGCTGCAACACGACGTCAGTCATGGTGGGCCGCTGTGCCGACGCCTGCATGGTGCACTTGAGCGCGATGTCCGCGGCCTTCCACGCGGAGTTGACGTCGTAGCCGCCGCCCATGCGCGCGTCCACTACGCCTTCGATGTTGCCCCGCGCCAACCGCTGTCGTGCCCACTGGATGATGCTGAGTGGCACCGTCTCTCGCAGGATGGCGGGCTTCCCCGTGACCAGCTCCAGCAGCACAACGCCGAAACTGTACACGTCGCTCTTTGTCGACGGTTGCATCGTCGCCTGGTACTCAGGGTCGACGTACCCGGCCGTGCCGACGAGTATGCTCGTGGATACGTGGGTGTCCTTGTCGAGATCAAAGGCCTTGGACAGGCCAAAATCGGTGATCTTGGCCTCCAGCCTCGCGTTTAGCAGGATGTTGGTGGCCTTCACGTCCCTGTTGATCAGAGGATGGTTGCACCCCTTGTGTAGGTACTCCAGCCCTGCACATCACCGGACCAGCCAGCGCTCAATTTTCTAGAAACACAAAACGTTCAGCAGCACAAGATAACCAGCAGGCTCTGCATTCAAGTGCGTACCTTGAGCAGATTCAAGTGCGATTCGGAGTCCCTGTCTCCAGGTTAGAGATCGTCCCCCGTTGTGGTTCCTTACTGCAAATAGATTGACACTCTGAGTTCCGGACCAATAGGCCCTTGAGATGAATATAACAGTAACATTTTGTCGGTTGGAAGGGCTCAAGTTACAGTGCACCAATCGCCTTGCAGTTACTGAAATCTGAAGCTATTTCTTTGAAGAAACACTGTAGTCTGAAGCTACATACCTGCAATGTGCTCTTGCAGAGTTCCTTCTGACATGTATTCGTAGACAAGTGCCATGTACTCCCCATCCTTGCAGTAACCAATGAAGGAGACAAGATTCTTGTGATGAATCCGGGTTAAAATCTGAGTCTGGACAAATGTTCATCACTTGTCAAACTTCACATCAAAATTCGTTGACACAATACTCTGAAGTAACATCAACTGCAGTTAAACAAACTCTACCTCTGCGAGGAACTCCTTGACGCCTTGATTGGAAGAATGAGACCGCAGCTTCACCGCCACCTGAGTGCCGTTCTCCAGGAAGCCGTCGTAGACGTACCCAAACCCTCCCCGACCGAGCACTCGCTGGAAGCTGTTCGTTATCATCTCGAGCTCCTTGTACGTGAATCGACGGCTCTCAAGTCTCAGTGAACTGTCCTCATAGACAGCATCTGCCGTCATAGAGCTCGCCGTCTCATTCTGCGGCTTCACGGAGTTGCTCCTTGATCCTTCATATGCGAGGAATGGCACCACTAAAATTAGTAGTGTTCACTGATTGGGAAATGAGATCAAACATGCCAAAGCCTCACGTACTTTGCTTTTTTCGTCTTAGCAAGCAAAAGAGTAGTACTGTCACTGATACTATGGCCACAACCAGAACTATAGGAACAGCAATGTAGATGGCCAGCTTGCTGTTCCTTTTAGTTTTAGCAGGCTGACATGAATTGCCGTCGGTGCAAAGGTTTGGATTGTTGCCATATCTAACAAAAGGCGAAATAAAGATGCTTAATGAAATTTATCAAGTATATCATGTTGGATAGGAAGGGAGGAAAAACAGAACAGTGGCCTTCGAACTTACAGACAACCGATGGCTTAAACCCCTGAGACAAATCACCACACATCAGCAGGCGCGGCAATTCCTCAAGCTCTGGACCTCATAGCGCACACGCCTCGGGACCTGCATCAGGAGGACACCATCTCTTGGAGATGGACAGGCACAAATCAATACTCCGCCAAATCAGCATACAACATTCAGTTCGTGGAATCCTTTCCCGGAATCAGTTGTAATGATATATGGACGGCGCACGCGGAACCAAAGTGCAAAATTCACACCTGGCTTACGCTCCAAAACAAGATCCTGACGGCAGATAAGCTACAAGCAAGAGGATGGCCGAATGGATCCTCCTGTTCCCTCTGTGGTATCCACGCAGAAACGGCGTTGTACATTGCCTTGGAATGCGCTTTTGCTCGGCAGGTATGGCGAAGGCTTGCGATGTTACACGGCTACGACCCCCTCAGGTTCTTAAACGGCACGCATGAATCTCTTCAATCATGGTGGCACTCTATTGGCGCGCAGCTAGATCAACAAGAGAAAAGGAAGCAATTTGGAATCTCATATACGGGATATGGAGCTTGTGGAAGGAAAGAAATGGTAGGCTTTTCCAGCACAAGTTTGGGTCGCTGGACGAGGTAGTCTCCCTAGCGATGGACAGTATCTGCTCCAGGCGCCGAGCCTTTCTAGCAAGTTCATTTGAGATCGCCGTTCCTCCTCTGACCGAGTAGTTTAGCTCTTTTTTCTCCTAGGCTTTTGCCTGGTGTTGTGCTTGTTGTCGTTGTTGCAAACTCTTTTTTTCTCCTATATAAAGAAAGGCAGAGCTCCTGCCATTTCCTTCAAAACAACGCGCGCGTCGCCTCCAGAAGCAGCGCGACGGCGCCCGCCCCTGTAGCGGTCGTGGCGGTCGTCGTGGTCGTCGTTTCTCACACAGTCGCCCGAGCGGTCCCGGGGGTTGCGGGACAGGCTACGACGAAGACGCTCGCCCCAGCCACCCCCGTCCCTCTTATCGGCCCGTCCCCGGCGGTGCGTGCGGTCGAGGTCGTCGTCGTGGCGCCGGTCGCGGCGCACGTCCCGCGCGCCGGAGCGCTCTGGCCTGTCCCGAGCGACAGCAGAGCCATCCACCACGCCCAAGCGCCATGAGAACTCCTTGACCTGCATGGCGGGACCCGTGTAGTCTTCCAGGAGGTCGAGGTGGATAAGCACGTTGTGCTCTAGGCCGCGGCGCCCCACCTCAGGCTCACCCCCACTGCGCGCCGGCAGGGTGACCTTCTTCACCAGCGGGATGGCGCTCGGATCAGACGACCATGCCCACAGGTAGAGAGCCTCCGTGTCCTCCTTCCGCTTGGATTTGCCCTCGATGTAGTCGGGCGAGCAACCCTTGCCAATCGTGCCGATGGCGACATGCTCGTTCCACCCATGCAGAGGCAGCTTCTCCAGACCGAGACGCACGTGGTACTTGAAGTTCACATTCTCCGCGTGGCTCTCCAGGCGCCATGGACGCACTTGAACACGGAAGGCCTCGAAGGGGAAGTCGTGCCTCGCCACCGCCGCCGCGCAGTGCTGCGGGTGGATGAACCGCACCAGGTACCTCTCCGGGAAGTGCCGCACAACGCTGACATCGCCTTTGCGAGCGCCGAAGGTGGTGGCGAATGCCTCCTCCAGCTTGTCGAGGGAGACTCCGTCGATGGCGCGGTCCAGCCACGCGACAGCGGCGTTGGAGGCAAGCAGGTTCGCCTCCTGCTGCATCTCGGGAGTGGCATGAATGACAACCGAATCCACTGCCGGGGCGCAGGTGAGCCTCCCCCACGGTTGACCTCGGGGCCATGGCAGCGATCGTCGGAGCCGGAGCGCGGCGAGCAGGGTCAGTGCTGCGGTTGTCTGGCCTAGGAGACGCTGGAGCGCGCCGAGCGGGTGGCGAGGGAGCGCGACGAGCAGGAGGTGGTGAGGCGCGCCGAGCCGGTGCAGGACGAGGCACGGATGGCGCGATAGCAGGGGGCGGAGGAGCCTTGAGGCAGTCTCTCACGCGGTGACCCGAGCAGAAGCACCTGCTGTACCTAACCGGATCCCTGCACTGGAAAGCACGATGGCCTGGAGCAAAGCAGCGAAAGCACCTGTTTTTAAGCCATGCCGGAGGGGCGAGGCCCGAGCCTGGGCTTGAATGCCATTGACGCCAAAGCCGTCCCATCCGTCTTGAGCCTCGCGGCGGGAGCGGCGGACAAGGAGGCGGAACTCGGAGACGCGTTGAAGCAGCCCCGCCAATCCCCCCAAGCACCCGCATTGAAGGCGGTGGAGTTATTGCCGACCGGGGGAGCGGGGCGGCGGACGTGGCCTCCAGCGGGGCAATCTGACGCGGACGCAGCAAGCGGGTTGAGGGGCGTCTCCGGCACGTTGTCCGACACGTCACGTACCTGGGCGGACCGTCCCGGCGGTGGCGGCGGCAGAGACAGGAGCTCCAGATCTAGATCAGACGGCGACTGCGGAATGAAGCGTGGCGTGAAGCCCGCGGGCAGCTTGGAGGGAGGAGGCGGCAGCAAGCCTGCAAGGAGGGAGGACGGAGGCGAGGTGGCCAGCGGGGCCGGGGTGGCCGCCGCCAGAACTGGCCTGCGGGAGGGCTCGGGGTTGCGAGAGCACATACCTTCCTTCAGCCCTCTCACTTTTGACCTGTTGCTACATTTAATTAATTGCTTTCTGACTGGCATGTTTAACTAGGTTTTCACTGAGGTAGAGGTAAAGATGGCCACATGGGCCGGCCCGGCACGGCATGGCACGGCCCGCCTATAAAAAGGCCTGGCACGGCCCGGCCCGTGTAGGCCCTTTTATAAAAGGGCCGTGCCGTGCCGGCCCAAAGGCCTGGGCTGGAGGATCGGCCCGGCACGCGACGTAAAAAGGCCTGCCCGGCACGGCACGGGTGCGGGCCGGCCCCCGTTCCATTCGACCTTGTGGGCCGTTTCGGCCTTCCGGGCCTTATACGTTTAAAAAATTCAGAAAAATATAAAAAATTAAGAAAAAATACATAAAAATCTAAAAAATTAAGAAAAAAATACAGAAAAATCTAAAAAATCTAAAAAATTAAGAAAAAAATATAGAAAAATCTAAAAAATTTAAAAAATTAAGAAAAAAATATAGAAAAATCTAAAAAATCTAAAAAATTAAGAAAAAATATAGAAAATCTAAAAAATTAAGAAAAAAAATACAGAAAAATGTAATAGAGGCAAAGTGTCATATGGATAAATATTGAGCTTTATTAGTAGCTGTCATAGCTGCCTCATTAAAACCTTCCAGGTAAACTCCCCTTGGAGATAAACCCTGGTAAGGAAAAAGAGTACAAAGCTACTTGCTCGGAAAAGAAAATTACAAAAGGAAAAGAAAATTACAAAGATTACAACTATTATTCTGATTGTTCATCGTCTAGATAAAGATTTTCGAACGTGCATGACAGATCTGTGTTATCCGTAGTGTGTTGGGCTCTCCGTCTGGCTAGTTCCGCATCTTTCACGGTCATTAGTGTCCTCACCATATCACTTGTGAGATTGGTTCTTCTCTCGTCAAGTATTCTTCCAGCTAGACTGAAAGCAGACTCCGATGATACCGTTGAGACGGGTACCGTTAACACATCTCGTGCTAATATGGAAAGCACCGGATATGTAAGCTTGTGGTCATGCCACCACTGCAATATGTTGAAGTCATCATCAGTCTGTTCCTGATAACTGATTTTGTCGCTGTTGAGGTACGTCGCTAACTCCCCGCCACCAGTCACTACGCACGCTGCTGTTGTTGTTGCCGAAAAGCTCGAGGAAGAGGAGGAGGAACCAAATATCTTTCCCCACGCTCCTTTCTTCTTTCCAGCCGTTGGTGCTGGTGGAGGCCGTTGCAGCCGAACTCCGGCATACTTTTCATTGTACTTACCGTAAATTTCAGAAAGCTTATCACGAATATTAGTGAAATAAGCAGAATAATCTACATTTACGGCATCACTTAAGAGTGAGAGAACATTACCAAACCCTGCAAGTTTAGCCCTAGGATCCAAAATAAATGCAAATGCATACAACATTGGAATTTCTTTCCAATATTTCAAATATTTGCTTTTCATGGCAACAACAGCATCACGTAACAGCAAATCACTTTCATATGCTTTCATGTGAGTAGCAATTTTTAAAATATGATGCACCATTAAAGGAGATGTCGGATAATAAACCCCAGACAAAGCAACGGTTGAATCGTAAAGAAGCTCCAAAAAACTTAGCAATACTTCAGCAACATGCCAATCATTAGGGGTGAGTAGGGTTGATCCATCATTGGCAGTAGGGTAATTTGAATTAATAAAGACAGAAAAACAATCTTTATGTGGAATAAGATGCTTAAGCATCATATATGTGGAGTTCCATCTAACAGGCATGTCTAAAGCAAACTTACGAGGACGTACTCCTGTAGCAATGCGGTACCTCTTGTAGCTTGCAATTCGTGTAATAGAAGCATTCATAAAAGAAATTGTAGTTCGCAAATTGTCAATGTATGCAGTCAATCTCTTTAAAGCACATTTAGCAATAAGATTAATTATATGACAAGCACAATGTTGATGCAGTAAAAAAGATGCAGCATAAGAGTTAAACAAAGGAGTGAGGATACTCATTGCACTAATATTTGATGCAGCATTATCCAAAGTTATTGCAAAGATCTTGTTCGTGAGACCAAAATATTCCACAACTTTAACTATAGAACCAGCAATGTTTTCACCAGTATGTGATACGTCAATTAATTCGAATCCTATGATTCTTTTTTCTAGTTGCCAATTTTCGTTAACATAATGAGCAATCACACTAAGGTAGTCTTCCTTAGCCCGACCACTCCAGATATCAGATGTTAAGGAAACAAAAAAAGTGCATGTAGTAAAGTCTTCTTTTATTTTCTGAAGACCAGTTTTGCATAACTTTTTCATATCCCTAGTTGTAGTTTGTCTAGAAACTGGAACGAATCTAGGATTATGAGCAGTTTGAATATATTCGGAAAAAGCGGGAGACTCACCAAAATTTAATGGTAAATCATTAGCAGCAATTAAACGACAAAGAGATTCTCGAGCTCTTTCAGGATCATAGTCCCACTGACTTACCGAACCGTCGGGGTTGTATTGGAGCTGGGTCTGTCTCCCCGCCCTCTCACCCTCCTTCTTCAAGTGGCTCTCGATGTGCCTCTTCAGGTGGCCGGTTCCTTTTTCGGACTCCCCGGTTAGCTCCCTCTTGCATCTTTTGCAGACAGCCTTCCACCTCTGAACACCATCCACCTCATATGGTTCTTGATCGAACTCTTGCCACACACTTGAGGTCTGGCGACGAAACCTTTTTGCACTGGTGGTGGAGCCAGTGGCCGCAGTGCTGGCACTACCGGAATGAGATTCTGTATGAGGAGGTTGCGACTGGGAGATATGAGAAAAACTGTGTAGATCGATGTCGGATATGTCAATCCCGAAATCTTGTGGGTCGAAAGCATGGAACTGGTTGGGATCACCCATGAGAAGGTTGGTGAATGAGAGATGAGATGCGGTGTTTGAGTGTGGGAGATGAGGGGGAGGGCAGCCCTATTTATAGCAAAAATTCAAAAAATTCGGACCATTTTACCCCTCTGAAATTCAAATTTCAAGTTAAAAAGGCCAAAAACAGTGCTAAAAAGGCCAAAACAGTGCTAAAAAGGCCAAAATTTCAAAATTTGGACACGCGGGCCGACACGGGCCGCCGCGGGCCTTGCTGCCACCCCGCTCCCCCGTGCGGGCCGCCGCGTGCCGCCGCGTGCCGGACGGGCCGCGTTCCGCGCCGGGCCGTGCCGGGTCCGTGCCGTGCCGGGCCGGCCCGCGAATAAAAGGGTCGTGCCGTGCCTGGCCTTAAGGCCTCGCCTCGGGGATCGGCCCTGTTCCGTGGCGGGCCGAAGGCCGGCCCGACCCTTTTATTCCCGTGCCGTGCCGTGCCCGTGTCGGGCCAAAAAACTGTGCCCGTGGGCCGGCCTTTTAGGCCCGGCCCAGATGGCCATCTTTAGGTGGAAAGGTAAGATTGGACAGGAGTTACACTTCGGAGTCTGCGCTAAAGGAGGACAAGAATCATTTTAGGCAAGACTCCAGCATGTGTTTAACGCCAGCTGATGATGCACTGTGCACTTAATCACGACCCCCATTTTTATACTAGCAACTAATGCACGTTTCTTCCGATATATATTACCTGAAAATATATTAACATAAATCATATTTAAAATACAATTTTATTTATTATTAAATTATTTCTTCTCTCGTGAACCAATTATAGAAAAAAGTTCACGCATTAATCATACATTAAATCGTGAGTCATAAACATGCAATAAGAGGAAACTAATGGAGATTGATTAGGAGATTAATTATTATGCCTTAACTCTGCAACTAAGAGATAACTTTAAATATTCAGACTTAAAATGTGAGACACTGACACCAACTCATACATTTATAAGTAGTATAAAAAAGTGTATACCACAAAATTAGTCGTGGCTTTAAAAAATCATAACTATTTCAGTATGGCACATTAGGTTTTACGGTCCGTTGTTTCACATAACCCCGTGCATTTAGCTGGGAGTTTATTGTCATATATTGTGTGGAGGAACCTGCCTTTACAGAATTATGCATAAGTTGAAAAAGTGGTGCCATATATCAAGAAACAACTCCGGTTTGTCGCAACTATGATGACCGGGTTTTCTGAAATTCGAACCACGATTCACAACATAAAAGAATGAAAACTGATAATATTGTACTACACCATCACTTTTAGATACAACCACTCAGATGTATTGTAACTTATGGTTTTTTTTGAAGGAAAAAGAAATCCATATTTCAATATTGACCTTGTGTTTGAGTTCACATTGAACTGAAAATGCTCCCTTAGACTTTTAATCTTTGACTTTTCAACTCTCCACTTGGTTTGACTGGGTTTGACCCTGATTTTCACCATGTGATTGACATGTCACTAATAGAAACCCACATGTCATTCATTATCTCTCCCATCTCCCCTCCTGGCTCTCACTTTCCTCCACTTCTCTAGTCAGCAACCACCTTCGCCCCTGTCCCCATACCTGTACGGGGCTTCTCTCGTTCCTTCCCTTCCCTTCTCGTCTCTACCCACGTGAGGATAATATGGCATCTTTAGCTCACCGTGAACACATAGGCAGCTCGGTAGCAACAAAAGATGCTGCCAGTGGTAGATCTATAACAAGCAATCAAGCATACTTGGTGGTGCTGGGCTTCATGGTGGCAGCTGCTTTAGCAACTAAACAGATTGAAATAACAAAGGGAAAGGATCAGAGGGGATCTAACGATGCTTCTTACCTTGTGTGGCGCCGACGAGCTCATCGGCCATGTCTACCAGAGTGTCTCTCCTCTTCCTCTCTTCTTTAAAAAAAAAGAATGAATCAGGTGGTGACCTCCCTAATCTGTCAAATGCAATCTGGATGCAGCCTTCTCCGGTGCTAGGGGATGCGAGCCACATGGCGAATACTAGGTCAAACTCAGTCAAAGGGACAAAAATCAGGTGAGGGATGAAAATCGAACGATATTAAGAGTTTAGGGTTCTAAAGAGTTCGATGCTGAAATGTAAACTCATGTAGGAGTTCAAGATTGAAACATAGACTTTTCCTTGTTTTAAAACATCCCACAAACTTCTAGTTAGCGCATGAATTTTTTTGCATAGTAGGTCCATAAAACGAATTCAAATACGCTTGAACTCTTGTATCGATCAGGTTTTGGCAGTTCTCGGCGCAGCGCATCCAAAAATGCAATTGTGATCTTCAAGGTAGTCTCCACTCCCTTTGTCTTAGTTTAGAGCACAGCTAGCACCACATTGAGGGATACAATATTGCATAACTTAACCAGCAACTATTCAATACGACATTCAAAGTACATCTCATAACTGAACTTCATACTCTAATAAAGAAAACCTAATAGAAGTTATGAACTGACTTCTACACCACCTTTTTTTAATCCTTGAAGCACACTGATATTATGAACTAATCTCTTTGCACCTTCTCAAATTCTTCAAGAAGATGCAAAATCAACAAGAAGAAAACAACAAGAGCAGCATCCTTTCAGGCAGGTACCTGCTTCATCAAGATTCAGACCTCTACACCATTTCTTCAGCAGCAAAGCAAGACATGCAGATCGAACACCTCGCACCAGCCACGCCCATCTACTGTATATGCAGATGAGACGACTTCGGTTGCTGATATGTCTATATACATTTTATATCTTACTCTACTATAATTTCAGGCAGTTTCAATACATTGTGGCTGCAGCAGCTGCGCGCCCTAGACCTGCAACACCAGCTGGCCACTCTAGTGCGACCAACCTGCCAGCTTGAACAAATGTCTTTACCTTTGCTTTCGCATCCCTTGCTACTCATTGTGCTGCAACAATTTCCCCTGCTGCAGTCGGTCGGAGCCGGGATGTAATCTTTCACCTTTGGCTGATGTCCACAGTCTTCTTCTTTGTGTTTTTCTATGTGGTGGCTGCATTGGTTTTGCTTCTCATGGTGATCAGATGATGCGCTGTCGATTGATATCGAGTGCCCTTGAATTGAATCAGCTGCACCGTTGTGCTGTTTATGGTCATGGCAAGAGTGTGTATCTGCGTTGTGCAAAGTTTGCAGTTCATCACAGCAATGATGTTCATGGTCCTGGTCCTGGTCCTGGTCATGGCAAGCATGCTCACTGGCACAATGCAAACTGATCGGTTCTTCATGGTGCTTATGATCATGGCAAGTATGTTCATGTTCATCGGTAGAATGTGAACTGTTAGATTCTTCACAGTGGCTATGCTCATGGCCATGACAAGCAAGCTCATCAGTAGGATGCAAACCGCTGGGTCCTTCGCAGTGGCTATGTGCATGGTCATGGCAATCATGCTTGTTGGTGGAGTGCGGATTGCTCGGCTCTTTGCAGATGTTATGGGCATGGCCATGATCATGGGAAACATGCTTGCTTGTAACCAGCTGGTTGTTCGGCTCTTTGCAGTGGTTGTGACCAAATTAATCACGACTATTGTATAACATTTCTCACGCCGAGCTTCTGCACACACAAAGAGCGAGCTTGAGATTGCAGATTGTCTACTTACTTTGGAACCATCCACGGTTTGCACACACAAAGAAGCACGTTAACGTTATTCTGTTTTCCATATCCCTTTTTCTCCTATAAAAAAAGCACCCCACGTCGCTCCAACCCGCCTCCCTTCGAATGCTCTATCCCTGTAGCAATGACCATCCCTGCCAGCTTGAACAAATGTCTTTACCTTTGCTTTCGCATCCCTTGCTACTCATTGTGCTGCAACAATTTCCCCTGCTGCAGTCGGTCGGAGCCGGGATGTAATCTTTCACCTTTGGCTGATGTCCACAGTCTTCTTCTTTGTGTTTTTCTATGTGGTGGCTGCATTGGTTTTGCTTCTCATGGTGATCAGATGATGCGCTGTCGATTGATATCGAGTGCCCTTGAATTGAATCAGCTGCACCGTTGTGCTGTTTATGGTCATGGCAAGAGTGTGTATCTGCGTTGTGCAAAGTTTGCAGTTCATCACAGCAATGATGTTCATGGTCCTGGTCCTGGTCCTGGTCATGGCAAGCATGCTCACTGGCACAATGCAAACTGATCGGTTCTTCACGGTGCTTATGATCATGGCAAGTATGTTCATGTTCATCGGTAGAATGTGAACTGTTAGATTCTTCACAGTGGCTATGCTCATGGCCATGACAAGCAAGCTCATCAGTAGGATGCAAACCGCTGGGTCCTTCGCAGTGGCTATGTGCATGGTCATGGCAATCATGCTTGTTGGTGGAGTGCGGATTGCTCGGCTCTTTGCAGATGTTATGGGCATGGCCATGATCATGGGAAACATGCTTGCTTGTAACCAGCTGGTTGTTCGGCTCTTTGCAGTGGTTGTGACCAAATTAATCACGACTATTGTATAACATTTCTCACGCCGAGCTTCTGCACACACAAAGAGCGAGCTTGAGATTGCAGATTGTCTACTTACTTTGGAACCATCCACGGTTTGCACACACAAAGAAGCACGTTAACGTTATTCTGTTTTCCATATCCCTTTTTCTCCTATAAAAAAAGCACCCCACGTCGCTCCAACCCGCCTCCCTTCGAATGCTCTATCCCTGTAGCAATGACCATCCCTGCCAGCTTGAACAAATGTCTTTACCTTTGCTTTCGCATCCCTTGCTACTCATTGTGCTGCAACAATTTCCCCTGCTGCAGTCGGTCGGAGCCGGGATGTAATCTTTCACCTTTGGCTGATGTCCACAGTCTTCTTCTTTGTGTTTTTCTATGTGGTGGCTGCATTGGTTTTGCTTCTCATGGTGATCAGATGATGCGCTGTCGATTGATATCGAGTGCCCTTGAATTGAATCAGCTGCACCGTTGTGCTGTTTATGGTCATGGCAAGAGTGTGTATCTGCGTTGTGCAAAGTTTGCAGTTCATCACAGCAATGATGTTCATGGTCCTGGTCCTGGTCCTGGTCATGGCAAGCATGCTCACTGGCACAATGCAAACTGATCGGTTTCTTCACGGTGCTTATGATCATGGCAAGTATGTTCATGTTCATCGGTAGAATGTGAACTGTTAGATTCTTCACAGTGGCTATGCTCATGGCCATGACAAGCAGCTCATCAGTAGGATGCAAACCGCTGGGTCCTTCGCAGTGGCTATGTGCATGGTCATGGCAATCATGCTTGTTGGTGGAGTGCGGATTGCTCGGCTCTTTGCAGATGTTATGGGCATGGCCATGATCATGGGAAACATGCTTGCTTGTAACCAGCTGGTTGTTCGGCTCTTTGCAGTGGTTGTGACCAAATTAATCACGACTATTGTATAACATTTCTCACGCCGAGCTTCTGCACACACAAAGAGCGAGCTTGAGATTGCAGATTGTCTACTTACTTTGGAACCATCCACGGTTTGCACACACAAAGAAGCACGTTAACGTTATTCTGTTTTCCATATCCCTTTTTCTCCTATAAAAAAAGCACCCCACGTCGCTCCAACCCGCCTCCCTTCGAATGCTCTATCCCTGTAGCAATGACCATCCTTGCCAGCTTGAACAAATGTCTTTACCTTTGCTTTCGCATCCCTTGCTACTCATTGTGCTGCAACAATTTCCCCTGCTGCAGTCGGTCGGAGCCGGGATGTAATCTTTCACCTTTGGCTGATGTCCACAGTCTTCTTCTTTGTGTTTTTCTATGTGGTGGCTGCATTGGTTTTGCTTCTCATGGTGATCAGATGATGCGCTGTCGATTGATATCGAGTGCCCTTGAATTGAATCAGCTGCACCGTTGTGCTGTTTATGGTCATGGCAAGAGTGTGTATCTGCGTTGTGCAAAGTTTGCAGTTCATCACAGCAATGATGTTCATGGTCCTGGTCCTGGTCCTGGTCATGGCAAGCATGCTCACTGGCACAATGCAAACTGATCGGTTCTTCATGGTGCTTATGATCATGGCAAGTATGTTCATGTTCATCGGTAGAATGTGAACTGTTAGATTCTTCACAGTGGCTATGCTCATGGCCATGACAAGCAAGCTCATCAGTAGGATGCAAACCGCTGGGTCCTTCGCAGTGGCTATGTGCATGGTCATGGCAATCATGCTTGTTGGTGGAGTGCGGATTGCTCGGCTCTTTGCAGATGTTATGGGCATGGCCATGATCATGGGAAACATGCTTGCTTGTAACCGGCTGGTTGTTCGGCTCTTTGCAGTGGTTGTGACCATGGCTATGATAATGGCAACCATGCTTGTCTGTGGAATGCAGGTTGCTCGGTTCTTTGCGGTGGTTATGCTCATGGTGATGATCATGGCAAGCATGCTTACCTGCAGATGAATCTATGCAACTGCCTGTTGATCTGCATGGACCATCTGAGCAATGGTGGGAAGTGCCATGCTTCTTTGAATGAGATCCATGATGAGAAGAAGCACACCATGCCTTTCCCTTGTCTTTCTCTCTCAGCAACAGCATGCTGTACATGATCACCAGCAAGCATGTACCAACATCAGCAAGGACTGCTGCCCAAATAAGCGGATGCCCGGCAAACGCCAGCCCGACGATCACAAGCTTTGTAGCCACCGAGAAGACAATGTTCACGATAATAGTCCGGTGCGTCCTCTTTGCCAGCTTGATAGCCTTTGGGATCCTGCGGATGTCATTCGACATCAGAGTAATGTGGTTGCCATTATCATAGCCACTGCGAAGGACCCAGTGGTTTGCATCCTACTGATGAGCTTGCTTGTCATGGCCATGAGCATAGCCACTGTGAAGAATCTAACAGTTCACATTCTACCGATGAACATACTTGCCATGATCATAAGCACCGTGAAGAACCGATCAGTTTGCATTGTGCCAGTGAGCATGCTTGCCATGACCAAGACCAGGACCAGGACCATGAACATCATTGCTGTGATGAACTGCAAACTTTGCACAACGCAGATACACACTCTTGCCATGACCATAAACAGCACAACGGTGCAGCTGATTCAATTCAAGGGCACTCGATATCAATCGACAGCGCATCATCTGATCACCATGAGAAGCAAAACCAATGCAGCCACCACATAGAAAAACACAAAGAAGAAGACTGTGGACATCAGCCAAAGGTGAAAGATTACATCCCGGCTCCGACTGACTGCAGCAGGGGAAATTGTTGCAGCACAATGAGTAGCAAGGGATGCGAAAGCAAAGGTAAAGACATTTGTTCAAGCTGGCAGGGATGGTCACTGCTACAGGGATAGAGCATTCGAAGGGAGGCGGGTTGGAGCGACGTGGGGTGCTTTTTTTATAGGAGAAAAAGGGAGACGGAAAACGGAATAACGTTAATGTGCTTCTTTGTGTGTGCAAACCGTGGATGGTTCCAAAGTAAGTAGACAATCTGCAATCTCAAGCTCGCTCTTTGTGTGTGCAGAAGCTCGGCGTGAGAAATGTTATACAATAGTCGTGATTAATTGGGTGTTAATTGAGCGCCTGGACTCTTAGAATTTAAACTAACTTTGCCACAGTTCGAAGGTGCAAACTTCTAGCTACATGCGGACTCCTAACAACTTTTATTTTAAACATGCACATCATGCAATCGACCTTCCTTACCATGACGTTTAAACCTATCAGACTCCTATATATTGACAAGATTAATCATAACAAAAGCAAAATGTTTAAAATGCTCGCAGAGATCCCTTCAAGAGACATGGAAGTCTTCAACGTACAGCAGGACCGGTGGCCATTGTTGGCACCCTTCTAAGATCATACTCCATCTCAAATGCAGCGCTGCTCTGGCTGCTATCAGTGGACTGACCAGCGGCGTAAGCATCGTAGCTCAGCTTCGAGTCGTCCCCGCTGCTGCTGGTGTAGAAGCCGCCGCTCGCGTCGCCGCCACCACCAACGCGGCCCTCCTCAAGCTCGATGCACTCCTGCAGCTGCAACACGACGTCAGTCATGGTGGGCCGCTGCGCCGACGCCTGCATGGTGCACTTGAGCGCAATGTCCGCGGCCTTCCACACGGCGTTGACGTCGTAGCCGCCGCCCATGCGCGCGTCCACCACGCCTTCGATGTTGCCCCGCGCCAACCGCTGCCGTGCCCACTGGATGATGCTGACTGGCACCGTCTCCCGCAGAATGGCAGGCTTCCCCGTGACCAGCTCCAGCAGCACCACACCGAAACTGTACACGTCGCTCTTTGTCGACGGTTGCATCATCGCCTGGTACTCAGGGTCGACGTACCCAAGCGTGCCGACGAGTGTGTTCGTGGATACGTGGTTGTCCTTGTCGAGATCGAATGCCTTGGACAGGCCAAAATCGGCGATCTTGGCCTCCAGCCTCGCGTTTAGCAGGATGTTGGTGGCCTTCACGTCCCTGTGGATCAGAGGAGGGTTGCACCCCTTGTGTAGGTACTCCAGCCCTGCACACCACCGGACCAGCCAGCGCTCAAGTTTCTAGAAACACAAAACGTTCAGCAGCGCAAGATAACCAGCAGGCTCTACATTCAAGTGCGTACCTTGAGCAGATTCAAGTGCGATTCGGAGTCCCTGTCTCCAGGTTAGAGATCGTCCCCCGTTGTGGTTCCTTACTGCAAATAGATTGACACTCTGAGTTCCGGACCAATAGGCCCTTGAGATGAATATAAGAGTAACATTTTGTCGGTTGGAAGGGCTCAAGTTACAGTGCACCAATCGCCTTGCAGTTACTGAAATCTGAAGCTATTTCTTTGAAGAAACACTGTAGTCTGAAGCTACATACCTGCAATGTGCTCTTGCAGAGTTCCTTCTGACATGTATTCGTAGACAAGTGCCATGTACTCCCCATCCTTGCAGTAACCAATGAAGGAGACAAGATTCTTGTGATGAATCCGGGTTAAAATCTGAGTCTGGACAAATGTTCATCACTTGTCAAACTTCACATCAAAATTCGTTGACACAATACTCTGAAGTAACATCAACTGCAGTTAAACAAACTCTACCTCTGCGAGGAACTCCTTGACGCCTTGATTGGAAGAATGAGACCGCAGCTTCACCGCCACCTGAGTGCCGTTCTCCAGGAAGCCGTCGTAGACGTACCCAAACCCTCCCCGACCGAGCACTCGCTGGAAGCTGTTCGTTATCATCTCGAGCTCCTTGTACGTGAATCGACGGCTCTCAAGTCTCAGTGAACTGTCCTCATAGACAGCATCTGCCGTCATAGAGCTCGCCGTCTCATTCTGCGGCTTCACGGAGTTGCTCCTTGATCCTTCATATGCGAGGAATGGCACCACTAAAATTAGTAGTGTTCACTGATTGGGAAATGAGATCAAACATGCCAAAGCCTCACGTACTTTGCTTTTTTCGTCTTAGCAAGCAAAAGAGTAGTACTGTCACTGATACTATGGCCACAACCAGAACTATAGGAACAGCAATGTAGATGGCCAGCTTGCTGTTCCTTTTAGTTTTAGCAGGCTGACATGAATTGCCGTCGGTGCAAAGGTTTGGATTGTTGCCATATCTAACAAAAGGCGAAATAAAGATGCTTAATGAAATTTATCAAGTATATCATGTTGGATAGGAAGGGAGGAATGGGGAAAAAATTACGTTAGATTCAGGGAGCCATCTTGAATTCTTTTGAGAAGTCCAGAGGGGATTGATCCATTGAGCTGGTTGCCAGACAAATCTCTAGAGAAACAAAATACTACTTACATGACTCGAACTAATTCACAGGAATGGGTAAATTTTGAAAAAAGTTTCCCGACTTACAGAACTGTCAATGAAGTTAATTCCGAAAGGGCATCTGGAACTGACCCTGCAGTCAGGTTATTGTTTGACAGATCCCTGCAAGATATGGAACAAGATTTTTTTTAATAATATTTGGGTTGCAAAAAACTGCAAACAAGGCCAAAATAAGGCCCCGTTCGGGACTCCTTCCGCTCCTGACTCCGTGCGCGGAGTAGTCGGAGCGCCGCCGAACGATTTTTTCCGCGGAGCCGGAGTGACGGAGCGGAGCGGCCTGCAGGCAAAAATCGCGGAGCGAGTCGCGAGGCGTTCCGCGGATCGGCCAAACGCAAAGTTCCTCGGAATTACCCGCGCCTGCCACCGCCGAGTGAGAAAAAACGCTTCGCCCCCTCTCTCGCTCTCTCTCCTTACCTCGCCGAGCCCGCCCCGAGCTCCTCCAGCGCCGCCTCGAGCTCCTCCCGCGCCGCCCCGACCCAAGCTCCTCCAGCGCCGGCCCGCCTCGAGCTCCTCCCGCGCCGGCCCGCCCCGAGCTCCTCCAGCGCCGCCTCGAGCTCCTCTAGCGCCGCCCCGCCTCGAGCTCCTCCCGCGCCGCCCGCCGCCCCGAGCTCCTCCTCGCCGGCTTGCCGCCTCGAGTTCCAAGGCTGCCGCTCGGCCTGGACCTGAGCGCGACGGCGACGACGCGGAGGCGGGAAGACGCCGGAAGGAGGGGAGGAGGGCTGCGCCGGAAGGAGGAGAGGAGGGCCGCCGGCCTGCTCGTGCGATAGGGAAGCGGGAGCGGGTTGCCGAACGCCTCGCGGGCTCGCGATTTTCTTCCCGAAGCGCAGAATCGCGAGCGCGGATCCGGATCGGCGGATTCGGCGGAGTGGAGGGTTCCCGAACGGGGCCTAAATCTAGAACTCTGAACGTACAAGTATTGGACAGCCTTGAGATGGGAGAATGAATGTGATATATCACCATTCAGACCACTAAAGGACAGGTTTCTACAGAGAGCAAATATCCACTTGGTCAGTTAATTTCACTGCACGATAGTTATATCACCCTTCTCCAATTTATCACGAAAATAAGTCAGTATCCCGTGTAGATATGGACTACTTACACGCTGGTGATTGTTGGAGCGCTGGAAAATGCATAGCTGCAGGTCAACCTATCCCACGCCATAGTCTTCGGAACGCACGGGTCACCCATCCAGTTGCTCTGCACCTGGTACTTCGCCTTGATCGCCGTGATGGCAGATACTGCACTTAATTCCACACAATTAATCTGCAGCTAGCTCATGTACGTATATTGCTATCTTCGTCTCACAGTAATTGTCATTTTAGAATCTACATTAGTTAAATATTTTAAAACATAACCATTAATGTAGAAAAATTACCAATATCTATAGTACCAAATTGATAATACTAAATTCATTATAAAATATACTTTCAAAATGTATGCATATTTTAATCGGATTTGATGAAACATATTTTCATAAAGATTGATAATAAAAGTGTAACCTTTGAGACAATATCTATGTCCACAAAGATATATATTGTGACATGAAGGTAGTACATGTTAGTATATGTGTGCATGCGCGTACCTTCCTGAGAATCCGTGCCAATCACTACCAGGATCTGTAATTTTCCCGAGTGCCAAAAACACTCGGGAAAGACTTAAAAACACTCGGGAAAGTCTTTCCCGAGAGTCACACTCGGGAAAATGCCGTCGGGAAATATATGGTCGGGAAAGAGTGTTTTCCCGAGTGTTCACACTCGGGAAAGCGATAGTTTCCCGAGTGTCCGGTAATACACTCGGGAAACAACGGCACTCGGGGAATAAATTCGCTAACGGTCGAAAATAACAGTAACGGACTGTTTCCCGAGTGCACACTCGGGAAACAATTTTACACTCGGGAAACAATGCACACGCGTACATTTTTCAGCCTTCCACGTGTGCAGGTTGTCCCGAGTGACTTGTAGACAACACTCGGGAAAGAGCTGGACCAGCCCAGTTCTCAGCAATTTTAGCACAACCAAAAGAGCTAGAATTAGGGCTCATTTTCACAGCAATTTTAGCCTAGCATGGTATTCCAATAATTCACAAAAATTTGTAACAAATTCCGCACATATATGTTCAGTCCAACTCGGGAAACTCCGACGTATATTTTTGTAACAAATTTCACAAAAATTTGTAACAAATTCCAGAATCAGATGCAAATGTTCACAAATAAAACCAGGTTCCACAATCCGAGGAGCGGCGAAGGAGCTCGAGGAGCGGCGGTCCGGTGCGGCGGTGCTGCAGGGCCGAGGTGAGGTCGTCGGGTGGCCGGGGCGAGGCGACGAGCTCCGGCGGTCGGTAGCCGAGACGATGACGAGGCGGCCGGGGAGCTCGGGACCGAGGCGGAGTCAGCGAGGTGGCGGGGATGGGCGGAGTTGATGGGGAGGAGCGGCGGTGCTTGGGGACGAGGGCGAAGTCGTCGGGGCGGCGAGGCGGAGCTCTGGATGACGGCGCCGGTTCGGGGAGGTAGACGGGGGCGGCGCGGCGTGGTCCGGCGGCGGGGCGGGGAGGCGACGCCGGTCGAGATGGAGCGTGGAGTGGGGAGCGGCCGGGTCGGCGGGGTCGTCGGGGTGCGTCGGAGAGGGGCGGGCCGCCGGATCCGGAGAGGATTGGGAGCGTGGAGTGCGCGGCGGCGGCGGCGATTGGGAGAGAGAGTGGAGTGGCGTGCCGCCGGACGGAGAGAGAGTGGAGTGGCGATTGGGAGAGAGAGTGGAGTGGATTGGATTGGAACTATATAAGGCCAAAATTCATTCGTCCCGCCGGACGCTAAAATTTCACGCCCGAAATTTCAACTTTCCCGAGTGTTATCCTGTTTCCCGAGTGTCCACTCGGGAAACTCCGACGTCCGTTTGGATTCCGTCCCGCTGCTCAAGTTTACCGAGTGTTATACTGTTTCCCGAGTGTCCACTCGGGAAATTATTTTTTTTCCCGAGTGTTAGTCTGATTCTCGAGTGTATATGACAACACTCGGGACTTTACCGAGTGTCCGACGATTTACACTCGGGAAACAATTTTACACTCGGGAAACTTACAGATTCTGGTAGTGAATTATGGTAGTGGGGATGACGGAGAACACCTCGTGGGCGTTGATGATCGGAGGAAGCGTCGAGTTGACGGTGGCGTTGATGGATATGTTGTAGCGGCTTTCTTGGGTGGTGTCGGTGTCGGTGTTGTAGGTGGCGTCGGAGTTGAGGTATGGCGGCGTGTAGCCTCTTGGGTACGACGGCTCACCGTTGAGGTTGATGTAGAACTGGCGCACAACGTTGCTGGGCAGGACCTGCAGTTCGGCGAAGTGAATGATGGCGATGTACCCCGGCGACGGGTCCCTCGGAGTAGGCTCGGGGTCCCAGAAGAACTCTATGTTCTGAGAGGCGTTCCGCGGCGTGATCGCCGTCTGCATCACCGCCGTCGGCGCCTCGAAGGGGTCGTCGTCTGCGTTGTGCACCATCTTCGTCGTCGATATCTCGGCGTAGTTTTCCTCGCCGGCCCAAGGGAACCATACTCGATCGTGTGGATCATCAGGGTACCTGATCAATTCCGCTTCTTGGTTAATCAACTATACTGCCTAGCTAGGAATTGGATTGATGGCACCATGGAAAAGATAGATGAAAACTCCAGATCATTTGCTCACCGGATGACGGCGTCGGTCAGGGCGAAATTTTTCCTGCCCAACAGGACAAGGTCCTGGGCCGCGGTCGCCTGCGGGTAGAGCGTCTTCTTCAGCGGCCTCAGGTCCAGCCCGGAGATGAAGGGCGTCCCGGCGCCAGTGTTCACCAGGCAGACCTGCACGAAGTCGTCCGGCACGACGACGATGGCCTCCACGAACGCATCCTTGCCTGGGTTTGAGACGTTCACGGTCTGCAAGTAGTTGACGCCGACATGGAGGTCAAAGACGGGCGGCTGGTCGAGGCCGTCGTAGTTGCCGTACTTGAACTTGGCCCGGATGAGGTACTTGAGCCCGGACACGAGGGAGCGGAGCGTGTAGCAGCTGCGCTTGCCGTCGGGGAAGCTGCGCACGTTGAGGTAGCGCCTCGAGAGCTGCGGTGTTACGTACTCGACGGAGACGTTGTGGTTCGTGCCGGCGTCGGTGAAGCCGGCGTCCGGGGCGTACGTGAGCTTGGTGATGTCGTCCACGTAGCTCGTCTCTCCCCCGGGAGCCCGCAATCTATGCTGATGAAACCTGGAGTAGCAGGGCACGGTACGATCGATCGATCACGCGTACGTAGATAGATGGAGATGACTTGATGAAACGATGCACACAGTGCAACCGTGCATACATGATCCATACGTTGTGAAACCATGCAGAGATCATCCCAGAAATTTTGGTCATGCATACCTTTGCTGTCAGGCTGGGCACGAGCTTGGAGCACGCCGCCGGTGGCGGCGGTGGCGAGGCAGAGGAGGAGCAGCCACGGACCGGGCGGCATTGTTCTCCGCGTTGATTGCTCCATTGCACATGCAAGCAGCTAATGGAGCATCATAATGTATGTTTGACTCTACCTCCATCCATGTCGACTCCATGTATATGCGCAGTCTTAATCTAGATAGTACTAAACAAGCAAGAAAGTCAGCTCTGTCGGATTGTCATTATCTAGCCTAACGATCACATCAACACCACCATGATTATATTAACCACGTCAGCACAGCACACTTACATAAGTACAAAACTTGCACGGTGGCGTACGTCTAACGCCCGGGGGCACACGAGGAAGCGTACCGTGAGTAGCTGACGAGTGGGGTCTTCTAATTAACCTTAATTCGCTGGCCTGCTCTTTGTGGTACCCAAGAGGCCAAGACTCGATTATTGTCATGGTAAAACCAAGCGTCGAAGAGCAGAGAACATGGGCGGAGAGTTGACTTGCCTTCGAACGGGTCAACATCCCGGGTACGGTAGCCCGAGCCGCAAACTGCAGCTGCTAGAGCCGCAAATTGCGTGTAAGAGATTGTGCAAGTACCTAGTTTGGCAGACGGACAAGATTCCACTCCAACGACATGGAACTAGCTCAACCTAGGAATATTCGTTGACATACGGAAAGTTTTCTCATTTGAAATGTCCAGTCTGAAATCCTATGGACAAAAGGTCGTACCAAATGGGACCGATAGTCTCGACAGAAAATAAGGGAGGTGCAAGCACACACACGATATGTTGTCAGCGAAATCTACAAGATTTTCTACTTCCCTGGTATGGCATGTTGTCCTCCGTTACTCCTCTCTCTTCACCTTTCCTGCTAAAACCATCTCTCTCCTCCCGCCCTCTCATGGCACCTATGCCTTTACCACCTGCGCCCGACAGCTATCTTATCACGCCGCTTCACGCTATCCAACCTAACATACTCTGACACCATAGTTGTTTCGTCGGTTGATTCTTCCCAACCGTCTCTTAGCAATAAATGGCTCGCCACAACTGTTCTATAAAAAAGTACTACCACAGTCGTTCCTCAGTCCTCCTCTAGACCCATAGTGAACTATTTCATTATCATGGCAAGTGAACATGATGCCCATTACCCTTCAAGCGAGGATGCTTTGCTCCTCCGTGAGCAAGTGGTTTAAAGAAAATAAACAAGAGTATATACTTTTAAAATCCTTATTGACGATCTTGAAGAGCCATTTGTTGAGCGAGGCTTTGTCTTTTTGATCCAAGTTCTTGAGTGCCAAATACTCCTTGGCCTCTAGGACAACAAATAGTGTTTCACTTTGTCAGTCTATTCATTGTTTTATGATTGTCACTCTGCCAGAATTTGGACTGGTATGTTTGGTTGGACATGTAATACCTTTGTCCATGGTGGTAATCAATCTTATGAAATAAAGCTACGTTCGATTGGAGGGGAGGGTAAGGATGGATGGATTAGAGCCATCCATTTTTTGTGGATGGAACGAGCCTTTTTTGTTTGCTTGGATGGGTGGGATGAACCAATCTTTTGTTTGGTTGGAGGGATAAAAGTTAGATGGAATGAGCCAATTTAACTTAATTATATTTGTTGTAGCTATGAGACTAGGCAGTGTACTTTAGGCACGCCCGATCGGTTACGTCGACCTCCGGGAGTACCAGAGGAGTACGAGCAGGTATAGTGTCCGTCGAGGAGGAGAGCACGGGAGCGTCCGATGAGGCGAAACGTGGAACTCTCGATGCCGCACGGGGAAAGTGAAAACTCTCGTGTTGAGGCGAAGTGAAAACTCTCGTATATATTTCAGAGTTTATGGTTTACATCTCAGAAATCTCCCCTTTTCTCTACCCTTGGGGTTCTATTTATAGAGAATGAGAATGAGGATGGAAGATTACAACTCTATCCCTCGGGTTACAACATGCTAAGAGGGGTATTTTGGTCTTTTACAAAGAATCTCGGGGGATAGTCTAACACTCTAGTATTCTTACACGCCGCTACGACGCCGTATGGGCCTTGACGTTCGTGATGCAACCTCGTCGTGCCGCGACCCTGTCAGGACGGAGTGTCACCTCAACATCAGCGGGAAGAAGCGTCGGCCTCGGCATCTGCCGGGACGGAGCGTTGCCTCGACGTTGTTGGTGATGCCCGCGGAGCCTGTCGACGCCAGGCGAAACATGGCGATTCGGGGAGGGGGATCTTGACGTTGTCAAGGAGAAATCAGTCGGTATGGGGTAGCGCGGGGACCCTTGCCCCAACAGTAGCCCATTACCGGTTTGGGCGGTTGAGTGATGCCCGTCCGAGTCGGCGCACCAATTTCGAAGGGTTGGCGCGCGAGCCGGACTGATGACTTCCCTGTACACCTTGATGGTTGCCTGAAACCACTGTGTTCGTGCCGACGTGAATGACCAAATTGCGTCAGCAAGGCTAGCCTTACTTCTCCGATCCCTCTCCCTTTTTTTCTCTTTTTTCTTTTTCTTTTTTCTTTTTTTTCTTTCTTTTTTATTTTAATTATTTTTTCTTTTCTCCTCTTTTTTCTTTCCTTTTTTTATTATTTTATTTTATTTTATTTATTTATTTTTCTTCTTTGTTTTTTCATTTTTTCCTCTTTTTCTTCGCTTTTTCTTCCTTTTTCTCCTTTTTTTTCTTTTTTTCTTTTTCCCCTTTTTTTGCTTTCTTCCTCTTTTTATTTTTTCCTTTTTTCACTTTTTTCACTTTTTTCTTCCCTTTTTTCTTTGTCCCCTTTTTTTACAGGGCTTCGGCCCCCTAGTCGCGACGTCACGGGAGCGCAGGGTCGCAAGGTTGCGAGGTCGCGTTGCCTCGACGTCCGCCGGGACGGAGCGTTGCCTCGACGTCCGTGGTGTCTGCCAGGACGGAGTGTTGCCTCGACGTTCGCCGGGACGGCGACTTCCGCCTGGACGGTGCGTGGCCTCTACGTCCGCTGGGATGGAGCGTGGCCTCGATGTCCGCCAGGACGGAGCGTTGCCTCGACGTCCGCCGGGACGGATGACATCCGCTCGGACGGAGTGTTGCCTCGACGTCCGTCAGGACGGACGATGTCCGCCAGGACGGAGCGTTGCCTTGACGTCAGCAGGAACGGAGCGTTGCCTCGACGTCCGCCGGGACGGAGCGTGGCCTTGACATCCACCGGGACAGAGTATTGCCTCGACGTCTGTAGGAACGGAGCGTTGCCTCGACATTTGCCTCGACATCCGCGATGTCCACCGGGATGGAGTGTTGTCTCGACATCCGCCGGGACGGAGCGTGGCCTCGGCATCTGCCGGGACGGACGACATCCGTCGGGACAGAGTGTTGCCTCGACGTCCATCGGGATGGACGACGTCCGTCGGGACGGAGCGTTGCCTCGACGTCTGTAGGAATGGAGCATTGCCACGACGTCCGCTGGGAAGGAGCGTGGCCTCGACGTCCGCCGGGACAGAGCGTTGCCTCAACGTCCGTCGGGACGGCGACGTCCGCCGGGACGGCATGTCCGCTGGGATGGAGCGTTGCCTCGACATCCGCGATGTCCGCCGGGGTAGAGTGTTGCCTCGACGTCCGTCGGGACGGACGACGTCCGCTGATAGATGTCCGCCGGGAAGGAGCATTTTTGCTCCAAACGGGGCGTTTAGCTTGACGTCATGGGCGAGATAGACCTGTGCCGACATGGCGACGGAGACGTTGCTCGCGTGGCGGTGACGGGATGCTCAACGCCGCGGGTGAGATAAAATTGTCCCGACACGGCAAGGAGACGTTGCTCACATGGCGGGTGACGGGATGCTCAGCACCGCGGTGGAGTGTTCTCGACGCCGCGGGTGAGATAAAATGTCCCGACACGGCACGGAGACGTTGCTCACGTGGCGGTGACGGGAGCTCAGCGCGTGGAGCGTTCGCGCCGCGGGTGAGCAAAATTGTCCCGTAGACGACGGAGACGTTGCTCACGTGGCGGTGAGGGATGCTCAGCCACAGCGGAGTGTGCTCGACGCCGCGGAGTTAGACGTATCTCGACACGGTCATGGAGGCTTTGCTCACGTGGCGGTGGAGGAAGGCTCAGCGCCACGGTGGAGTGTTCTCGACACCGCGGGTGAGTTAGACGTATCTCGACACGGCCACGGAGGCGTTGCTCACGTGGCGGTGGAAAGAGTGCTCAGCACGGGTGGAGTGTTCTCGACGCCGCGGGTGAGTTAGACATATCTCGACACGCGCGGAAGCGTGCTCACGTGGCAGTGAAGAGTGCTCAGCACCGCGGTGGAGTGTTCTGAGCCGCGGGTGAGTTAGACGTATCTCGACACGGCCACGGAGGCGTTGCTCACGTGGCGGTGGAAGGAATGCTCAGCGCCACGGTGGAGTGTTCTCGACGCCGCGGGTGAGTTAGACGTATCTCGACACGGCCACGGAGGCGTTGCTCACGTGGCGGTGGAGGAATGCTCAGCGCCGCGGTGAGTGTTCTCGACGCCGCGGGTGAGTTAGACGTATCTCGACACGCCACGGAGGCGTTGCTCACGTGGCGGTGGAGGAAGCTCAGCGCCGCGGTGGAGTGTTTCTCGACGCCGCGGGTGAGTTAGACGTCTCTCGACACGGCCACGGAGGCGTTGCTCACGTGGCGGTGGAGGAAGGCTCAGCGCCGCGGTGGAGTGTTCTTGATGCCGCGGGCGAGTTAGACGTATCTTGACACGGCCACGGAGGCGTGCTCACGTGGCGGTGGAGGAATGCTCTGCACCGCGGTGGAGTGTTCTCGACGCCGCGGGTGAGTTATACGTCTCTCGACACGGCCATGGAGTCATTGCTCACGTGACGGTGGAGGAGCTTAGCGTCGCGGTGGAGGTTCGACCTGCGGGTGAGTTAGACGTCTCTCGACCGGCCACGGAGGCGTGTACGTGGGAGTGGAGGAAGGCTCAGCGTCACGGGGAGTGCTCTCGACGCCTGGGTGAGTTTGATGATCTGACACGGCCACGGAGGCGTTGCTCACGTGGCGGTGGAGGAATGCTCAGCTCCGCGGTGGAGTGTTCTCGACGCCGCGAGTGAGTTAGACGTATCTCGACACGGCCACGGAGGCGTTGCTCACGTGGCGGTGGAGGAATGCTCAGCGCCGCGGTGGAGTGTTCTCGACGCCGCGGGTGAGTTAGACGTCTCTCGACAAGGCCACGGAGGCGTTGCTCACGTGGCGGTGGAGGAATGCTCAGCGCCGTGGTGGAGTGTTTTCGACGCCGCGGTGAGTTATACGTCTCTCGACACGGCCACGGAGGCGTGGCTCACGTGGCGATGGAGGAAGGCTCAGCACCACGTTGGAGTGTTCTCGACGCCACGGTGAGTTAGACGTATCTCGACACGGCCACGGAGGCGTCGCTCACGTGGCGGTGGAGGAATGCTCAGCGCCGCGGTGTTGTGTTCTCGACGCCATGGGTGAGTAAGACATCTCTCGACACGGCCATGGAGGCGTCGGTCACGTGGTGGTGGAGGAATGCTCAGCGTCGCGGTGGAGTATTTTCGACGCCGCGGTGAGTTAGACGTATCTCGACACGGCCACGGAGGCATTGCTCATGTGGCGGTGGAGGAAGGCTCAGCGCCGCAGTAGTGTGTTCTCGATGCTGCGGGGGAGTTAGACGTTCGCGACACGGCCACGGAGGCGTTGCTCATGTGGCGGTGGAGGAAGGCTCAGCGCCGCGGTGGAGTGTTCTCGATGCCGTAGGGTGAGTTAGACATATCTCGACACGGCCACGGAGGTGTTGCTCACGTGGCGGTGGAGGGCGATGTTGACGACGAGCCCCTAGTGTCACCAAGGGGGGCACAGAGGACGTCAAGTCCGATAGTGCACGAGGGCGACATCGACGATGAGCCCCTATGCCCGTGTGCGTTGTCATAGAGAAGCAAGCACACAAACAAGGTAGAGGTTATGCGCATCACAGTTCCCCGACGGAATCCTAGTTGACATGACTTCTTGCCCGATTCCCACAGACGGCGGCAACTGTCGTAGCTACGGGACTAGGCAGTGTATTTTAGGCACGCCTGATCGGTTACGTCAACCTCCGGGAGTACCGGAGGAGTACGAACAAGTATTGTGTCCGTCAAGGAGGAGCACGCGGGAGCGTCCGATGAGGCGAAACGTGGAACTCTCGATGCCGCAGGGGAAAGTGAAAACTCTCGTGTTGAGGCGAAGTAAAAACTCTCATATATATTTCAGAGTTTATTGTTTTACATCTTAGAAATCTCCCCTTCTCTCTACCCTTGGGGTCCTATTTATAGAGAATGAGAATGAGGATGGGAGATTACAACTCTACCCCTCGGGTTACAACACGGTAAGAGGGGTATTTTGGTCTTTTACAAGGAATCTCGGGGGATAGTCTAACACTCTAGTATTCTTACACGCCGCTACGACGACGTGTTGGCCTTGACGTTCGTGATGCAACCTCGTCGTGCCGCGATCCTGTCAGGACGGAGCGTCACCTTAACATCCGTGGGAAGAAGCATCGGCCTCGGCATCCGCCGGGATGGAGCGTTGCCTTGACGTCGTCGGTGAAGCCCGCGGAGCCTATCGACGCCAGGCGAAACATGTCGATTCAGGGGATGGGGATCTTGACGCTGTCAAGGAGAAATCCGTCGGTTCGGGATAGCACGGGGACCCTTCCCCCAACAATATTATTTAGTTTCTATTAATGATGATTAATTATATACTAATAAACATACTAAATACCTATTAATGCTAAACTAACCATAATACTTATTAATTAACAATAAAACATGTTAATCACCACTAATTATATACTAATCAACCCACTAATCATACATTAATCAATACACTAGCAATAGTCTTACTAATAAAACATACTAATTATAACTAATTATTGTTAATTATCACTAATCATTTGATAATGATCATGATTAAGCGAGGGTGGTGGGTCCATCCAATTGTTTTCACAGAATCTTGCCATCTAACATATTTAAAGAATATTCTCTCAGCCTGGCCGTCCCATCCACTCTATCCATCCAATCAAACAGGTGGATATCTCTCAAAACCAGGAATGCCCTAACCCATCAAGGTTGAGCCCTCCAACCAAACACACCCTAAGTAAAGGGTGTTAAAGTAGGTTAGCTGTTTAGATATGGATTATGTGCATGTGCCAATCCCTCCTGTATACGTGGTGTATTATACCTAATTAACCGGTTGTAACGTACATGATATTCTGGTTAGTTAGTGTTGTTGTAAATCACAGATGTGTATAAATAAACACCACGTCGGATGCATCTGCACTGAGCAATCAATTGCCTTCCAAACCCTAACCTAGTATCTTTATATGGTATCAGAGCTCGAATACTTTTAACCGAGATATCTGACTTCCTCTTCTACTAGCACACAAATGTCCACCACTCTAGGTTTAGAAGTTGTAGGAGCTGTGTCGCAATTTGCCGGAGTTCAACCGATATCATCGCCGGCGTCGTTCAACTTCGTCACCATCAAGCTCGGCAGCGAGAAATACCTCCTCTGGAAGGCACAACTCATGCCATCTCTGAGGCTCATGGGTGGCTCGGCTACGCCGATGAATCTATTCTAGCGCCACCCAAGAAGGTACCGGTCACGCAAAACGATGGCGCGGTGCTGATCGATAATCCAGCCTAGCTACCTGACTTGGCTGTGACAAGATCAGCTCGTGCTCGGCGCCATCCTCTCCGCTATGCAGCTCAGTATTCCGGGCAGGTGCTGCTCATGCAATCAACATATGCTGCGTGATCAGCTCTAGAACAGATGTACTCCTCTCTATCGAGAGTGAGGATCATGAAAATTTGCATCCAGATGGCCGCACTACAGAAGAAGGAGATCTCGGCAGAGGATTACTTCAACAAGATGAAGAGCTACGCTGTCACACTGGCTGCCGTTGGCAAGCCACTTGAAGATGGAGAATATCTACCTTCTGGTCGGGCTCTAGAACATCCATTGGTGACGCCGTTCACGACTCGAACAGATCCAGCCTCGCTTAATGATGTGTACACACACCTCTTGAGCTATGAGACACGTCCGGCACAGCAAGATGGTAGCTTTCAGATGCCATCTGGTAACTTCTCCTCCCGTGGTGGCAACAAGGGAGGAAAGGGTGACACCTCCTCGTAGCTCGTCTCCCCCCGCAGCCTGCAGTCTGTGCTTACGAAACCTGCAGTACAGATAGAGACTTGATGAAACAATTACCATTGTACTGGCGCAATCCTGCATGCGTAATCCATTGCGTTGTGAAACCATGCAAGAGATCATGAATCCCAGAAATTTTGAGGTCATATACCTTTGCTGTCAGGCTGGGCACGAGCTTGAGCACGGCGGCGGCGGCGAGGCATAGGAGCAGCCACGGCCTGGGGCACCATTGCTCTCGGCGTTGATTGCTACATTGCACATGCAAGCAGCTAACGGAGCATGATATATGATTGTTAGTTCGTCCAAAAATAATATATGTTAGATTCTAGGCGCCCCTTCCATGTCTCCATGTACATGCCCAGCCTTAAGCTAGTAATTAAGCAGCAGGAAAGCCAAGTCTGTCAGACTGTCATTAGCTAGCCTAATGATCACATCAAAGCCACCATGATTATATTAAGGTTTAACCACGTCCAGCACGTCTATCCAGTATTCCAGTACACAACTTGCACAGCGCCTTACGATGATGAGTCGCTGACGAGTGGGCCCTGCTCTAACCTTCGCTGGCCACCTCTTTTTCGTACCAACAATTATATTAGCGGAGAGTTGACCTGACTTCGAACTGGTCAATGTCCTTGCTGGGTCTCCTTTTTCTGAAAGGGCGCACGTACGACTTGCAGCCGTGGTCGTGCCTCCGTGTTGTTCTGACTTCCGCAGCCGCAACCTGCAACTTAGGGAAGTTTTCTAATTTGAACCGTTCACAGAAATCTATATTATGACAGGTCGCCCGATTGGCTAAAGCGGCGACCGGTTTGCGAGCGTCCGATGCGTGTGGATCAGGAGGATGGAAGGCGAAAGAAAGAGACAGAGGAATAAAGGAAGAGGGACGTGGAGGCTGACTGGTGACGAGCACGACGGCGACAACCACAACGGCATCCTAGTGCTAACTGACGGCCAGACAGCTGGTAATACCCACTCCTCGGTTAAGAGGTTCCAAAATTTTTTGTCAAGGATGCGAGTAATGCTATAAAATGATAACGTACAAATATTTATTAAACAATATGATCATCTGTGTTTCATGCAAAAAAAGAAGAGAAAAATATATTTCTTTTGTCACTTTTGCACATGATATGAATAGTCATATTTTTAAAAGAGGTTTTGCAGGTTATTATTTCTTAGCATTCTCTATATTCATGTATTCTTTTCACATTCACAGGTTTCGAGAAGCTCGAAATAAAAAACCGCTATGTAAAATATCGCATTTTCACAGAAAATATGATGAGTCGTAATATAAATGGATTTTGTATATCATTTGTGATTAAACATCTTGGATATAAATTTCCTTAGAGAACACTATCCGTTGAATCAGAGAAGTCACAGTTGTGCACAATGCTGTAGAGAGGTCAGCCAAATATAACAGCTAAGGGAACAAGTAAAGAGTTTCGCTCGATCCATCCCTAAGCAAATTTAGAAGGGTACTTTTGTCCATCAATATTAATCGTGATTAGTTGTATCAGTTAGATAATCAGGCCCGAAGCCTCATTACAGAGTCCAAACCCAGAACCCATATCCATCAACACATAACCCATCTCTAGGAGCTAGTGACCCTCGACCTCTGCCACCGCGGCCACGTCCACGTCCACCGGAGCCTTCGCCGTATTCTTTTTTCTTGGCAATCTGCGCTATCCATGCAGCATGTGAACAAAAGTTTCTCACTTCTTTGTTTTTAGTTTATGGCAAGTATTGTTGCTTTTTTCATACGTCATCAGTCTCTCGATCATCTTAGACATAGATATTGTCGAGACATCTATAAATTGTTCAATCCTACCAATCATGTCAGTAAACTTTGCAATAACCGATCCGAACAATTTTTCTAGGATCTCGTGTCGAAAATCTTTCCTCACCCACCAAGTTTGTGAGCTTCATTGAGTACTCATTGATTAACTCAGAGTTCTCCATCTCCATCTTGTGGAGCTGCCTCTTAAG
Organism: Stipa capillata; assembly: GCA_019208055.1. Taxonomy (NCBI): domain Eukaryota; kingdom Viridiplantae; phylum Streptophyta; class Magnoliopsida; order Poales; family Poaceae; genus Stipa; species Stipa capillata. The sequence continues at coordinate 420,511 of JAGXJF010005506.1, read as the reverse complement.
CACTCTTGCTCGCGCCTGCTTCACCTTATCTTCTCCGATTTGCATCTCTCGAAATCTCTCCCACACTTCTTTTACCGTTCCAAACCCCATAAGCGTCATTAACACGGTGTCTAGAACTGACTATGAGGTTGGAGCCACGGCGCCTTGGTTGTGATCTTCGTCGATCTTGTCATCGCCTTCAAGAGCTGTCCACATTCCAAAAATGCGGAGAATTATCTTCATCTTTACGGTCCATATGCCGTAGTTGGTGGCGCCAAGCACTGAATTGACACCATTCCGGCTGTCGTCGCCACCATCTTCTTCCTGCTGAATTGAACATCGTCGTCATTGGCCATTTTCTCAGCTTCTTCCAATGCAGCCAGCATCTTCAAAGAGATCATACCACTTGATATTTTGCCCTGGATCAGACCAGAGCTTACAGACCGAAACACGAACATACACGCGCGAGGAAGAAAAACTGGTGGTGCCAATCAACCGATAGGAAAATTCGACATACGCACATGTGAAAGCAGTTTTGGTGGTGCACAATGACCGCACCGTTTTCTGGACTTTTACTTCTCCTTTTATACTTCTTAGTTACATGACTTGAGCGCCTGGACTCTTAGAATTTAAACTAACTTTGCCACAGTTCGAAGGTGCAAACTTCTAGCTACATGCCGACTCCTAACAATTTTTATTTTAAACATGCACATCATGCAATCGACCTTCCTTACCATAACGTTTTAAACCTATCAGACTCCTATATATTGACAAGATTAATCATAACAAAAGCAAAATGTTTAAAATGCTCGCAGAGATCCCTTCAAGAGACATGGAAGTCTTCAACGTACAGCAGGACCGGTGGCCATTGTTGGCACCCTTCTAAGATCATACTCCATCTCAAATGCAGCGCTGCTCTGGCTGATATCAGTGGACTGACCAGCGGCGTAAGCATCGTAGCTCAGCTTCGAGTCGTCCCCGCTGCTGCTGGTGTAGAAGCCGCCGCTCGCGTCGCCGCCACCACCAACGCGGCCCTCCTCAAGCTCGATGCACTCCTGCAGCTGCAACACGACGTCAGTCATGGTGGGCCGCTGCGCCGACGCCTGCATGGTGCACTTGAGCGCGATGTCCGCGGCCTTCCACACGGCGTTGACGTCGTAGCCGCCGCCCATGCGCGCGTCCACCACGCCTTCGATGTTGCCCCGCGCCAACCGCTGCCGTGCCCACTGGATGATGCTGACTGGCACCGTCTCCCGTAGGATGGCGGGCTTCCCCGTGACCAGCTCCAGCAGCACCACGCCGAAACTGTACACGTCGCTCTTTGTCGACGGTTGTATCATCGCCTGGTACTCAGGGTCGACGTACCCAAGCGTGCCGACGAGTGTGTTCGTGTATACGTGGTTGTCCTTGTCGAGATCGAATGCCTTGGACAGGCCAAAATCGGCGATCTTGGCCTCCAGCCTCGCGTTTAGCAGGATGTTGGTGGCCTTCACGTCCCTGTGGATCAGAGGAGGGTTGCACCCCTTGTGTAGGTACTCCAGCCCTGCACATCACCGGACCAGCCAGCGCTCAAGTTTCTAGAAACACAAAACGTTCAGCAGCATCAGATGACCAGCAGGCTCTGCATTCAAGTGCGTACCTTGAGCGGATTCAAGTGCGATTCGGAGTCTCTGTCTCCAGGTTAGAGATCGTCCTCCGTTGTGGTTGCTTACTGCAAATATATTGACACTCTGAGTTTCGGGCCAATAGGCCCTTGAGATGAATATAACAGTAACCTTCTGTCGGTTGGAAGGGCTCAAGTTACGGTGCACCTATCGCCTTGCAGGTACTGAAATCTGAAGCTATTTTCTTTGAAGAAACACTGAAGTCTGAAGCTACATACCTGCAATGTGCTCTTGCAGAGTTCCTTCTGACATGTACTCGTAGACAAGTGCCATGTACTCCCCATCCTTGCAGTAACCAATCAAGGAGACAAGATTCTTGTGATGAATCCGGGTTAAAATCTGAGCCTGGACAAATATTCATCTCTTGTCAAACTTCACATCAAAATTCGTTGACACAAAACTCTGAAGGAACATCAACTGCAGTTAAACAAAATCTACCTCTGCGAGGAACTCCTTGACGCCTTGATTGGAAGAATGAGACCGCAGCTTCACCGCCACCTGAGTGCCGTTCTCCAGGAAGCCGTCGTAGACGTACCCGAACCCTCCCTGACCGAGCACTCGCTGGAAGCTGTTCGTTATCATCTCGAGCTCCTTGTAGGTGAATCGACGGCTCTCAAGTCGCAGTGAATTGTCCCCATAGACAGCCTCTGCCGTCACAGAGCTCGCCGTCTCATTCTGCGGCTTCACGGAGGTGTTCGTTGATCCTTCATATGCGGGGAATGGCACCACTAACATTAGTAGTGTTCACTGATTGGGAAATGAGATCAGACATGCCAAAGCCTCACGTACCTTGCTTTTTTCGTCTTAGCAAGCAAAAGAGTAGTACTGTCACTGATACTATGGCCACAACCAGAACTATAGGAACAGCAATGTAGATGGCCAGCTTGCTGTTCCTCTTGGTTTTAGCAGGCTGACATGAATTGCCGTCGGTGCAAAGGTTTGGATTGTTGCCATATCTAACAAAAGGCGAAATAAAGATGCTTAATGAAATTTATCAAGTATATCATGTTGGATAGGAAGGGAGGAATGGGGAAAAATTACGTTAGATTCAGGGAGCCATCTTGAATTCTTTTGAGAAGTCCAGAGGGGATTGATCCATTGAGCTGGTTGCCAGACAAATCTCTAGAGAAACAAAATACTACTTACATGACTCAAACTAATTCACAGGAATAGGTAAATTTTGAAAAAAGTTTCCCGACTTACAGAACTGTCAATGAAGTTAATTCCGAAAGGGCATCTGGAACTGACCCTGTCAGGTTATTGTTTGACAGATCCCTGCAAGATATGGAACAAGATTTTTTAATAATATTTGGGTTGCAAAAAACTGCAAACAAGGCCAAAATAAATCTAGAACTCTGAACGTACAAGTATTGGACAGCCTTGAGATGGGAGAATGAATGTGATATATCACCATTCAGACCACTAAAGGACAGGTTTCTACAGGGAGCAAATATCCAGTTGGTCAGTTAATTTCACTGCACGATAGTTATATCACTCTTCTCCAATTTGTCACGAACATAAGTCAGTATTCCATGTATATATGAACTACTTACACTCTGGTGATCCTTGGAGCGCTGGAAAATGCATGGCTGCAGTTCAACCTATCCCACGCTATAGTCTTCGGAAGGCACGGGTCACCCATCCAGTTCATCTGCAGCTGGTACTTCGCCTTGATCGCCGTGATGGCAGATACTGCACTTAATTGCACTGAATTAATTAGCAGCTAGCTCATGTACGTATATTACTATCTTTGTCTCACATTACTTGTCATTTAGAATCTAGTCAAATATTTTAAGATTCGACAATTAATATAAAATACATACCAATATATACAATATCGAATTAATAATACTATGTCCATTATAAAATATACTTTCATAATATATATATATATATATATATATATATATATATATATATATATATGAGAAAAGCAAATGTACATGTACATGTGGGTACATGAGTTAAGAATTTAGTTCAATTCTCATATTTGTGCATCTCAAAAAATTCTCCAAAAATTCATAGATGTTCATCATATTATATTGTACAAACCCACAAAATTTCATGCAAAAATATAATCAAGAGTGCCCTACCCAAAAAAGACAAAAAATTCAACTTATTTTTAAAACAACGTAGCAACAATTTTTTGTCTTTTTTGTGTAGGGCACTCTTGATTATATTTTTGCATGAAATTTTGTGAGTTTGTACATTATAACATGATGAACATCTATGAATTTTTGGAGAATTTTTTGAGATGCATAAATATGAGAATTGACTTAAATCCTTAACTCATGTACCCACATGTACATGTACAAATACTACTTACATGACTCGAACTAATTCACAGGAATGGGTAAATTTGAAAAAAGTTTCCCGACTTACAGAACTGTCAATGAAGTTAATTCCGAAAGGGCATCTGGAACTGACCCTGTCAGGTTATTGTTTGACAGATCCCTGCAAGATATGGAACAAGATTTTTTTAATAATATTTGGGTTGCAAAAAACTGCAAACAAGGCCAAAATAAATCTAGAACTCTGAACGTACAAGTATTGGACAGCCTTGAGATGGGAGAATGAATGTGATATATCACCATTCAGACCACTAAAGGACAGGTTTCTACAGAGAGGCAAATATTCAATGGTCAGTTAATTTCACTGCACGATAGTTATAACACCCTTCTCCAATTTATCACGAAAATAAGTCAGTATCCCGTGTAGATATGGACTACTTACACGCTGGTGATTGTTGGAGCGCTGGAAAATGCATAGCTGCAGGTCAACCTATCCCACGCCATAGTCTTCGGAACGCACGGGTCACCCATCCAGTTTGCTCTGCACCTGTACTTCGCCTTGATCGCCGTGATGGCAGATACTGCACTTAATTCCACACAATTAATCTGCAGCTAGCTCATGTACGTATATTGCTATCTTCGTCTCACAGTAATTGTCATTTTAGAATCTACATTAGTTAAATATTTTAAAAACATGACCATTAATGTAGAAAAATTACCAATATTTATAGTACCAAATTGATAATACTAAATTCATTATAAAATATACTTTCAAAATGTATACATATTTTAATCGGATTTGATGAAACATATTTTCATAAAGATTGATAATAAAAGTGTAACCTTTGAGACAATATCTATGTCCACAACGATATATATTGTGACATGAGGTAGTACATGTTAGTATATGTGTGCATGCGTGTACCTTCCTGAGAATCCGTGCCAATTATGGTAGTGGGGATGACGGAGAACACCTCGTGGGCGTTGATGATCGGAGGAAGCGTCGAGTTGACGGTGGCGTTGATCGATATGTTGTAGCGGCTTTCTTGGGTGGAGTCGGTGTCGGTGTTGTAGGTGGCGTCGGAGTTGAGGTATGGCGGCGTGTAGCCTCTTGGGTACGACGGCTCACCGTGAGGTTGATGTAGAACTGGCGCACAACGTTGCTAGGCAGGACCTGTAGTTCGGCGAAGTGCATGATGGCGATGTACCCCGGCGACGGGTCCCTCGGAGTAGGCTCGGGGTCCCAGAAGAACTCTATGTTCTGAGAGGCGTTCCGCGGCGTGATCGCCGTCTGCATCACCGCCGTCGGCGCCTCGAAGGGGTCGTCGTCTGCGTTGTGCACCATCTTCGTCGTCGATATCTCGGCGTAGTTTTCCTCGCTGGCCCAAGGGAACCATACTCGATCGTGTGGATCATCAGGGTACCTGATCAATTCCGCTTCTTGGTTAATCAACTATACTGCCTAGCTAGGAATTGGATTGATGGCACCATGGAAAAGATAGATGAAAACTCCATATCATTTGCTCACCGGATGACGGCGTCGGTCAGGGCGAAATTTTTCCTGCCCAACAGGACCAGGCCCTGGGCCGCGGTCGCCTGCGGGTAGAGCGTCTTCTTCAGCGGCCTCAGGTCCAGCCCGGAGATGAAGGGCGTCCCGGCGCCAGTGTTCACCAGGCAGACCTGCACGAAAGTCGTCCGGCACGACGACGATGGCCTCCACGAGCTCCGTGTTGCCTGGCTTCGAGATGTTCACCGTCTTCCAGAAATTGACGCCGATGTGGAGGTCGAAGACGGCGGCCGGTGGAGGCCGTCGTAGTTGCCGTACTGAAATGGCCCTGATGAGGTACTTGAGCCCGGACACGAGGGAGCGGAGCGTGTAGCACTGCGCTTGCCGTCGGGGAAGCTGCGCAAGTTGAGGTAGCGCCTCGAGAGCTGCGTGTGTTACGTACTCGACGGAGACGTTGTGGTTCGTGCCGGCGTCGGTGAAGCCGGCGTCCGGGGCGTACGTGAGCTTGGTGATGTCGTCCACGTAGCTCGTCTCCCCCGGGAGCCCGCAGTCTATGCTGATGAAACCTGGAGTAGCAGGGCACGGTACGATCGATCGATCACGCGTACGTAGATAGATGGAGATGACTTGATGAAACGATGCACACAGTGCAACCGTGCATACATGATCCATACGTTGTGAAACCATGCAGAGATCATCCCAGAAATTTTGGTCATGCATACCTTTGCTGTCAGGCTGGGCACGAGCTTGGAGCACGCCGCCGGTGGCGGCGGTGGCGAGGCAGAGGAGGAGCAGCCACGGACCGGGCGGCATTGTTCTCCGCGTTGATTGCTCCATTGCACATGCAAGCAGCTAATGGAGCATCATAATGTATGTTTGACTCTACCTCCATCCATGTCGACTCCATGTATTTGCGCAGTCTTAATCTAGATAGTACTAAACAAGCAAGAAAGTCAGCTCTATCGGATTGTCATTATCTAGCCTAACGATCACATCAACACCACCATGATTATATTAACCACGTCAGCACAGCACACTTACATAAGTACAAAACTTGCACGGTGGCGTACGTCTAACGCCCGGGGGCACACGAGGAAGCGTACCGTGAGTAGCTGACGAGTGGGGTCTTCTAATTAACCTTAATTCGCTGGCCTGCTCTTTGTGGTACCCAAGAGGCCAAGACTCGATTATTGTCATGGCAAAACCAAGCGTCGAAGAGCAGAGAACATGGGCGGAGAGTTGACTTGCCTTCGAACGGGTCAACATCCCGGGTACGGTAGCCCGAGCCGCAAACTGCAGCTGCTAGAGCCGCAAATTGCGTGTAAGAGATTGTGCAAGTACCTAGTTTGGCAGACGGAACGACATGGAACTAGCTCAACCTAGGAATATTCGTTGACATACGGAAAGTTTTCTCATTTGAAATGTACATCTGAAATCCTATGGAGAGAAAGGTCGTACCAAATGGGACCGATAGTCTCGATCAGAAAATAAGGGAGGTGCAAGCACACACACGATATGTTGTCAGCGAAATCTACGAGATTTTCTGCTTCCCTGGTATGGCGTGTTGTCTTCTTTACTCCTCGTTACTCCTCTCTCTTCACCTTGCTGCTAAAACCATCTCTCTCCTCCCGCCCTGTCATGGCACCTATGCCTTTACCACCTGCGCCGACAGCTATCTCATCACGCCGCTTCACCTATCCAACCTAACATACTCTCGACACCATAGTTGTTTTCGTCGGTGATTCTTCCCACCGTCTCTTAGCAATAAATGGCTCGCCACAGCTGTTCTATAAAAAAGTACTACCACAGTCGTTCCTCAGTCCTCCTCTAGGCCCATAGTCAACTATTTCATTATCATGGCAATGTGAACATGATGCCCATTACCCTTCAAGCGAGGATGCTTTGCCTCCTCCGTGAGCAAGTGGTTTAAAGAAAATAAACAAGAGTATATACTTTTAAAATCCTATGGACGATCTTGAAGAGCCATTTGTTGAGCGAGGCTTTGTCTTTTTGATTCCAAGTTCTTGAGTGCCAAATACTCCTTGGCCTCTAGGACAACAAATAGTGTTTCACTTTGTCAGTCTATTCATTGTTTTATGACTGTCATCTGCCAGAATTTGGACTGGTATGTTTGCTTGGACATGTAATACCTTTGTCCATGGTGGTAATCAATCTTATGAAATAAAGCTACGTTCGGTTGGAGGGGAAGGGTAAGGATGGATGGATAGAGTCATCCAGTTTTTTGTGGATGGAACGAGCTTTTTTGTTTGCTTGGATGGGTGGGATGCACCAATCTTTTGTTTGGTTGGAGGGATAAAGGTTAGATGAAATGAACCAATTTAACTTAATTATATTTATCGTAGCTATGGGACTAGGCAGTGTACTTTAGGCGCGCCGATCGGTTACATCGACTCCGGAGTACCAGAGGAGTACGAGCAAGTATAGTGTCCGTCGAGAAGGAGAGCGCGGGAGCGTCCGATGAGGCGAAACAGTGAACTCTCGACGCTAAACATGGGGAAAGTGAAAACTCTCGTGTTAAGGCGAAGTGAAAAACTCTCGTATATATTTCAGAGTTATGGTTTTATATCTCAGAAATCTCCCCTTCTCTCTAGCCTTGGGGTCTATTTATAGAGAATGAGAATGGGGATGGAGATTACAACTCTACCCTCGGGTTACAACACGCTAAGAGGGGTATTTTGGTCTTTTACAAGTGAATCTCGGGGTAATGTCATAGCACTCTAGTATTTTACACGCCGCTACGACGACGTATTGCCTTGACGTTCATGATGCAACCTCGTCGTGCCACGACCTGTCAGGACGGAGCGTCACCTCAAACATCCGCAGGAAGAAGCGTCGGCTCGGCATCTGCCGGACGGAGTGTTGCCTCGACGTTGTTGGTGATGCCCGCGGAGCCTGTCGACGCCAGGTGAAACATGTCGATTCGGGGAGGGGGATCTTGACGTTGTCAAGGAGAAATCAGTCGGTTTGGGTAGCGCGGGGACCCTTCCCCAACAATATGCCCTGCCAGTTTGGGCGGTCAAGTGATGCCCTGTACGTCCGGTTTTCAGTTGCTTTTGATTGTGCATCATGACATGGACATGGCATGGCTCAAATGATTTTAAACTTGAAAGTTGAGTTGCATAAAAGAAAAGTTTGGAATGGCTTAAGCTGCAAATAATTGTTGAAAGGGGAAACAAATTCAAATGAGACAAGGAACTAGTATTGGAATTGAGCAAGATTTAAAGTTTAAAAATCATGTGAATTGGAACAAAATCAAATCTTGAAAACAAACTTTAAAGGAGAAAGGAAATTTTTGAGCTACGGAGAACTTTGAAACTGGTTAAATTGGAGCAAAATTGGAACAAGAAGGAAAAAGAAAACAGAAATCAATCAAAAGAAAATTTAAAAACCCTAAAACTATCTAAAACGGCCAGGCCTCTTTCCGGCCCCTTCTCTCCCGCATGGGCCTCCTTCCCGGCCCCGTTTCTCCATTCGGCCTGCCCCGGCCTGCCCGCACGCCACCCCCCTTCCTTCTCCTCTCTCCTCTGCCCCACTCCTCTCTATCCGCCGCGTGGCGCCCCCTCTGCCCCTACGCCACCTCGCCGCCCCCCTCCTCTAAAGCTCTCTTCAGCGCTCCCGCCCCCCCCTCTCGGCTCCCTCACCCTCCCCTTTCTTCTTCTCTTCCCGGAGCTACCGACGCCAAGCCCCGCCGCTTGCTCGCCATCCCGCCGTCGCCGGAGCTCCACACCGCACCCCTCTCCCTCCTTTTTCTCTCGGCTCCACCGCCCCACTCGCCGCTCTACCCAACTCTCCCCACCTCGCCGCCCGGCCATTTCCGCCGCTCGCCACGTCGCCGCCTCCCCAACGCTCGCCTCGATCCCTCGCCGCCGTGCCTCCCCGCTCGCCCCTGCCTCCGTCTACCCGAGCCCCGACGACGCCGCCGTGCCACCGCAGTCTCCTTCTTTCACCGCGCCCCGTCCCGGCCATCTCGCCGCCTCGGTCCAACCCGTCTCGGCCGCCGTCGCCGTCGTCGACCTCGCCACCTCCGTCGCCACCTCGCCACCGAGCTCCTCCCCGACCGCCCTCGTCGCCGTACCCAAGCTCGCCGCCTTCCCCCGGAGCCACCGCCTGCCCCGCCGCCTCCGCCGGTGTCCCCTCGTCGCCGGTAAGCCCGCCGGCCGAGCCACCGGCCAAGCCAAGCTCCCGACGGCGGTTTGGGCCTTAATGGCCCCTCACTGTGTGGTTAAGGCATAGGTTAGTTAGTTATTAGGTTAGTTGGTTTGGTTAGGGCAAAGTTAGTAGGGTGTTAAATGTTAACTGTGATCAATGCGATAATTAACACTCATGATTGTTATTTATGGCTAATCCGACATGTTAATGACCCCCATTAATGCTTAAACAGTGAATTTAATGAACTCTTTAGCTATGTCTCAATGACTTGTGGGGCCCCACATGTCAGAAAATAAGAAAAGATAAAAGGAAAAAGAAAATGCTATGACATGTGGGTCCCCCATGTCATTGGCTTGGTCAAAGTTGATAAGGGGGGCCCACTGTCATATGCTATGGCTAGGTTAAAATGAGTAACAAAAGTATTACTGTATTTCTTTTCTGAGAAAAATACAACAAAGGGGATTAAACCTTATAAAATTTGTAGAAAATTCATCGGAGGTCAGAAAATTGCAAATAATATACCAAAATGTTCAGAAAAATGAAAGCTATTCAATTATGTCATATTCATCCATGTTTGCATGCTAGAAAAAGTGAAATTGACTGAAAACTTGAATTAGGGTTCACAAAATAGCCGAGAAATTCAGAACACGATAATTCGAGCGTCCGAACTCCGATTAAACTGATTCCACTTGCATTAGCTTCGATTTTGCATCCTTTAGGACATGGCATACATTGCATCTCATGCGATGTTTTCCAACATTGTATTTATTGTTTCGTGTGTTTCATTTCGGTGTTGTCGCTCCTCCTGATAGGACCGGACGATCTCGACGAGTATAACTTTGAGCAGAATCAGGGAATAGTAGCGGATCAGCAAGGCAAGCAGCCCCCTTTGACCATCTTGAGGATAACCCATTATTTGCAACTACTATTGTTTTTAAAGTCGTATTGCATGCGTTCCACTAATATTTTATGCTAAGTATGAACCCTATCCGTTGCATGAAAACTTACTTTGTCGCTCAATCAACACCACCAACCCTCCCAACCTATTTAGAGTGAATCACTTGTTGTTTTAATATTGCTATTATAGCTCATGATGCTTAGACCTGCGTAGTTGGGCAAAGCCGTAATTCCTGGGATGGCAGACAAAACACAATGCTCTGGATGGATAACGGGTAAGTGGGTGTTCATCGGGATGTGATTAATAAACCGGACTAATCTCAAATCGGGCATCGACAAGAGGCCATGCTGGGAGCATGGTGGTTGTCTCGTTAATCCCACAAGGACCGTTTCTGGCGTACATTGACCCAAGATTTGCGTACTACTACACGGGTGTTATGGCCACCCCCGACCGAATAATTTGTCTAGACTTAGGTGATGAGCCGCATAGTTGCCGTTTTCGTGTATTGGGTGCGTGGAAAATGAAGTGGTGTGGTGCAACAATATAGGAGTGAGGGTTACACACGGTCTGGGACGCGGGATGTATCACCTGCCACACTAATGGGACCGGGCGTCGAAGTATCGGCACGAACTGTCGTTCGCGGACTAGCCCATTAGGGCTGCTCATGCCTAAGTCGAAAGCATTGTAAAGGTCGTGTTCAATCACACGCTGCTAGCACACCGACTCGTGAAGTGTGTACATGGTAGCGTAAGAGTCGATTGATACGTGTAGGTAAAGATGTACCCCCCCTGCAGGGTTGAAACTATTCGAATAGCCGTGTCCGTGGTTATGGACAGCTTGGTGATTACCTGCGTCGAATTAGACAAGTGCAACCCTAATCTAAAACTTGCCAACTCTAAGGACGTGGGTTAGCGATCGATTTCTCCCTGGTGGTCGAGAAAGGATCGAGGGTTTGCTGTGTTCAGTGGTTTGCTTTAGGTTTTACTATGCAGTTTCAGCTCATCTCCTTTACAAAAGCATTCCAGTAGACGATTTTCAATCTATTTACATGTATTCTCAAAAGAACAAAATTGGCTTTCTGCAAAATAGTCCACAAATAGTCCCTTCTTGATACCTGATGCATCTATTATTATTTTCCCCTGTAAGTCTGCGAAGTACATTTTGTACTCACGTTGCATTCGCTGATTATATTTGCGTGCAAAGGAAACCACTCCGCAGTGGATAGTTTTCTACGTTGAGATGGGTCCCGACGTCGACTAGTCCGCTGGGGATCCCAGGCAATGATCCTGCCCAGGGTTCGGCAGCCTGGTTATTTCTGCCGCCATTTTGGCCCAACCTTTAGGCTTCTCAGCCAAACTTAATCTTCCGTTGTGTAAGCATCTTTTGATTGTATATATGTTGTTAAGTTTCAAAACAGCTAGTATTATTGCAGTTCGGTCGTAGAGTCTCTGTGATGGTATTGGCTTGTTCTCCCCTATGTCATGTGCAATGCGTGAATGATTGAAGTACGTGATGCAGGAGGATTTCAGGTTTTATATCGTAGAGCTATTAAGTCTAGTCACCACTGGGAAGTGACTCTCCACTGAGATGTTGGGAGCTATATCACCCTACTCCAGCCGTGCATTTATTTGCCGGGACGAGGTCAGGGTTGATGCTCCGGCTCAGTGGGAAAGAGTGAGGAGACTATATCACCCTACTACTCTGTGCATTAGTTTGCCGGAGTAAGCTTTGGGGTTGACGTCTCGGGCTATTCGGAGCCATATCACTCTACTCTTCTCGGATGAATCCCGAAGAGTTGAGGTCGGGGTTGAAGCTTCGACTTAGCGGGTGATTATTCCTAAAGCTCTCCATTATGGAATCTAGCCCGTCCGAGTCGGCGCACCAATTTCGAAAGGTTGACGCGCGGGCTGGACTGATGACTTCCCTGTACACCTTGATGGTTGCCTGAAACCACTGTGTTCGTGCCGACATGAATGACCAAATTGCGTCAGCAAGGCTAGCCTTACTTCTCTGATCCCTCTCCCTTTTTTTCTCTTTTTTTCTTTTTCTTTTTTTCTTTTTCTTCCTTTTTTATTTAAATATTTTTTCTTTTCTCCTCTTTTTTTATTTCCTTTCCTTTTATTATTTTATTTTATTTTATTATTTTTCTCTTCTTCATTTTTTTTCATTTTTTTTCATTTTTTCCTCTTTTTCTTCGCTTTTTCTTCCTTTTTCCTCCTTTTTTTTCTTTTTTCCTTTATTTTGCTTTCTTCCTCTTTTTATTTTTCCATTTTTCACTTTTTCTCTTTTTTTTCTTTGGTCCCCTTTTTTTACATGGATTCGGTCCGGCGGGGTCTATAAATACCTCGGCCTCGCCCCCTAGTCGCGAGGTCACGGGAGCGCAGGGTCGCAAGGTTGCGAGGTCGCGTTGCCTCGATGTCCCGCCGGGACGGAGCGTTGCCTCGACGTCCGTGTTGTCCGCCGGGACGGAGTGTTGCCTCGACGTCCGCCGGGACGGCGACTTCCGCCTGGATGGTGCGTGGCCTCGATGTCCGCCGGGACGGAGCGTTGCCTCAACGTCCGCCGGGACGGATGACATCCACTCGGACGGAGTGTTGCCTCGACGTCCGTTAGGACGGACGATGTCCGCCGGGACGGAGCGTTGCCTTGATGTCAGCAGGAACGGAGCGTTTGCCTCGACGTCCCGCCAGGACGGAGCGTGGCCTTGACGTCCACCGGGACAGAGTGTTACCTCGACGTCTGTAGGAACGGAGTTGCCTCGACATTTGCCTCGACGTCCACGATGTCCACGGTGGGACGGAGTGTTGCCTCGACATCTGCCGGGACGGAGCGTGGCCTCGACCGTTCGCCGGGACGGACGACATCCGCCGGGATGGAGTGTTGCCTCGACGTCCATGCGGACGGACGACGTCCGTCGGGATGGAGCGTTGCCTCGACGTCTGCAGGAATGGAGCATTGCCACGATGTCTGCTGGAAGGAGCGTGGCCTCGACGTCCGCACGGGACAGAGCGTTGCCTCGACGTCCGCCGAGAAGGAGCGTGGCTTGATTTCCGCCGGGACGGCGACATCCGCCGGGATGGAGCGTTGCCTCGACGTCCGCGATGTCCGCTGGGGTAGAGTGTTTCCTCGACGTCCGTTGGGACGGACGACGTCCGCCGATAGATGTCCGCCGAGAAGGGAGCGTTTTTGCTCCAAACGGGGCGTTTAGCTTGACGTCATGGGCGAGATAGACCTGTGCCGACATGGCGACGGAGACGTTGCTCGCGTGGCGGTGACGGATGCTCAACGCCGCGGGTGAGATAAAATTGTCCCGACACGGCGAAGGAGACGTTGCTCGCGTGGCGGTGACAGGATGCTCAACGCCGCGGTGGAGCGTGCTCGACGCCGCGGGTGAGATAAAATTGTCCCGACACGGCGACGGAGACGTTGCTCGCGTGGCGATGACGGGATGCTCAATGTCGCGGTGGAGCGTGCTCGACGCCGCGGTGTGAGGCAAAATTGTCCCGGTATGACGACGAGACGTTGCTCGCGTGGCGGTGATGGGATGCTCAACGCCACAGCGGAGTGTGCTCGCTCGACGCCGCGAGCGAGTTAGATGTATCTCGACACGGTCATGGAGGCTTTGCTCACGTGGCGGTGGAGGAAGGCTCAGCGCACGGTGGAGTGTTTCTCGACACCGCGGGGTGAGTTAGACATATCTCGACACGACCGCGGAGGCGTTGCTCACTGTGGCGGTGAAAGAGTGCTCAGCACTGCGGTGGAGTGTTCTCGACGCCGCGGGTGAGTTAGACATATCTCGACACGACCGCGGAAGCGTTGCTCACGTGGCAGTGGAAGAGTGCTCAGCACCGCGGTGGATGTGTTCTTGATGCCGCGGGTGAGTTAGACGTATCTCGACATGGCCATGGAGGCGTTGCTCACGTGGCGGCGAAGGACTGCTCAGCGCCACGGTGGAATGTTCTCGACGCCGCGGGTGATTAGACGTATCTCGACACGGCCACGGAGGCGTTGCTCACTGTGGCGGTGGAGGAATGCTCAGCGCCGCGGTAGAGCGTTCATGACGCCGCGGGTGAGTTAGACGTATCTCGACACGACCACGGAGGCGTGCTCACGTGGCGTGGAGGAATGCTCAGCGCCGCGTGGAGTGTTCTCGACGCCGCGGGTGAGTTAGACGTCTCTCGACACGCCACGGAGGCGTTGCTCACGTGGCGGTGGAGGAAGGCTCAGCGCCGCGGTGGAGCGTTTCTTGATGCCGCGGGCGAGTAGACGTATCTTGACACGGCCACGAAGGCGTTGCTCACTGGCGGTGGAGGAATGCTCTGCACCGCGGTGGAGTGTTCGCTCTCGACGCCGCGGCGTGAGTTATAATACGTACTCTCGACACGGCCATGGAGTCATTGCTCACGTGAGGTGGAGGAAGGCTAAGCGTCGCGGTGGGAGTGTTCTTGACACTGCGGGTGAGTTAGACGTCTCTCGACACGGACACGGAGGCTTCGTGGACTCACGTGGGACGTGGAGGAAGGACTCACAGCGTCACGCGTGGAGTGCTCTCGACGCCATGGGTGAGTTGATGTATCTTGACACGCGCGACGGAGCGTGCTCACGTGGCGGTGGGAGGCATGCTCAGCTCGCGGCTGGAGTGTTTCTCGCTGCGCGCGAGTGAGTTAGACGTATCTCGACATGGCACGACGGAGCGTTGACTCACGTGGCGGTGGAGGATTCCAGGCGCAGCGCCGCGGTGTGGACGTGTTCCTCGACACCGCCGCGGGTGAGTTAGACGTCTCTTGACATAGCCAGGTCAGTAGGCATTGCTCACGTGAGCGTGGAGGAATGCTTAGCGCCGTGAGTGGAGTGTTTTCAATACCTGCGGTAAGTTATACGTCTCTCGACACGGCCACGGAGGCGTGGCTCACGTGGCGATGTGAGGAAGGCTCAGCACACGGTGGAGTGTTCTCGACGCAACGGGTGAGTAGACGTATCTCGACACGGCCACGGAGGCGTCGCTACACCGTGCGGTGAGGAATGCTCAGCGCGCGCGGTGTGGTGTTCTCGACGCATGGGTGAGTAAGACATCATCTCGACACGCCATGGAGGCGTCGGTCACGTGGTGTGGAGGGAATGCTCAGCGTCGCAGGTGGAGTATTTTCGACGCGCTGCGGTGAGTAGCACGTATCTCGACACGGCCGAAAACGGAGCATGCTCATGTGGCGGTGGAGAAGGCATCGCGCGCTCAGTAGTGTGTTCCTCGATGCTGGCGGCGGGAGTTAGACGTCTCGCGACACGTGACCACGAGCGCGTTGCTCATGATGGCGGTGGAGGAAGGCTCAGCGCCGCGGTGGAGGGTGGAAGTGTCCTCGATGCCGTGGGTGAGTTAGACGTATCTCGACACTGGCCACGGAGGTGTTGCTCACGTGCGCGTGGAGGGCAATGTTGACGACGAGCCCTAGTGTCACCAAGGGGCACAAAGGAGGCTCAAGTCCGATAGTGCACGAGGCGACATCGACGATCGAGCCGCTATGCCGTATGCCGTTGTCATCAGAGATAGCAAGCACGACAAACAAGGCAGAGGTTATGCGCATCACAGTTCCCGACGGAATCCTAGAGTTGACATGTACTTCTTGCCGATTTCCCACAGACGGTGCCAACTGTCTCGTAGCTACGGGACTAGCAGTGTCCTTTAGGCACGCCGCCGAGTCGGTTACGTCAACCTCCGGAAGTACGGAGCAAGAGATAACGAGCAGTATTGTGTCCGTGAGGAGGATGCGCGCAGGGAGTGTCTGAGGAGGCAAAACGTGGAACTGTCGACGCCGCAGGGGAAAGTGAAAACTCTCGGTGTTGAGACGAAGTGAAAACTCTCATATATATTTCAGAGTTTATTGTTTTACATCTCAGAAATCTCCCCTTCCCTCTACCCTTGGGGTACCTATTTAGAGAGAATGAACATGGGGATGGAGATTACAACTCTACCTCGTCGGTTACAACACGCTAAGAGGGGTATTTGCGTCTTTACACAGAATCTCGGGGAATAGTCTAACACTCTAGTATCTTACACGCTGCTACGACGACATGTTGCGCATTGACGTTCGTGTGATGCAACCACCTCGTCGTAGCCACGACCCTGTCAGGACGGAGCGTCACCTCACATCCTCCGCGGGAGAAGAAGCGTCAGGCCTCGGCATTCGTGCCGGGACGGAGCGTTGCCTCGACGTCGTCGGTGAAGCCCAGCGCGAGCCTGTCGATGCCAGGCGAAACATGTCGATGTCGGGGATCGATCTGACGCTTTTGCGTCAAAGAAGAAAGAAATCGTCGGGAGTTCTTGGGATTCAATTTTTCAGCCCCTTAGCACGGGGACCCTTCCCCCAACATATTATTTAGTTCTAATTAATGAGGATTATTATATACTAATAAACATACTAAGTACCTAATACCGCTAATGCTAAAACTAACCATAATACTTACTAATTAACATGTTTTATTACTGTAATAAAACATGTCATCACACTAATTATATACTATCAACCTACTATTATACATTAATCAATATATCTAGCAATAGTGCTTACTAATATATTTTATATATACTAATTATAACTAATTATTGTTAATTATCACTAACATTGATGATAATGATCATGATAAGCACGCGTGGTGGTGGTAGGTGGGTTGGGTTGGGTGGGTGTGTCTATCCAATTGTTTTTCACAGACTGCTGCCAGCGAACATATTTAAAGAATATTCGCTCTCAGCGGCCGTTCCCATCCACCTCTCTATCCACATCCAATCAAACAGGTGTGATATCTCTCCAAACCAGAGGACATTAAATTGCCCCAACCCATCAAGGCGTTGAGCCCTCCAACCAAACACACCCTAAGGTAAAGGTGTTTATGTTTCTTCGTCAGTCGTTTGTTTAGTAAAAGTAGGTTTAGCTGTTGTATGATATGGTATGTGCATGTGCCAATCCCTCCTGTATACATGGTCTTTTTGTATTATGGTATCTCTAACTAAATAACGGTTTGGAACTTACATGATATCCTGGTTAGGTAGTGTTGTTGTAAATCACAGACTGTGTATAAATAAACACCTACGTCGGACGGATGCACCATCTGCACTGAGCAATCATTGCCTTCCCAAACCCTAACCTAGTGAGCTCGAATACTTTTAAAGAGCGAGATGTACTGGGCACTTCCTCTTCTACTAGCACACAACTGTCCAGGACACTCTAGGTTTAGAAGCTGTAGAGCTGTGTCGCAATTCAATTTGCGGTAAGAGTTACACCCGATATCATCGCGGTCTGTCGTCAATTCGTCCACCTATCAAGCTCGCGCGAGAAATACCTCCTCTGGAAGGCACAACTCATGACTGCCATCTCTGAGGCTCCTGGGTGGTACTCGGCTACGCCGATGAATCTATTCTAGCGCCACCAAGAAGGTACCGGTCACGCAAAAAACGATGGTCGCAGGTGTCTGATCTGATATTCCAGACTCAGCGACCTGACTTGGGCCGTCAGTGACCGTCGCCGCCGTCGTTTGCGTTTCGTGACAAGATCAGCTCGTGCTCGGCGCATCCTCTCGCTATGCAGCTCAGTATTCGCGTGCAGTGTCGCGCCTTTTTGCTCATCGCAATCAACATAATTGCTGCGTGTATCAGACTCTAGACAGCAGATGCACTCCTCTCTATCGAGAGTGAGGATCATGAAATTTGCATACAGATGGCGCGCCGCTCGATCGCCGCGTACCGCGCTACAAGAGAAGGAGATCTCTCGGCATGAGATTACTACACAGATGAAGAGCTACAGCTGTCACACTGTGCTGTGCCGTGGCAAGGCACTGCAGATGGAGAACATCTACTTCTGGGCAGGGCTCTAGACATCCATTGGTGACGCCGCCGTTCACGACTCGAAGAGCTCCAGCCTCGCTTAATGATGTGTACACGACACCTCTTGAGAGTCTATCGAGACACGTCTCGGCACAGCAAGATGGTAGCTTTCAGATAGCCATCTGCTAACTCTCCTCTCCCGTAGATGGCAACAAGTGGAGAAAGGGTGACACCTCCTCGTAGCTCGTTCTCCCCCGCAGCCTGCATAGTCTGTGCTACGAAACCTGACAGTACAGAGAGAGGACTTGATGACAACAATTACCATTGTATACTGCGCAATCCTGCATGCTATAATACCATGGCGTTGTGGAACCAGCAGGAGATCCTGAATCCAGAAATTTGAGGTCATATACCTTGCTGTCAGGCTGGGCACGAGCTGTAGCACGGCGGCAGCGGCGAGGCATAGGAGCAGTAGCCACGCCTGGCACCATTGCTCTCGCCGCGTTGATTGCTACATTAGCACATGCAAGCAGCTAACGGAGCATGATATATGATTGTTAGTTCGTCCAAAATACTATATAGTTAGATTCAGCGCCCTCCATGTCTCCATGTACATGCCCAGCCTAAGCTAGTAATTAAGCAGGAAAGCCAACAGTACAAAAGGTCTGTCAGACTGTCATTAGCTAGCCTAAGGATCACAATCAAGTGCCACCATGATTATATTAAGGTTGAACCACGTGCCAGCACGTCTATCCCGTATTCAGTACCCAACTGCACAGCGACCTTGCGATGATGAGTCGCTGACGAGTCGGCCGCCTGCTCTAGCCTTCGCGAGGCCACCTCTTTTCCCGTACCAACAATTATAGATAGCGAGAGTTGACCTGACTTCGAACTGGTCAATGTCCTTGCTGGGTCTCCTTTTTCTGAAAGGCGCGTCACGTACGACTTGCAGCCTGTGGTCGTGCCTCCGTGTGTTGTTCTGGACTTCCGCAGCCGCAACCTGCAACTTAGGAAGTTTCTAATTTGAACCGTTCACGGAGAAATCTATATTATGACAGGTCGCCCGACCCCGATTGGCTAAAGCGGCGACCGGTTTGCGAGCGTCACGAGCCGATGCGTGTGGATCAGGAGGAAGGAAGGCGAAGAAAGAGACAGAGGAATAAAGGAAGAGGGACGTGGAGGCGACTCGGTGACGAGCACGACGGCGACAACCACAACGGCATCCTAGTGCTAACTGACGAGCAGACAGCTGTTAATACCACTCCTCGTTAAGAGGTTCCAAAATTTTTGTCAGGATGCGATGTAATGCTCTAAAATGATAACGTACAAATATGTATTAAACAATATGATCATCTGTGTTTCATGCAAAAAAAGAAGAGAAAAATATATTTCTTTTGTCACTTTGCACATGATATGAATAGTCATATTTTTAAAAGAGTTTTTGCAGGTTATATATTTCTTAGCATTCTCTATATTCATGTAGTCTTTTCACACTTCACAGGTTCGAGAGAGCTCGAATAAAAAACCGTCCCCTATGTAAAATATCGGCATTTTCAAGAAAAGTATGATGAGTCGTAATATAATGATTTTGTATATCATTGTGATTACAAACATCTTGAGAGTAGAAATTTCCTTAGAGAACACTATCCGTTGAATCAGAGAAGTCACAGTTGTGCACACATGACTGTAGGGTCAACCAAAATATAATAGCGCAAGGGAAAGCAAGTAAAGAGTTTCGCGCTCGATCCATCCTAAGCAAATTTAGAAGGATACTTTTGTCCATCATATTAATCGTGATCAGTTGATATCAGTTAGATAATCAGGCCCGCGAAGCCTGATTACGAGTCCAACCCCAAAAACCCATATCTCCATCATACACATACCCATCTCCAGGAGACTAGTGACCCTCGACCTCTGCCACCCCAGCGCCACGTCCACGTCCACCGGAGCCTTCGCCGTATTTCTTTTCTTGTGCATCTGCGCTATCCATGCAGCATGTGAACAAAGTTTCCTCACTCTTTGTTTTAGTTTATGCAAGTATTGTTCGCTATTTTTCATAATACGTTCATCAGTCTCTCGATCGTTCTTGGGGAGGAAAAACATTGTTTTAAAGATTATTGTCGAGACATCTATAAATTGTTCAATCTACTCCAATCATGTCAGTAACTTTGCAATAACCGATCCGAACAATTTTCTAAGATCTCGTGTCGAAATCGTTTCCTCCACCACCAGTGTGTTGTGAGCTTCATTGAAGTACTCATTGATTAACTCGAGAGTTCTCCATCTCCATCTTGTGGTAGCTGCCTCTTAAGCACTCTTGCTCGCGCCTGCTTCACCTTATCTTCTCGAGTTGCATCTCCGAAATCGTCTCCCACACTTTTTTACCGTTCCACACCCCATAAGCAGTCATTAACACTCGGTGTCATAGAACTGACTATGAGGTTTGGAGCCACGGCGCGCCTTGGTTATGTGATCTTCGTCGATCTTGTCATTGCCTTCCACGAGCTGTCACATTCCAAAATATGCGGAGAATATATCTTCATCTTCTACGGTCCTATATGCGTAGTTGTCGATGTGCCAAGCACTGAATTGACACCGTTCGGCTGTCGTCGCCGACCATCTTCTTCCTGCTGAATTGCACATCGTCGTCATTGGCCATTTCTCAGCTTCTTCCAATGCAGCCAGCAAGCTTCAAGAGAGATACATACCTTTGATATTTTGCCCGGGATCAGACCAGAGCTTACAGACCGAACACGAACACATACACGCGCGAGGAGAGAAAACTGGTGGTGCGCAATCAACGATAGGAAATTCGACATACGCACCTGTGAAAGCAGTTTGGTGGTGCACAATGACCGCACCGTTTTCTGGACTTTTACTTCCTCATATATACTTCTAGTAACATGGCGGACTTGAGTCGCCTGGAGGACTCTAGAATTTAACTACCTTTGCCACAGTGCGAAGGTGCAAACTGACTAGCTACATGCGGACAATCCTAACACATTTTGTTATTTTAAACATGCACATATGCATATCGACCTTCCTAACCATAACGTTTGAAACCTATCAGACTCCTATATATTGACAAGATTAATCATAACCAAAGCTCAAAAATGTTTAAAATGTCTCGCAGAGATCCCTTCAAGAGACATGGAAGTCTTCAACGTACAGCAGGACCGGTGCCATTGTTGGCACCCTTCTAAGATCTACTCCATCTCAAATGCAGCGCTGCTCTGCTGATATCAGTGTGACTGACCAGCGGCGTAAGCATCGTACTCAGCTCGAGTCGTCCCCGCTGCTGCTGGTGTAGAAGCCGCCGCTCGCGTCGCCGCCACCACCACGCGGCCCTCCTCAGCTCGATGCACTCCTGCAGCTGCAACACGACGTCAGTCATGGTGGGCCGCTGCGCCGACGCCTGCATGGTGCACTTGAGCGGATGTCCGCGGCCTTCCCACGGCGTGACGTCGTAGCCGCCGCCCATGCGCGCGCGTCCACCATGCCTTCGATGTTGCCGCCGCGCAACCGCTGCCGTGCCCACTGGATGATGCTGACTGGCACCGTCTCCCGTAGGATGGCGGGCTTCCGTGACCAGCTCCAGCAGCACCACGCCGAAACTGTACACGTCGCTCTTTGTCGACGGTTGTATCATCGCCTGGTACTCAGGCGACGTACCCAAGCGTGCCCTTGTGTAGGTACTACCAGCCCTGCACATCACTGGACCAGCCACGCTCAAGTTTCTAGAAAACACAAACGTTCACAGCATCATATGACCAGCAGCTCCTGCATTCAAGTGCGTACCTTGAGCGGATTCAAGTGCGATTCGGAGTCTCTGTCTCCAGGTTAGAGATCGTCCTCCGTTGTGGTTGCTTACTGCAAATTATATTGAACACTCTGAGTTTCGGGCCAATAGCCCTTGAGATGATATAACAGTAACCTTCTGTCGTTGGAAGGGCTCAGTTACGGTGCACCTATCGCCTTGCAGGTACTGAAATCTGAAGCTATTTTCTTTGAAGAAACACTGAGTCTGAAGCTACATACCTGCAATGTTGCTCTGCAGAGTTCCTTCTGACATGTACTCGTAGACAAGTGCCATGTACTCCCCATCCTGCAGTAACCAATCAAGAGACAAGATTCGTTGATGAATCCGGTTAAAATCTGAGCCTGACAAAATATTCATCTCTTGTCAAACTTCACATCAAATTCGTTGACACAAAACTCTGAAGGAACATCAACTGCAGTTAAACAAAATCTACCTCTGCGAGGAACTCCTTGACGCCTTGATTGGAGAATGAGACCGCAGCTTCACCGCCACCTGAGTGCCGTTCTCCCAGGAAGCCGTCGTAGACGTACCGAACCCTCCCTGACCGAGCACTCGCTGGAAGCTGTTCGTTATCATCTCGAGCTCCTTGTAGGTGAATCGACGGCTCTCAAGTCGCAGTGAATTGTCCCCATAGACAGCCTCTGCCGTCACAGAGCTCGCCGTCTCATTCTGCGGCTTCACGGAGTGTTCGTTGATCCTTCATATGCGGGAATGGCACCACTAACATTAGTAGTGTTCACTGATTGGGAATGAGATCAGACATGCCAAAGCCTCACGTACCTGCTTTTTCGTCTTAGCAAGCAAAGAGTAGTACTGTCCACTGATACTATGGCCACAACCAGAACTATAGGAACAGCAATGTAGATGGCCAGCTTGCTGTTCCTCTTGGTTTTAGCAGGCTGACATGAATTGCCGTCGGTGCAAAGGTTTGGATTGTTGCCATATCTACACAGCGAAATAAAGATGCTTAATGAAATTTATCAAGTATATCATGTTTGGATAGAAGGGAGAATGGGGAAAAATTACGTTAGATTCAGGGAGCCATCTGAATTCTTTTGAGAAGTCCAGAGGGATTGATCCATTGAGCTGGTTGCCAACAAATCTCTAGAGAAACAAAATACTACTTACATGACTCGAACTAATTCACAGGAATGGGTAATTTTGAAAAAAGTTTCCCGACTTGACAGAACTGTCAATGAAGTTTAATTCCGAAAGGGCATCTGGAACTGACCTGTCAGGTTATTGTTTGACAGATCCCTGCAAGATATGGACAAGATTTTTTTAATAATATTTGGTTGCAAAAAACTGCAAACACGGCCAAAATAAATCTAGAACTCTGAACGTACAAGTATTGGACAGCCTTGAGATGGGAGAATGAATGTGATATATCACCATGCAGACCACTAAAGGACAGGTTTCTACAGGGAGCAAATATCCAGTTGGTCAGTTAATTTCACTGCACGATAGTATATCACTCTTCTCCAATTTGTCACGAACATAAGTCATATTCCATGTATATATGAACTACTTACACTCTGGTGATCCTTGAGCGCTGGAAAATGCATGCTGCAGTTCAACCTATCCCACGCTATAGTCTTCGGAAGGCACGGGTCACCCATCCAGTTTCATCTGCAGCTTGTACTTCGCCTTGATCGCCGTGATGGCAGATACTGCACTTAATTGCACTGAATTAATTAGCAGCTAGCTCATGTACGTATATTACTATCTTTGTCTCACATTACTTGTCATTTAGAATCTAGTCAATATTTTAAGATTCGGACAATTAATATAAAATACATACCAATATATACAATATCGAATTAATAATACTATGTCCATTATAAAATATACTTTCATAATATATATATATAATTATATATATATATATATATATATATTATGTATATATGAGAAAAGCAAATGTACATGTACATGTGGGTACATGAGTTAAAGAATTTAGTTCAATTCTCATATTTGTGCATCTCAAAAAATTCTCCAAAATTCATAGATGTTCATCATATTATATTGTACAAACCCACAAAATTTCATGCAAAAATATAATCAAGAGTGCCCTACCCAAAAAAGACAAAAAATTCAACTTATTTTTAAAAACAACGTAGCAACAATTTTTTGTCTTTTTTGTGTAGGGCACTCTTGATTATATTTTTGCATGAAATTTTGTGAGTTTGTACATTATAACATGATGAACATCTATGAATTTTTGGAGAATTTTTGAGATGCATAATATGAGAATTGACTTAAATCCTTAACTCATGTACCCACATGTACATGTACAAAATACTACTCTACATGGACTCGAACTAATTCACAGGAATGGGTAAATTTGAAAAAAGTTTTCCCGACTTACAGAACTGTCAATGAAGTTAATTCCGAAAGGGCATCTGGAACTGACCCTGTCAGGTTATTGTTTGACAGATCCCTGCAAGATATGGAACAAGATTTTTTTAATAATATTTGGGTTGCAAAAAACTGCAAACAAGGCCAAAATAAATCTAGAACTCTGAACGTACAAGTATTGGACAGCTTGAGATGGGAGAATGAATGTGATATATCACCATTCAGACCACTAAAGGACAGGTTTCTACAGAGAGCAAATATTCAATTGGTCAGTTAATTTCACTGCACGATAGTTATAACACCCTTCTCCAATTTATCACGAAAATAAGTCAGTATCCCGTGTAGATATGACTACTTACACGCTGGTGATTGTTGGAGCGCTGGAAAATGCATAGCTGCAGGTCAACCTATCCCACGCCATAGTCTTCGGAACGCACGGGTCACCCATCCAGTGCTCTGCACCTGGTACTTCGCCTTGATCGCCGTGATGGCAGATACTGCACTTAATTCCACACAATTAATCTGCAGCTAGCTCATGTACGTATATTGCTATCTTCGTCTCACAGTAATTGTCATTTTAGAATCTACATTAGTTAAATATTTTAAAACATGACCATTAATGTAGAAAAATTACCAATATTATAGTACCAAATTGATAATACTAAATTCATTATAAAATATACTTTCAAAATGTATACATATTTTAATCGGATTTGATGAAACATATTTTCATAAAGATTGATAATAAAAGTGTAACCTTTGAGACAATATCTATGTCCACAACGATATATATTGTGACATGAGGTAGTACATGTTAGTATATGTGTGCATGCGTGTACCTTCCTGAGAATCCGTGCCAATTATGGTAGTGGGGATGACGGAGAACACCTCGTGGGCGTTGATGATCGGAGGAAGCGTCGAGTTGACGGTGGCGTTGATCGATATGTTGTAGCGGCTTTCTTGGGTGGAGTCGGTGTCGGTGTTGTAGGTGGCGTCGGAGTTGAGGTATGGCGGCGTGTAGCCTCTTGGGTACGACGGCTCACCGTTGAGGTTGATGTAGAACTGGCGCACAACGTTGCTAGGCAGGACCTGTAGTTCGGCGAAGTGCATGATGGCGATGTACCCCGGCGACGGGTCCCTCGGAGTAGGCTCGGGGTCCCAGAAGAACTCTATGTTCTGAGAGGCGTTCCGCGGCGTGATCGCCGTCTGCATCACCGCCGTCGGCGCCTCGAAGGGGTCGTCGTCTGCGTTGTGCACCATCTTCGTCGTCGATATCTCGGCGTAGTTTTCCTCGCTGGCCCAAGGGAACCATACTCGATCGTGTGGATCATCAGGGTACCTGATCAATTCCGCTTCTTGGTTAATCAACTATACTGCCTAGCTAGGAATGGATTGATGGCACCATGGAAAAGATAGATGAAAACTCCAGATCATTGCTCACCGGATGACGGCGTCGGTCAGGGCGAAATTTTTCCTGCCCAACAGGACAAGGCCCTGGGCCGCGGTCGCCTGCGGGTAGAGCGTCTTCTTCAGCGGCCTCAGGTCCAGCCCGGAGATGAAGGGCGTCCCGGCGCCAGTGTTCACCAGGCAGACCTGCACGAAGTCGTCCGGCACGACGACGATGGCCTCCACGAGCTCCGTGTTGCCTGGCTTCGAGATGTTCACCGTCTTCCAGAAATTGACGCCGATGTGGAGGTCGAAGACGGGCGGCCGGTGGAGGCCGTCGTAGTTGCCGTACTGAAATCGGCCCTGATGAGGTACTTGAGCCCGGACACGAGGGAGCGGAGCGTGTAGCAAACTGCGCTTGCCGTCGGGGAAGCTGCGCAAGTTGAGGTAGCGCCTCGAGAGCTGCGGTGTTACGTACTCGACGGAGACGTTGTGGTTCGTGCCGGCGTCGGTGAAGCCGGCGTCCGGGGCGTACGTGAGCTTGGTGATGTCGTCCACGTAGCTCGTCTCCCCCGGGAGCCCGCAATCTATGCTGATGAAACCTGGAGTAGCAGGGCACGGTACGATCGATCGATCACGCGTACGTAGATAGATGGAGATGACTTGATGAAACGATGCACACAGTGCAACCGTGCATACATGATCCATACGTTGTGAAACCATGCAGAGATCATCCCAGAAATTTTGGTCATGCATACCTTTGCTGTCAGGCTGGGCACGAGCTTGGAGCACGCCGCCGGTGGCGGCGGTGGCGAGGCAGAGGAGGAGCAGCCACGGACCGGGCGGCATTGTTCTCCGCGTTGATTGCTCCATTGCACATGCAAGCAGCTAATGGAGCATCATAATGTATGTTTGACTCTACCTCCATCCATGTCGACTCCATGTATTTGCGCAGTCTTAATCTAGATAGTACTAAACAAGCAAGAAAGTCAGCTCTATCGGATTGTCATTATCTAGCCTAACGATCACATCAACACCACCATGATTATATTAACCACGTCAGCACAGCACACTTACATAAGTACAAAACTTGCACGGTGGCGTACGTCTAACGCCCGGGGCACACGAGGAAGCGTACCGTGAGTAGCTGACGAGTGGGGTCTTCTAATTAACCTTAATTCGCTGGCTGCTCTTTGTGGTACCCAAGAGGCCAAGACTCGATTATTGTCATGGCAAAACCAAGCGTCGAAGAGCAGAGAACATGGGCGGAGAGTTGACTTGCCTTCGAACGGGTCAACATCCCGGGTACGGTAGCCCGAGCCGCAAACTGCAGCTGCTAGAGCCGCAAATTGCGTGTAAGAGATTGTGCAAGTACCTAGTTTGGCAGACGGAACGACATGGAACTAGCTCAACCTAGGAATATTCGTTGACATACGGAAAGTTTTCTCATTTGAAATGTCCAGTCTGAAATCCTATGGAGAGAAAGGTCGTACCAAATGGGACCGATAGTCTCGATCAGAAAATAAGGGAGGTGCAAGAACACACACGATATGTTGTCAGCGAAATCTACGAGATTTTCTACTTCCCTGGTATGGCGTGTTGTCTTCTGTTACTCCTCTGTTACTCCCCTCTCTTCACCTTTCCTGCTAAAACCATCTCTCTCCTCCCGCCCTCTCATGGCACCTATGCCTTTACCACCTGCGCCTGACAACGATTTTATCACGCCGCTTCACCCTATCCAACCTAACATACTCCAACACCATAGTTGTTTCATCGGTTGATTCTTCCCAACCGTCTCTTAGCAATAATGGCTCGCCACAGCTGTTCTATAAAAAAGTATACCACAGTCGTTCCTCAGTCCTCCTCTGGACCCATAGTCAACTATTCATTATCATGGCAAGTGAACATGATGCCCATTACCCTTCAAGCGAGGATGCTTTGCTCCTCCCGAGAGCAAGTGGTTTAAGAAAATAAACAAGAATATATACTTTTAAAATCCTTATTGACGATCTTGAAGAGCCATTTGTTGAGCGAGGCTTTGTCTTTTTGATCCAAGTTCTTGAGTGCCAAATATGCCTTGGCCTCTAGGACAACAAATAGTGTTTCACTATGTCGGTCTATTCATTCTTTTATGATTATCACTCTGCCAGAAGAATTTGGATTGGTATGTTTGGTTAGATATGTAATACCTTTGTCCATGGTGGTAATCATCTTATGAAATAAGGGTACGTTCGGTTGGAGGGTAAGGATGGATGGGTTAGAGCCATCCAGTTTTTGTGGATGGAATGAGCCTTTTTTGTTTGCTTAGATGGATGGGATGAGCCAATCTTTTGTTTGGTTGGAGGGATGAAAGTTAGATGAAATGAGCCAATTTAACTTAATTATATTACTTAGTTTCTATGAATGATGATTAATTATACACTAATAAACATACTAAGTAGCTATTAATGCTAAACTAACCATAATACTTACTAATTAACAATAAAACATGTTAATCGCCAGTAATCATATACTAATCAACCCACTAATCATGTAGTAATCAATACACTAGCAATAGTCTTATTAATAAAAAATACTAATTATAATTAATTATTGTTAATTACACTAATCATTTGATAATGATCATGATTAAGCGAGGGTGGCGGCTCCATCCAATCGTTTTTACAGACTCTTGCCATCCAACATATTTAAAGAATATTCTCTCAGCTTGGCCGTCCCATCTACTCTATCCATCCAATCAAACAGGTGGATATCTCTCAAAACCAAGAATGGTCCTAACCCATCAAGGTTGAGCTCTCCAACCAAACGCACCCTAAGTAAAGGGTGTTAAAATAGATTAGCTGTTTAGATATGGATTATGTGCATGTGCTAATCCCTCCTGTATACGTGGTGTATTATACCTAATTAACCAGTTGTAACTTACATGCTATTCTGGTTAGTTAGTGTTGTTGTAAATCACAGATGTGTATAAATATACACCACGTCGGATGCATCTGCACTGAGCAATCAATTGCCTTCCAAACCGTAACCTAGTATCATGTAAACATGGTATCAGAGCTCGAATACTTTTAACCGAGATGTCTGACTTCCTCTTCTACTAGCACACAAATGTCTAGCACTCTAGTTTTAGAAGTTGTAGGAGCTCTGTCGCAATTTGCGGGAGTTCAACCGATATCATCGCCGGCGTCGTTCAGCTTCGTCACCATCAAGCTCGGCAGCGAGAAATACCTCCTCTGGAAGGCACAACTCATGCCATCTCTGAGGAGGCTCATGGGTGGCTCGGCTACGCTGATGAATCTATTCTGG
The DNA here is from genome assembly GCA_019208055.1 of Stipa capillata. Classification (NCBI taxonomy): domain Eukaryota; kingdom Viridiplantae; phylum Streptophyta; class Magnoliopsida; order Poales; family Poaceae; genus Stipa; species Stipa capillata. The sequence goes on along the minus strand of JAGXJF010005506.1, from coordinate 391,319 downwards.
TGCCACCCAAGAAGGTACCGGTCACGCAAAACGATGGCGCGGTGCTGATCGATAATCCAGCCTAGCTACCTGACTTGGCCGTGACAAGATCAGCTCGTGCTCGGCGCCATCCTCTCCGATATGTAGCCCAGTATTCTGGGCAGGTGCTGCTCATGCAATCAACATATGCTGCGTGATCAGCTCTAGAACAGATGTACTCCAACAAGATGAAGTCCAACAGATGTACTCTCTATCGAGAGTGAGGATCATGCAAATTTGCATCCAGATGGCCGCACTACAGAAGAAGGAGATCTCGGCAGAGGATTACTTCAACAAGATTGTCGTAGGTATAAGCCAAGATAGTAGATTTGTGGCACCCCCGATCGGTTACAACGACCTCTGGGCGTGCGAGGGAAAAACGAGCGAGAAGCGTCACGCGCGAGACAGTCGACGACTTAACTCAGAGTTTTGAATTAGAGCGTGAAAGTGAGAGCTACAAAATGAGAGAGAGTGAGAGAGAGCTCACCTTCTCTACCCTCGTGGGGGGTATTTATAGGGTTTGAGAATGGAAAATGAGAGATTACAATTTTGCCCTCACATGAGAGAGAATTTACAAGGGTATTATGGTCATTTTCCCAATCCTAGAGGATTTTTATGGAAATATTCCCAGGCATCTTCGGAGGAATCTTTGGTCAGGCCGAAGTGATCCCTGACGGCGTCGGGGTTGTGCCGGACGAGGTAGAACGTAGCATCGGGATTGTTCTTGACGGCATCGTCGGGGTTATGCCGGACGAGGCAGAACGTAGCGTCGGGGTTATTCTTAACGGTGTCGTCGGGGTTATGCCGGACGAGGTAGAACGTAGTGTCAAGGTCGCTCCTGACAGCGTCGGGGTTATGCCGGACGGCGCCGGGATTCGCCGAATCACGTCCGTCGTCCTGACGACGCCGGGATTCGCCGAATCCTGTCCGTCGTCCTGACGGCGATGGGGTTGTTCTTGACCGCGGAGGAAAACGTCGATTCGGGGTTGCGCGGGAACCCTCCTCCAACAGTAGCCCCTTGCTAGTTGGGGCGGTCGAACAGCGCCCGTCCGAGCCGGCACACTAATCCCAAGGGGTTGGTGCGCAGGCCGAATCGACGACGAGCTCTCCTCCTATTCCTTTTTTTCTTCTCTTTTTTCTTCTTTTCCTTTTTCTTCTTTCCCCAGGCTGAACCTTTTCTGCCCACTTCGGGCCGTGGCCCAGCTCAAGTCGTGGGACAACCGATGGGGTGAGTGTCAATGCCGGACGGAGCATGCCGACCTCGGCGGAGTATGTCGACGTTGGACGAAACACGTCGACACCGAGCGGAGCGTGTTGACGCCGGGCGGAGTGTCGTCGCCGGAAAGAGCATATCGACGCTGAGGCGCATGTCGACTTCGGCGGAGTATGTCGACTTTGGTGGAATATGTCGACGCCGGAGGGAACATGTCAGCGCCGGGTGGAGCGTGTTGACGCCGGCGGAGTGTCGTCGCCGGAAGGAGCATGTTGACGCTGAGGCGCATGTCGACTTTGGCGGAGTATGTTGCTGCCGAACGGAACACGTCGATGCCGAGGAGCATGTCAACTTCGGCGGTGTATGTCGACGTCTAGGTGCATGTCGAATTCGGCAGAGTATGTCGACGCTGAGAAGCATGTCGACGTCGAGGTGCATGTCGACGCTGAAGAGCATGTCGACTTCGGCGGAGTATGTCGACGCCGGACGGAACACGTCGACACCGGGTGGAGCGTGTCGACGCCGGGCGGAGTGTCATCGCCGGAAGGAGCACGTCGACGCTGAGGAGCATGTCAACTTCGGCGAAGTATGTCGCCGCTGGATGGAACATGTCGACACTGAGGCGCATGTCGACTTCGGCGGAGTATGTCGACGCCGGACGGAACACATCGATGCCGGGCGGAGCGTGTTGACGCCGGGCGGAGTGTCGTTGCCGAAAGGAGCATGTCGACGCTGAGGCGCATGTCGACTTCGGAGGAGTATGTCACCGCCGGACGGAACACGTCGACGCCGGGGAGCATGTCGACTTCGGTGGAGTATGTTGACGCCGAGGTGCATGTCGACGCTGAAGAGCATGTCGACTTCGGCGGAGTATGTCGACGCCGGACGGAACACGTTGACGCCGGGTGGAGCGTGTCGACGCCGGGCAGAGTGTCATCGCCAGAACGAGCACGTCGACGCTGAGGAGCATGTCGACTTCGGCAGAGTATGTCGCCGCCGGACGGAACACGTCGACGCTGGACGGAGCATGTCGACGGCGGGCGGAGCGTGTCGACGTCGGGCGGAGTGTCAATGCCGGACGGAGCATGTCGACGCTGAAGAGCGTGTCGACTTCAGCGGAGTATGTCGACACCGGACGGAACACGTCGACGCCGGGCGGAGCGTGTTGACACCGGGCGGAGTGTCATCGCCGGAAGTAGCATGTTGACGCTGAGGCGCCTGTTGACTTCGATGGAGTATGTCGACGCCGGGAAGCATGTTGACTTCGGTAGAGTGTCATCGCTGGAAGGAGCACATCGATGCTGAGGAGCATGTCGGCTTCGGCGGAGTATGTCGACGCCGGGCGGAGTGTCGTCGCCGGAAGGAGCACGTCGTCGCTGAGGAGCATGTCGACTTCGGCGGAGTATGTCGCCGCCAGACGGAACAAGTCGACGCCGGGCGGAGTGTGTCGATGCTGGACAGAGTATGTCGACGCCGGATGGGACACGTCGACGCCAGGCGGAGCGTGTAGACACCAAGCGAGACAATGATGCCGGGCGCTCGGCTTTGTTTCTGGGGGAGCCCCTTGCCAGGATGGAAGGTGATGAGGTACACATGGACCGTGCCTATGGAGGGCATTGAGGCACATGCGGTACACTTGGCACTCGATGGCGACAAACACATGACACTCGATGGTGGCAAATGGCGACAAATAATTGGTCACTCGTTGGCGACAAACACATGACACTCGATGGTGGCAAACACTTGGCGCTCGATGGCGACAAACAATTGGTCACTCGATGGTGACAAACACATGACACTCGATGGTGGCAAACACTTGGCGCTCGATGGCGATAAACAATTGGTCACTCGATAGCGATAAACACATGACACTCGATGGTGGCAAACACTTGGCGCTCGATGGCGACAAACAATTGGACACTCGATGGTGACAAACACTCGGCGCTCGGTGGTGCATGTAAGAACATTTCTGCCTTACTTTGACGTATATATGCCTGTTTCGATGTCGCGGAGAGCTTACCGTCGCACGACCCCAGAGGGAAGGGACACTCTATCTTAGACGGAGATGGCTCGACATCGCAGGGAGCTTGCCGTCGCACGACCCCGGAGGGAAGGGACAGTCTATTCCGGATGGAGGTGGCTCGACATTATGGGGAGCTTATCGTCGCATGACCCTGGAGGGAAAGGACACTCTATCCCGGATGGAGGTGGCTCGACATCGCGGGGAGCTATTCGTCGCACGACCCCGGAGGGAAGGGACACTCTATCCCGGACGGAGGTGGCTGGACGTTGCGGGAAGCTTACCGTCGCATGACCCCGGAGGGACGGGACACTCTATCTCGGATAGAGGTGGCTCGACATCGCGGGGAGCTTACCGTGACACGACCCCGGAGGGAAGGGACACTCTATCCCGGACGGAGATGGCTCGACATCGCGGGGAGCTTACCGTCGCACGACCCCGGAGGGACGGGACACTCTATCCCGGATGGAGGTGGCTCGACATTGCGGGGAGCTTATCGTCGCACGACCCTGGAGGGAAGGGACACTCTATCCCGGACGGAGGCGACTCGATGTCACGGGGAGCTTGATGCCATGTCAATGCGTTAAGCCCTTTGCTGAGACAGAGTTGTCTACACTTGTGGATGAAGCGTGGTGACGCTAATGTTGATTTCCGCTACTGACATGCTTAGTCGAAGCGGCACGGGCAATGCGAACATGCGCGTGACTGATGTCGATCATGACCCCGTGCATTGTCGATGACAATAGGAGCGAAGGACACATAGTTCAAAGTGGCAAGTGGTCATCGGGACGACGAGGTCGCGCGATGTCACCAAGGGTGAGCGTGTTCGTCTGCAAGTCCGAATACACACTCGCAGGCGGCGCGGTCATGCCCTGACAATGTTGATGTCGGGCTTGAGCGATGTTACCGAGGACAGCCGCTGAGGCCACCAAGTCTGAACCTGTGCGGCTGTTGATGACGTCGAGCTCGTGCGATGTCGCTAAGGGCAGGAGAGAGGACACTTAAGTCCGAGCGCAAGCACGGGCGATGTTGATGAGGAGCCCGAGTGGTATAGCCAAGGGTGCGCAGGCGAGCGAGCGAGTCGCAATCTCGTAGGCGACCGAGCGCGTGCGGCGTGGGACAATGTTGACGAGCCCCTGATATCATCGAGGACGGGCGTAGAAGACGCCAAGTCCGAGAGCGCGCGTGATGGCGATGTCAACGATGAGCCCCTGGTGCCGCCGAGGGTGGACACGAAGGACGCCAAGCCCGAGAGTGTGGACAAAGGTGACGTCGATGACGAGCCCTTGGTCTCGCCGAGGGCGGGCGCGGAGGACGGCAAGCCCGAGAGCGTGAACGAGGGCGATGTCGACGACGAGCCCCTGGTGTCGCCGAGAGCGGGCGCGGAAACGTGCGGGCGAACGCGTGCGACGTGCGGGCGATATGCGGGCGAACGCGCGCGACGTGGACGAGGGCTGTGACATCCGGGAAGTTCGCATGCGACGGGCGGGCGAACGCGCACGACGGGCGGATGACTTGCGAGCGACACACGTGACGTGCGGGCGAACGCGCGCGACGTGCGGCCGACAGGCGGGCGAACGCGCGCGACGTGGGGGGCGACGTGCATGCGATGTGGGGGCACTAAAGCACTGGATCCCATCAGAACTCCGAAGTTGAGCGTGCTTGGCTTGGAGCAATTTGGGGATGGGTAACCGACCGGGAAGTTCGCACGCGACGGGCGGGCGGACGCGCGCGACGGGCGAACGACGTGCGGGCGACGCGCGGACGACATGCGGCCGACGGGCTGGCGAACGCGCGCGACGTGGGGGAACTAAAGCACCGGATCCCATCAGAACTCTGAAGTTAAACGTGCTTGGCTTGGAGCAATTTGGGAATGGGTGACCGACCGGGAAGTTTGCGTGCGATGGGCGGGCGGATGCGCGCGACGGGCGGACGACGTGCGGTCGAACGCCCGCGACGTGCGGCCGACGGGCTGGCGAACGCGCGTGACGTGGGAGCGACGCGCGCGAGCGACGTGGGGGCACTAAAGCATTGGATCCCATTAGAACTCCGAAGTTAAGCATGCTTGGCTTGGAGCAATTTGGGGATGGGTGACTGACCGGGGAAGTTCACGCGCGACGGGCGGACGACGCGCGCGACGCGGGCGACGCGCGGAAGACGTGCGGCCGACGGGCTGGCGAACGCGCGCGACGTGCGTGCGACGTGCGGGCGAATGCGCGCGACGTGGATGAGAGCGATGTCGATGACGAGCCTCTAGTGTCGCCGAGGGCGGGCGCGGAAGCGTGTGGGCGAACGCGCGCGACGTGCGGGCAATGTGTGGGCGAACGCGTGCGACGTGGACGAGGGTGATGTCGATGACGAGCCCCTGGTGTCGCCGAGGACGGGCGCGGAAGCGTGCGGATGAACGCGCGCGACGTGCGGGCGGCGTGTGTGCGAACACGCGCAACGTGGACGAGGGCGACGTCGATGACGAGCCCCTAGCATCGCCGAGGGCGGGCGCTGAGGACGCCAAGCCCAAGAGCGTGGGCGAGGGCGACGTCGATGACGATCCCGTGCGTCGCCGAGGGCGGGCGCTGAGGACGCCAAGCCCGAGGGCGTAGGGCAAGGGCGACGTCAATGACGAGCCCCTAGTGTCGGCAGTGCCTGTGGAGAGGTCGCGTGCGTCGCGGTTGCCGACGTCGTTTTTGAGTTTCTCCTCGACATCATCCTAGTTGACATGACTTCTTGCCCGCGTCCCCACGGTCAGCACCAACTGTCATAGGTATAAGCCTAGACAGTAGATTTGTGGCACCCCTGATCGGTTACAACGACCTCCGGGCGTGCGAGGGGAAAACGAGCGAGAAGCGTCACGCGCGAGACAGTCGACGACTTAACTTAGAGTTTGAATTAGAGCGTGGAAGTGAGAGTTACAAAATGAGAGAGAGTGAGAGAGAGCCCCCCTTCTCTACCCCCATGCGGGGAATTTATAGGGTTTGAGAATGAGAAATGAGAGATTACAATTTTGCCCTCACATGAGAGAGAATTTACAAGGGTATTATGGTCATTTCCCCAATCCTAGGGGATCTTTATGAAAATATTCTCAGGCATCTTCGGAGGAATTTTTGGTCGGGCCGAAGTGATCCCTGACGGCGTCAGGGTTGTGCCGGACGAGGCAGAACGTAGCATCGGAGTTGTTCTTGACGGCGTCGTCAGGGCTATGCCGGACGAGGCAGAACGTAGCGTCGGGGTTATTCTTGACGGCGTCGTCGGGGTTATGCCGGATGAGGCAGAACGTAGTGTCGAGGTCGCTCCTGACAGCGTCGGGGTTATACCGGACGGCGCCGGGATTCGCCGAATCCCGTCCGTTGTCCTGACAGCGACGGGGTTGTTCTTGACCGCGGAGGAAAACGTCGATTCGGGGTTGCGCAGGAACTCTCCTCCAACAAAGATGAAGAGCTACGCTGTCACAATGGCTGCCGTTGGTAAGCCACTTGAAGATGAAGAACATCTACCTTCTGGTCGGGCTCTAGAACGACTACAATCCATTGGTGACGCCGTTCACGACTCGAACAGATCCAGTCTCGCTTAATGATGTGTACACACCTCTTGAGCTATGAGACACGTCCGGCACAGCAAGATGGTGGCTTTCAGATGCCATTTGCTAACTTCTCCCGGGGTGGCAACAAGGGAGGAAAGGGTGACACCTCCTCGTAGCTCGTCCCCGCAGCCTGCAGTTTGTGCTTACGAAACCTGCAGTACAGATAGAGACTTGATGAAACAATTACCATTGTACTGGTGCAATCCTGCATGCGTAATCCATTGCGTTGTGAAACCATGCAAGAGATCATGAATCCCAGAAATTTTGAGGTCATATACCTTTGCTGTCAGGCTGGGTACGAGCTTGAGCACGGCGGCGGCGGCCAGGCATAGGAGCAGCAGCCACGGCCTGAGGCACCATTTCTCTTGGCGTTGATTGCTACATTGCACATGCAAGCAGCTAATGGAGCATGATATATGATTGTTAGTTCGTCCAAAAATAATATATGTTAGATTCTAGGCGCCCCTTCCATGTCTCCATGTACATGCCCAGCCTTAACCTAGTAATTAAGCAGGAAAGCCAAGTCTGTCAGACTGTCATTAGCTAGGCTAATGATCACATCAAAGCCACCATGATTATATTAAGGTTTAACCACGTCCAGCACGTCTATCCAGTATTCCAGTACACAACGTGCACAGTGCCTTACAATGACGAGTCACTGACGAGTGGGCCCTGCTCTAACCTTCGCTGGCCACCTCTTTTTCGTACCAACAATTATATTAGCGGAGAGTTGACCTGACTTCGAACTGGTCAATGTCCTTGCTGGGTCTCCTTTTTCTGAAAGAGCGCACGACTTGGAGCCGTGGTCGTGCCTCCGTGTTGTTCTGACTTCCGCAGCCGCAACCTGCAACTTAGGGAAGTTTTCTAATTTGAACCGTTCACAGAAATCTATATTATGACAGGTCGCCCGATTGGCTAAAGCGGCGACCGGTTTGCGAGCGTCCGATGCGTGCGGATCAGGAGGATGGAAGGAGAAAGAAAGAGAGAGGAATAAGGGAAGAGGGAGGTGGAGGCTGACTGGTGACGAGCTCGACGGCGACGACCACAACGGCATCCTGGTACTAACTGACGGCTAATACTCACTCCTCGGTTAAGACCTTTCACAAAAAATTGTCAAGGACGTGAGTAATGCTATAGAATGATAACGTACAAATATTTATCAAACAATATGATCATCTTTGGTCCATGCAAAAAAGAGAAGAGACAAATATATTTTTTTTGTCATTTTTGCACATGATATGAATAATCATATTTTTGAAAGAGTTTTGAGGATATTATTTCTTAGTATTCTCTATACTAGCACGGTGTCATACAATTGCGCGGAAACGTTTTAAATTACTTTTATTTTTTTGTACGGAAAATATTTTTAACTATCTTTATTTTTTGACCTGTACGCTTTATATTAGATCTATCGGTTGTGATCTGTTTAGGTCAGTTATGAAGATCGATCGGTTGTGATCTGTTTAAGTACAGTTATGAAGATCTATCGTCTGTTTAGGTGCAGTTATGACGATCTATCGGCTGTAATCTATTTAGGTACAATTATGAAGATCTATCGGCTGTGATCTGTTTATGTGTAGTTATGCAGATCTATTAGTTGTGGTCCGCTAATAATAAAAGGGTCCACCAGATTAACGATCGGATGTTTTACTTTTTTTGTGAGAATTTCTAGCCTCTCTCTATTTTTTTATATTGTATTATGCTTTTAGTATATAATAGATAGATAGATTCATGTATTCTTTTCACATTCACAGGTTTCGAGAAGCCTGAAATAAAAAACCGTTATCTAAAATATCGCAACAATAACAACAACAACTAAGCCTTTTGTCCCAAGCAAGTTGGGGTAGGCTAGAGATGAAATCCAATAAAAAAATTCTTAAGCCAAAAGATAAAAGAAAAAGACTTAGAAAGAAACTTATGGTTCGGGCACGTGGATCACTAATTTCCACGCGGTCCTATTTAGAGACAAATCCTTAGATACATTCCAATCTTTTAAGTCTCTTTTTACTGCCTCCTCCCATGTCAACTTTGGTCATCCCCTGCCCCTCCTAATATTGTCGATAGATCTTAGAATACCGCTATGCACCGGTGCTTCTGAAGGTCTCCGTTGGATATGTCCAAACCATCTTAGTCGATGTTGAGTAAGTTTCTCTTCAATTGGTGCCACCCCTACCCTATCATGTATATCCTCATTCCGAATTCGATCCCTTCTTGTATGCCCACAAATCCACCGTAGCATATGCATCTTTGTGACACTTATTTGCTGGATGTGTTGTCTAAAATATCGCATTTTCACAAAAACTATGACGAGTCTTAATATAAATGGATTTTGTATATCATTTGTGATTAAACATCTTGGATATAAATTTCCTTAGAGAACACTATCCGTTGAATCAGAGAAGTCATAGTTGTGCATAATGCTGTAGAGGTCAGCCAAATATAACAGCTAAGGGAACAAGTAAAGAGTTTTGCTTCGATCCATCCCTAAGCAAATTTAGAAGGATACTTTCTGTCCATATTAATCGTGATTAGTTGTATCAGTTAGATAATCAGGCCCGAAGCCCGATTACAGAGTCCAAACCCAGAACCCATATCTATCAACACATAACCCATCTCTAGGAGCTAGCGACCCTTGACCTCTGCCACCACGGCCACGTCCACGTCCCCCGAAGCCTTCGCCGTATTTCTTTTTCTTGGCAATTTGCGCTATCCATGCAGCATGTGAACAAAAGTTTCTCCCCTCTTTCTTTCAGTTTATGGCAAGTCTTGTTGCTTTTTTCATACGCCATCAGTCTCTCGATCGCCTTGGACATATACATTTTCCGAGACATCTATAAATTGTTCAATTCTACCGATCATGTCAGTAAACTTCGTAGTAACCAATCCGAACAATTTTTCTAGTGTCGAAAATCTTTCCTCACCCGCCAAGTTTGTGAGCTTTGCTGAGTACTCACTGATCGACTCAGAATCCTCCATCTCCATCTTGTTGAGCTGCCTCTTAAGAACTCTTGCTTGTGCCTGCTTCACCTTATCTTCCCCGACTTGCATCTCTCGAAGTGTCTCCCACGCTTCCTTTGCCATTCCAAACCCCATGAGTGTCATTAACACGGTGTCTAGAATTGACTGTGAGGTTGGAGCCACGGCGCCTTGGTTGTGATCTTCGTCGATCTTGTCATCGCCTTCAACAGCTGTCCACATCCCAAAAATGCAGAGAATTATCTTCATCTTTACGGTCCATATGCCGTAGTTGGTGTCGCCGAGTACCAGATACTGAATTGACACCATTACGGCTCTCGTCGCCACCATCTTCTTGCTGCTGGATTGAACAATATCGTTGTTGGGGATGACTCTCTTGAGGTGGCCCTTACTACCCACACTATGAGGACCTACGCACACTCTCTACACCAACTAACATTTCCTTCTATACTTAGTACATTGTTTTCGGGTGGCTGCGCCACTCACGTTAAAGTACCGTTGTGATTTCGGACGACCGAGCCGCTCACGTCGAATCACAACTCAACAACCATTAAGTACTAGAAGTACGCGATTTACCGAGGAGACCACACTTACACAAGAGAACTCTTTTATTCACTAACACGAAACTTTGATACAACACTATTCTATCTTACCACTACTTAGGACTCTATGCCACACTCCCTAACACTCTCTCATACTCATGGTGGCTAGTAGTGGTAGCTCTTCTCTTCTTTGTTGGTTACATGGAAGGGTGGTACCCCTATTTATAGGGATACAAGACCGTTGGATTGTTATCATGTGGCAACCATCTAAAGCATACACTACAAATATCTCTTCTCTAGAATACTCTTCTAAAATATCTATCTATTAAATATTTCCTAATTCTAGAGTCATTCTCTAAAAATATCTCCATCATGCTTATCCCTTATTCTTCTAGAGTCTTCTCTTCAAATATCTTTCTCTTCTAACCCTCTAATATCTTCTAGAAGTTTCTCACTTTGCCATAAAGAATTATCTCTAATATCTTTCATGGCAAATATCTAGATATTTATGAGAGCTCTCGAACCTTCTAGAATCTTCTTGCTACAAGTATGCATTGGATTATATTCAACAGTCGTTGTTGGCCATTTTCTCAGCTTCTTCCAATGCAGCCAACATCTTCAAAAAGATCCAGGCTCTGATACAACTTGTTGGTATTTTACCCTGGACCAGACCAGAGCTTACAGACCGAAACGTACACGAACATACACGCGCGAGGAAGAAAAACTGGTGGTGCCAATCAACCGATAGGAAAATTCGACATACGCACATGTGAAAGCAGTTTTGGTGGTGCACAATGACCGCACCGTTTTCTGGGCTTTTACTTCTCCTTTTATACTCCTTATTAGTTACATGACTTGAGCGCCTGGACTCTTAGAATTTTAACTAACTTTGCCACAGTTCGAAGGTGCAAACTTCTAGCTACATGCGGACTCCTAACAACTTTTCTTTTAAACATGCATATCATGCAATCGACCTTCCTTACCATGACGTTTAAACCTATCAGAGTCCTATTGACAAGATTAATCATAACAAAAGCAAAATGTTTAAAATGCTCGCAGAGATCCCTTCAAGAGACATGGAAGTCTTCAACGTACAGCAGGACCGGTGGCCATTGTTGGCACCCTTCTAAGATCATACTCCATCTCAAATGCAGCGCTGCTTTGGCTGATATCAGTGGACTGACCAGCGGCGTAAGCATCGTAGCTCAGCTTCGGGTCGTCCCCGCTGCTGCTGGTGTAGAAGCCGGCGCTCGCGTCGCCGCCGGCGCCGGCGTGGCCCTCCTCAAGCTCGATGCACTCCTGCAGCTGCAACACGACGTCAGTCATGGTGGGCCGCTGCGCCGACGCCTGCGCGGTGCACTTGAGCGCGATGTCCGCGGCCTTCCACACGGCGTTGACGTCGTAGCCGCCGCCCATGCACGCGTCCACCACGCCTTCGATGTTGCCCCGCGCCAACCGCTGCCGTACCCACTGGATGATGCTGAGTGGCACCGTCTCCCGCAGGATGGCGGGCTTCCCCGTGACCAGCTCCAGCAGCACCACGCCGAAACTGTACACGTCGCTCTTTGTCGACGGTTGCATCCTCACCTGGTACTCAGGGTCGACGTACCCGGGCGTGCCGACGAGTGTGTTCGTGGATACGTGGGTGTCCTTGTCGAGATCGAATGCCTTGGACAGGCCAAAATCGGCGATCTTGGCCTCCAGCCTCGCGTTTAGCAGGATGTTGGTGGCCTTCACGTCCCTGTGGATCAGAGGAGGGTTGCACCCCTTGTGTAGGTACTCCAGCCCTGCACATCACCGGACCAGCCAGCGCTCAAGTTTCTAGAAACACAAAACGTTCAGCAGCACCAGATAACCAGCAGGCTCTGCATTCAAGTGCGTACCTTGAGCGGATTCAAGTGCGATTCGGAGTCTCTGTCTCCAGGTTAGAGATCGTCCTCCGTTGTGGTTGCTTACTGCAAATAGATTTACACTGTGAGTCCCGGACCAATAGGCCCTTGAGATGAATATAAGAGTAACATTTTGTCGGTTGGAAGGGCTCAAGTTACAGTGCACCAATCGGCTGGCAGGTACTGAAATCTGAAGCTATTTTCTTTGAAGAAACACTGAAGTCTGAAGCTACATACCTGCAATGTGCTCTTGCAGAGTTCCTTCTGACATATACTCGTAAACAAGTGCCATGTACTTCCCATCCTTGCAGTAACCAATCAAGGAGACAAGATTCTTGTGATGAATCCGGGTTAATATCTGAGTCTGGACAAATGTTCATCATTCGTAAAACTTCACATCATAATTCGTTGACACAAAACTCTGAAGGAACATCAACTGCAGTTAAACAAACTCTACCTCTGCGACGAACTCCTTGACGCCTTGATTGGAAGAATGAGACCGCAGCTTCACCGCCACCTGAGTGCCGTTCTCCAGGAAGCCGTCGTAGACGTACCCGAACCCTCCCCGACCGAGCACTCGCTGGAAGCTGTTCGTTATCAGCTCGAGCTCCTTGTACGTGAATCGACGGCTCTCAAATCGCAGTGAACTGTCCCCATAGACAGCATCTGCCGGCACAGAGCTCGCCGTCTCATTCTGCGGCTTCACGGAGGTGTTCCTTGATCCTTCATATGCGGGGAATGGCACCACTAACATTAGTAGTGTTCACTGATTGGGAAATGAGATCAGAGTATCAGACATGCCAAAGCCTCACGTACCTTGCTTTTTTCGTCTTAGCAAGCAAAAGAGTAGTACTGTCACTGATACTATCGCCACAGCCAGAACTATAGGAACAGCAATGTAGATGGCCGGCTTGCTGTTCCTTTTAGTTTTAGCAGGCTGACATGAATTGCCGTCGGTGCAAAGGTTTGGATTGTTGCCATATCTAACAAAAAGATGAAACGAAGATGCTTAATGAAATTTATCAAGTATCATGTTAGATAGGAAGGGAGGAATGAAAGAAAGAATACCTTAGATTCAGGGAGCCATCTTGAATTCTTTTGAGAAGCCCGGAGGGGATTGATCCATTAAGCTGGTTGCCAGACAAATCTCTAGAGAAACAAAATACTACTTACATGACTCGAACTAATTCACAGGAATGGGTAAAATTTGACAAAAGTTTCCCGACTTACAGAACTGTCAATGAAGTTAATTCCGAAAGGGCATCTGGAACTGACCCTGTCAGGTTATTGTTTGACAGATCCCTGCAAGATATGGAACAAGATTTTTTAAATAATATTTGGGTTGCAAAAAACTGCAAACAAGGCCAAAATAAATCTAGAACTCTGAACGTACAAGTATTGGACAGCCTTGAGATGGGAGAATGAATGTGATATATCACCATTCAGACCACTAAAGGACAGGTTTCTACAGAGAGCAAATATTCAATTGGTCAGTTAATTTCACTGCACGATAGTTATAACACCCTTCTCCAATTTATCACGAAAATAAGTCAGTATCCCGTGTAGATATGGACTACTTACACGCTGGTGATTGTTGGAGCGCTGGAAAATGCATAGCTGCAGGTCAACCTATCCCCACGCCATAGTCTTCGGAACGCACGGGTCACCCATCCAGTTCCTCTGCACCTGGTACTTCGCCCTGATCGCCGTGATGGCAGATACTGCACTTAATTGCACACAATTAATCAGCAGCTAGCTCATGTACGTATATTTAGTATCTTCGTGTCACAATATTTATCTGTTTTAGAATCTGCATTAATTAGTCAAACATTTTAAGCTTTGACCATCTATATAAGAAAAATTATCAACATCTATAATACCGAATTGATAATATTATATCTATTATGAAATATCTTTTTATAATTTATATATTTTTCATCAGAGTTGATGAAACATATTTTCATAAAACTGAGATTAAAGTGTACTCTTAGAGACAATATCTATATCCAAAATTGTATGTATTGTGACAAGAAGGTAGTACGGGTTAGCATATGTGTGCATGCACGTACCGTCCTGGGAGTCTGTGCCAAGGATGGTAGTGGGGATGACGGAGAACACCTCGGCGGCGTTGATGATCGGAGGCAGCGTCGAGTTGGCGGTGGCCTTGATGGAGATGTTGTAACGGCTTTGCCGGTACGGTTTGGTGTCGTAGACGGCAGTGGAGTCGAGGTATTGCGGGCTGAAGACGTACGGCTCGCTGTTGAGGTTGATGTCGAACTGGCGCACAGCGTTGCTGGGCAGGACCTGCAGCTCGGCGAAGTACATGACGGAGATGTACCCCGGCGACGGGTCACTGGGAGTAGGCTCGGGGTCCCAGAAGAACTCTATGTTCTCAGAGGCGTTCCGCGGCGTGCTCGCGGTCTGCATCACCGCCGTTGGCGGCTCGAAGAGGGCGTCGACTGGGTTTCTGAACCATCTTCGTCGTCGATATCTCGGCGTAGTTTACCGCGCCGGCCCAAGGGAACCATATTCGGTCGTGTGGATCATCAGGGTGCCTGATCAATTCCGCTTCTTGGTTAATCAACTATCCTACCTAGCTAGGAATTGGATTGATGGGCATCATGGAAAAGATAGATGAAAACTCAAGATCATTTGCTCACCGGATGACGGCGTCGGTCGGGCCGAAGTTGAGCCTGTTCAACAGGACCAGCCCCTTCGTTGCGGTGGCCTGCGGGTAGAGAGTCTTCTTCAGCGGCCTCAGGTCCAGCCCGGAGATGAAGGGCGTCCCGGCGCCGGTGTTCACCAGGCAGACCTGCACGAAGTCGTCCGGCACGACGACGATGGCCTCCACGAGCTCCGTGTTGCCTGGCTTCGAGATGTTCACCGTCTTCCAGAAATTGACGCCGATGTGGAGGTCGAAGACGGGCGGCCGGTGGAGGCCGTCGTAGTTGCCGTACTTGAAATCGGCCCTGATGAGGTACTTGAGCCCGGACACGAGGGAGCGGAGCGTGTAGCAACTGCGCTTGCCGTCGGGGAAGCTGCGCAAGTTGAGGTAGTGCCTCGGGAGCTGCGGTGTGACGCACTCGACGGCGATGTTGTGGTTCGTGCCGGCGTCGGTGAAGCCGGCGTCCGGGGCGTACGTGAGCTTGGTGAAGTCGTTCACGTAGCTCGTCTCCCCCGGGAGCCCGCAGTCTATGCTGATGAAACCTGCAGTAGCAGGGCACGGTACGATCGATCGATCACGCGTAGATAGATGGAGATGACTTCATGAAACGATGCACACAGTGCAATCGTGCATACATGATCCATACGTTGTGAAACCATGCAGAGAGCCAGAGATCATCCTAGAAATTTTGATCATGCATACCATTGCTGTCAGGCTGGGCACGAGCTTGGAGCACGCCGCCGGTACTGGCGGCGGCGGCGAGGCAGAGAAGCAGCAGCCACGGACCGGGCGCCATTGTTCTCCGCGTTGATTGTTCCATTGCACATGCAAGCAGCTAATGAAGCATCATAATATATGTTGACTCTAGGCGCTAGCTCCATCCATGTCGACTCCATTTATATGCGCGAGAAATCTTTTTATTTCTCTAAACCAGCGTCAAGGTGATGCAACGCCTTAGATAAGCAAGACAATCAGCTCTGTCGGGTTGGCATTATCTAGCCTAATGATCACATCGGCACCACCATGATTATATTAACCACGTCAGCACAGCACACTTGCATATCAAGTACAAAACTTGCTCGGTGGCGTACGTCTAACGCCCGGGGGCACACGAGGAAGGCGTACAGTGAGTCGCTGACGAGGAGAGCAGATAACATGGGCGGAGAGTTGAACTTGCCTTGGAACGGGTCAACATCCATGCTGGACGCACGACTTGGAAGCCCGGGTACGTTGGCACTGTTCTTGACCCTTTTATTTTGCAGCTGCTAGAGCCGCAAATTGCGTGTAAGAGATTATGCAAGTACCTAGATTCCACTCCAACGACATGGAACTAGCTCAACCTAGGAATATTTGTTGAAATACGGAAAGTTTTCTCATTTGAAATGTCGAGTCTGATATCCTACGGAGAAAAAGGTCGTACCAAATGGGACCGCTAGTCTCCATCAGAAAATAAGGGAGGTGCTAGCACTCACGATCTGTTGGGAGCGAAATCAACGAGATTTTCTCCTTTTCTGCTGTGGCGTGCTGTCATCTCCTCTTTCTTCACCTCTTCTGCCAAGACCGTCACGTTGCTCCTAGGGCTGGACACCAGCCGCTCACGAAAACACGAGCCTGCTCGTGGCTCAGCTCGTCTAGGCTCACGAAAACACGAGCCGAGCCAGACTCGGCTCGCTACTTGCAGCGAGCTTAGAAACCGGCTTGGCTCGGGCTCGCTCGGCTCACGAGCCGGCTCGTTGCAGCTCACAAGCCAGACCTCCTCCATATATACCGACTCGCACACATGCTCCTAGTTTTATCTCGACTCTCATCCGCTTCCCTCTCCCGCAGACCACTGCCGGACTAGGGCTAAGGCGCGCCACTGCCACTCTCTGCCCAGACGCCGCCGCTGCTGCTCCGCCCCGCCGGCGCCCATTGACGCCGCGGCTGCTATTCCGCCCTAGCGGCGTGAGATGGTGTGTTTTATGCTTTCGGATGTTGAATTGTTCATGCCGAGTGTTTCGGACTTTACATTTGAATCCTTGTTGGACTTGAACTTGATGTATGTGTGAATGTTGTTGTTGAGAACTTGAGACTTGAAACTAGTTGACATGTTGAGTGCATGCATTTTCTATTTCATATGTACTTGTGAATTGTATAATCATTCTATATATGCTTGTCAGTTGCATAATTGTTGCATACATGCTTGTGAATTGTCAGTTTTTTAGTAAAGGTCATGCCAAGTTTTTTTTATGTAACGAGTCCAAACGAGCCTACGAGCGGCTCGCGAGCTTTTTGATTCGGCTCGCCGAGCTTTACGAGATGAGGAGGAGGTTCAGGTTCGGCTCATTGCGCCTCCGAGCCGAGCTGAGCCCGAGCTACGAGCCTCGAGCTATCTGCCCACCCTTATCCACATAGACTGACTCGCACACACGCACCTAGTTCTGTCCCGACTCTCATCCGTTTCCCTCTCCCGCAGACTACTGCCGGACTAGGGCTAGGGCATGCTGCCGCCGGCCTGTCGCTCCTCCAACTGTCGTACGCCGCCGCTCTCCGCCCAGACGCTGCCGCTGGTACTCCGCCCTGGCGGCGTGAGATGGTGTATTTTATATTTTTGGATGTTGAATCGTTCATGTCGAGAGTTCCAGACTTTACATTTGAATCCTTGTTGGACTTGAACTTGGTGCATTTGTGAATATTGTTGTTGAGAACTCAAGACTTGAAACTAGTTGACATGTTAAGTGCATGCATTTTTTATTTCATATTGTCGACGATCGGTGAACCGGCGATCTTACGGTACTCGTGAGATGATGATTACTGGGGGGTAGGGACCTCTAGGGCCCAAGTGCCAAGAGATCTGACAGCAGGGGACATCCGTTTTTATACAGGTTCGGGCCTCCCTCAGGATAATAACCCTACGTCCTGTTGCTATATATTGATCGGGAACACGCTTTACAATGGGGGTGTATGTTAGTGGCTATCCTAGGCCTAATCGTAGACTAATCCTAGCTAATCCTCCGGGCTCGACTCCTTCGAGACTGCGGGTCTTCTAGAGCTTCGCCTCCTGGGATCCTATGCTGCTTGCGCTGCGACTAGTTGAATCTGTTGGACTTGTTGCGACCTGTCCTCCCCTATGGGATTGCTGATCCTTATATAGGGGGTACCCAGGGTCGTACCAGATGTGGACTTACACCCGAGTAGGACTCTGGCTTCCTTAAACGTCGGGATTGACTTTCCTAGTTTAAGGGAAGTCTTCCTTCCTTAGAGAGGTTACCTTATCGTCCGATGATCCTTATTAGATACGTGGTACCTTCCTAAAGCCCCGGGGAACCGTACACGGATACCCCTAATATACGGGATACTGTACTGTTCATCATCAAGCCCCCCATCAGTACACAAAGTGAGGTCAAGATGGTTTTGTTGGAAATCTGCCCTTGTCGGGGAATAATCCCGAGTAGGCGACCCGAGTAGTCCTTGTCGATGACTGCTCCGAGTAGACTCAATCTCTACTGAGTAGTCGCAAGAACCTTATCGGAATAATCCCTTGGAAAAATCCAGAACGCCTTTCTGATCCGATCTGATCCGTCGATCACGGACACGCGTTCGCCTGGCATATTTTTAGGAAACGGAACCATCGTGGCGGAAAATTCGCGTGGTGATGAAGAATCTTTTCTCTCTCTGGCCCATCTCTTGGGTCGTGGGTTGTCAGACCCTCTTTTTCCCGCGACGTGCTCTGTGCGCGAAAAAAGCAACTGTCCGCATTAAATGCGATGGAACTGATCGTGCCGTGAACCGCGCCCGGCGATCGTTCAAATCCTTAGGAGTCCAAGAATTGGGGTTTTGCCCACATTGCTCTCCTGCCTCCTAGCCTTCTGGTTCTCTTCATCTTCTTCCTCGCGCCCCTGCCCAAAAAACCTTCGCCTCCATCCTCTTGTGATCGAATGACGAAGATGGGCAAGAAGAAAGCCGCGAAGGGGTCTCCCGATCGCACCGATGAGTCGGGGAAAGCTTCGGAGGAGATCGCGGTCGCCATTCCTCCATTCGAAGCCTCGGTGATGGACTCCTCCGCCCTAGAGAAGCTTGCGGCGGAGGAAGTAATTCTCCTGGAGGTATTCGTACCTTACCGGGAGGCCGTGAAGGAGACGGTCCCCAGCCCCGACACTGACTGGACCGTCGTCTTCGCGGACTTCTTCAGGTGTGGATTCCAGTTCCCGCCTTCGTCTTTCTTCCTCTTGGCGCTCCAGCACTACAGGATCGAGTTGATTCACCTCAACCCGAACTCGGTCCTAATGCTGGCGGTCTTCGCGCACCTGTGCGAAGCCTACCTCGGCATTAGGCCGAGCCTGGAGCTCTGGAAGTACTTCTATAACCTCCGCCGGCAGAAGGGCAGCGGCGCAGGAGTCGTCGGCGGCGCCGGATTCCGTCTCCGAGAAGGGAAGAAGGACGAGTACATTGCCTCATCCTGGAAGTCTTCGTGGTCGGGCTGGCACGCTCGGTGGTTCTACTGCCAGCCCCCAGCGAATTCTGGGATCTCGTACCGCGGTCTCGCCCCTCTCGCGGACAAGTGCTGGGGGGAGGCCCCGAAGGAAACCAAGCACCTCAAGGCGCTCGTCCATGACATCGCCAATCTCGCCGCCAAAGGCTTGACGGCGTGGGACGTCGCGGAGGATTTCCTTCGACGCCGAATAAGCCCTCTCCGGTCGAGAGTCGCGGCGGCCTGGGTGATCCCGAAGAACCAAGACCCGACAGGGGACTTCGACACGGGTAAGCGTCGCGACCTACTCCGTATCAATCCAATTGTCAAGATTCCTCACCTACTTCTGCCTTATCGTGCCATGCAGAGCTATCCCCGGGGGAACTTCAGATTATGTTGAACAACCTATTCGAGCAATCTCCCCCAGGCGGGCGCACGGACGCGCCCTTGCCTCTTCTGAAACAAAATCCACAGAGCCGGCAGGAAGTATTCTCGGTGAGTTACCCACCTTATCTTCTTGTCTAACTTAGTCTCATCCGAGTAGCCTTACTGAGGGCTCTCGGGTTCTTTCCTTGCAGCGCGTAGGCCGCGGGGGTCCCGACTCGGAGGCCGAACGAGCTGGCGCTCCCCGTCGAGGACGATGACGTCAAAATGTACGATACGGCCCCACTGCCCTCGGAGACGAGGGAGGAAGGCCCTTCTGCGGCCGAGGCGGGGGCGGAGGCCTTCTCGATGAGTTCTCCCGCCCGGGACCCTCAACCGCAGGTTTGAATTCCCGCCCGACTATTCTTTTTCCATATTTTTTTTCGAATAATAACCATAAGGATGGATGTGTCGGATAGCCCGGAACAAGCAATCCCCTCCCTAAGGAGCCAACTCCCCCTCCCACGACTATTCTCGAGGAGGAGAGTGTGGCCGATAAGGGGAAGGTGCTGCTATCTTCCGGCAAGCGGGACTCGAGTGCCTTGGCGAGGAAAACTCCTCCGGCGGGGAAGCGCCCGAAGTTAGTTTCCCTCTACCGCCTTTCTCTTTTGACTTGTCTTTCTAAAGACTTGATTTGATTGCTTCTGGTGACTAGGGTGTCGATCCGCTCCGCCAAGGCTCCGACTATTGCGGCCATCAAGCAGCAGCCCTCGGCGCAGAAGTCGGCACCGGCCTCTGTGTCGGACTTGCCACAGGCTCCCGCGCCGGATTTGCCGCAGGCCCCTGCGCCGGAGTTGCCGCCGGCCCCTACCGAGGAGTCGGAGCCCCCGGCGCCGGAGTCGGAGTTGCCCCTTGTCGGGCAGGTCGTGCCTTTGGGTCCTTCGGCGCCTGAAGGCCTTCGCCTTTCCTCCTTGCTGTAGGTAACGTAAAGGAAATCAGCGATAAGGTAATTTTACTCTGCTTGTACTAACCTGTTCTTTTTCAGCTAGCTATCTCCCAGGTCGCTCCGCTCGAGAAGGCCCAAGAGGAGCTGGACTCGGTGCGCGACGAGCTGAAGAAACTTCTCGACGAGTCCGAGAGGCAGCGGGCGGAGAACGAGATGCTGCTGAAACGCCTCGAGGACTCCGAGAAGCTGCGGGCGGCGGAGAAGGAGACGCTGCAGAAGAGTCTTGACGACTCCGAGAAGCGGCGTGCGGCAGTCGAGGCTGATCTCTCGTCCGCAAATGCACGCCTCTCCGACGTCGTGCCTTCCCTGCAGTGGAGCTGGTCCTACGCGGGGAATCTGGAGGAAGACCTCGAGCGGGCCTTGGGCACGCTCGAGAAGGCGTTGGGTGAAGTTGGCGTTGCCATCGTCCCGAGCTCCTCTTCCGCCAACCGCCTAGTCGAGCTAATGGCGTCCGTCTCCCAGCTGAAGCCTACCATCGACAAGCTTCTCGAGAGCGAGCTTCAGCAGGGGGTTCGCGACGCCTTGGCCTTCGCCTTGGCCCTTCGGAAGCGCGAGCACCCGGACTTGTCGCTGGAGGCGCTGGCTGCTGACTTGCCGGAGGGGGAGGAGGAAAGCCTTGTCGACACCGTGCAGGGGGCGGCAGATGCCTTTGGTGATCAAGTCCAGGCATCTGGCTCGAAATAGATCTGTAATAGCAAACACTCACGCAAATACTGCGGTTAGTAACTGTGCAATAATTCGTGTGGTTTTGTCTCTTTCAAAACCTTGTTTAATCTGCTCGCGTGAAACTTGGTCGGATGCAAGCGTAGACTTTAGTCGGAACCAGTGTCCTTTGCCTCCTTCGCTGTAAGTGTACGAATAGTGCCGCAGGCCGCTCTTTGCTGCGATTTGACCAGTCCTTAGGTTTAGTCGGATGGAGGGCTCTGGGGCTCCTCGTCATCATTTAAACGCGATAAGGGGTCTCTCGTACAGCTTGTCGTAGCCATAGCAGTACCTCCGTATTCCTTAGCCGAGGGGAGACTCCGGTTGTTTGGCTAGTAAATTCTATACTTGCTCGATCAACAAGATTTCACTCTACCCGAGGTATCTTCTGCTTCCGAGTAGTCGGAGACGTGGATAAGCGTACAGGCTCCGTTGATCTAGTCGTACTCGCACTTCCTTCCCTTCCTTTACTCAAGATCAAGGGACATTGCTACGGAACTGGGGAGCTTAGTCAACCAGGCCTTAGGTCTGGTCAGGTGGGGGGCTCAGTGGCTCCCCTGTCACCTGCAAACGCGTTAAGGGGTTTTCCTTGCATCCCTGGCAGTTGCAGCGCAGGACCCTTTTTCCTTTGCGCGGGTCGAAGAAGTCGGTACTTGTACTCGTATCTCGACTTTACTGTATTCTTATCCAGCCCCCGACTGACTGTTCGAGAGATATCTCGGATAGGCAGTCTGAATTAATAATGAGAAATATTGAACTAAGGACTTTGTATTATTTAACGAAACTGTGTTTTTTACAGGCTACTGTAAGAAAAACAATTCTGAGAAAGAACTAAGAAACAAAAAACTAAGCCTTCCCCTCCTCATCTGGCTTTCGTCGGTTGCGCCAAAGACTCCCGTCCCCCTGTCGTGACCCGCTGACCGAACTTTGTTGAGTGCGCGTGCTGGGCGGCGGCGCCCGGAGCGTCTTATCGTCGACTTGTTCGTAGCTTGACGACTTGTGGGGCTGGTGTTGGTGCAACTTTAGAATTTGCCGATGAGGGGGCGACGGTTGTACGATCTTACCGAAAGTGGTTGTACTGGACTCTCTAACGGACGCGACCTTCCTACGACCGACACGAACGACCTGGATCGGGCGGCTTCTCCCGAGGAACCGTTGTCCCTGTCCGGAGAAGGCCCTGTTTTTCTCCTAGCTCCGACTTAGTCATGGAGCTTTTTCTCCAGCTTGGAGAGGTTACTTTCTAGAGTCGTTGCTCGTAGCCGCGGAGGTGGTCGTGATGACGTAGAGGCGGGAGCCTCAACGTTGGCGTCCTAGGTAGAGGGTAGGTGCTGCTCCGCGAGGTCGAGGCTGCGCTTGTCGCAGAGGAGTGCTTCTCTGGGGGTAGCTCCTTATCGAGAGGACGCCCTTTGGGCCGGGCATCTTTATGCACTGGTAAGCGTAGTGCGTAGCTGCCATGAACTTGGCCAGGGTAGGTCGTCCCAAGATAGCATTGTAGGCTGTCTCGAAATCGACTACATCGAACAAGATCTTCTCTGTTCGGAAATTCTCCGGTGTACCGAAGGTAACCGGGAGCGTGACTTGCCCTATCGGCGTGGCCGATGAGTCCGGGACGATGCCGTGGAAAGCGTGCGTCACCGTCTGGACGGATGACCGTGGCACTTGCATGGCGTCGAGGGCGTTGGCGAATAGGATATTGAGGGAGCTCCCTCCATCTATTAGCACACGGCCCACTCGGCAATTGTTGATCGTGGGCTCGACCACGATCGGATACCGTCCCGGTCGAGCACAATTTTCGGGGCAATCGGCCTGGTCGAATGAGATTGCTACCTCAGACCACTTGATCGCCCGAGGAACTCGCGGTACACTTGCGAGGACTTCCCGGGCGATCGCCTTATACTGCCTCTTGGACTCGTAAGAGGTTGAGCCCCCGAATATGTGCTCTATTGCTCTGACATGCCCCTGGAAAGGCTCAGGGGTGGAATCATCGTCGTCGGAAGATGTCTCCCGGTTGTTGTTGGCGACTTGAGGGTTTTCCTCGCGGAACCTCTCTCGCTCTTCCCGAAGGTACTTCTTGAAGATGCGACACTGTCGCAGATCATGCGAGTCCGTCTGATGGAAGTCGCACCAGGGCTTGGACGTCTTGTCAGAGGATGTGGCAGGCTTATCTTTGGGGCGTGGTTTCCAGGTATGCTTCTCGGAGGCGTCGGCCATCACCTCGTCGGTTCTGGTCCTTTTCTCCTTGTTCCCTCCGGAGGGCTTCTTCTTGCGCTTGGTCTTGCGCGAATCGCCTCTCGACTAGAGGGGAGAACTGGTCGACTCACCCCGCTGTTGCTTGATATAGCGCAGGGTTTCCTCCGCGCAAGCGGCCTTCTCGGCCAGGTCCATGAGCTGCCTGGTGGTTTTTGGTGGCCGCATGATCAGATCGTGCGTGCACATCTCGTTTCGACTGCCCCGAGTGAAGGCGCGGATGACATCCGAGTCCGTTATCTCGGGTATAGTGTTGCGGACAGCACTAAACCTCTTCGTGAACTCACGGAATGTCTCATCTGGTCGCTGGACGACAAGGAATAGATCGTCGACCCGACCAGGCCTTGGGAAGGTACCCTGGAAGTTCCCGAGTAGCATGTCGCATAGCTGTCCCCAGGAACGGATCGTTCCCGGGGGGAGATTCGTCAACCACGTCCTAGCGGCTCCTCTGAGAGCGGTAGGGAGGTAGTTGGCCATTACCTTCTCGTCACCGCCGGCCGCCTCAATCGCGGTGGTGTAGATCTGGAGGAACTCCATGGGATTCGTGGTTCCGTCGTACGATTCAAGCGAGCCTGGCTTGAAACGAGAAGGCCAGCGTACCTGCCGGAGTTCCTGGGATAGCGCCTGACATCCGCTAAAGGATCCCCGGTAAGGTACGTTCTCGCCGCTATTCGAGGTCGAGGACCGGCCCCGAGCATTGGCGTTGTGCACTTGGTCTCCTCGAGAAGGTTGCTGCTCGTGCTGGCGCCTTTGGCGGCGGCGCCGCTCAAGCTGTTCTCGGAGGTCCACCGGCCGCTCTTCCTGAGGAGACCGGTTCCTGGGGTGTCGTCCCTCTTGATCTCGCTCTTCCAGCGGAGGAGGGGTATCCACCCGAGTAGAGCTGCGGGCCACCGATCGGGCTCGAGAAGACTCGGCCTGGTTCTGAGCCTCCTGGAGGTCAGCCCCCAGCCGTCGCAGCCATTGCTCACCCGCGGGTGTCGATAAATCCGCTACGGGAGGCTGTGACAGTAGGTTGCGCACTTCCGCAAGTCTTCGAGCAGTTCGGGACACGTACTCCCTCGTTCCCGGGGGGGGATCTTTCTCCCATGGCAGGGGGGCTCCGCCCCGGCGAGGAGTTCTCTCCCCAGCAGCGGGCAAGCCTCCGTCCACGTGGGAGGCAGCCAGCGTATTGCGCGGCTGTGAGTCCTCGGGCAGATCCTGATCTTCGGGGTCTTCTCGACCGTCGTTGATCGCGAGTACCATCCGAGGTCCTTGGCTGGACGACGTGTACTCGTACTCCATCGCGTTGTCCTCCTCGGACACAACGCGGGTAAAGTCTTGATCGTTCTCACGATCAGAATTAGCAGGAGAAATCCCAGCCATGGGGCTAGTCGTTCCTGCCGGGGAGTCGTCGTTCAAGACCAACTTCCCGCTGAAGGCCCTGGCGCACTCGGTTCTGAAGTGGTCAGCTTCGCCGTCCGAGTCCTCTCCAGGGGCGTATTCTCCGAAGTCAACTCGATCCGTTACCGGGTACGGGTCCATAGGGCCAAAGTTGTCGTAGAAGCCCTGGTCCGAGTACCCAGTACGGGGTGAGATTGCGACCGGTTTTCCTGCCGTGCTTGCTACTTCCTCCTCGGTCGAGACCGGGGAGGGCTGTGCAAACGGCGCTGGGATCTGATCGCGCCTAGTTGCGCGTCCTGCCGACTTCGAATCTTCCTGGACGGCTTGGTCCGGAGAGGTCCCCACGGTCGGCGCCATCTGTCGACGATCGGTGAACCGGCGATCTTACGGTACTCGTGAGATGATGATTACTGGGGGGTAGGGACCTCTAGGGCCCAAGTGCCAAGAGATCTGACAGCAGGGGACAGCCGTTTTTATACAGGTTCGGGCCTCCCTCAGGATAATAACCCTATGTCCTGTTGCTATATATTGATCGGGAACACGCTTTACAATGGGGGTGTATGTTAGTGGCTATCCTAGGCCTAATCGTAGACTAATCCTAGCTAATCCTCCGGGCTCGACTCCTTCGAGACTGCGGGTCTTCTAGAGCTTCGCCTCCTGGGATCCTATGCTGCTTGCGCTGCGACTAGTTGAATCTGTTGGACTTGTTGCGACCTGTCCTCCCCTATGGGATTGCTGATCCTTATATAGGGGGTACCCAGGGTCGTACCGGACGTGGACT
Source organism: Stipa capillata (assembly GCA_019208055.1). NCBI lineage: Eukaryota > Viridiplantae > Streptophyta > Magnoliopsida > Poales > Poaceae > Stipa > Stipa capillata. Next base: position 365,490 of record JAGXJF010005506.1, on the reverse strand, counting down.
TACACCCGAGTAGGACTCTGGCTTCCTTAAACGTCGGGATTGACTTTCCTAGTTTAAGGGAAGCCTTCCTTCCTTAGAGAGGTTACCTTATCGTCCGAGGATCCTTATTAGATACGTGGTACCTTCCTAAAGCCCCGGGGAACCGTACACGGATACCCCTAATATATGGGATACTGTATTGTTCATGTCGAGAGTTCCAGACTTTACATTTGAATCCTTGTTCGACTTGAACTTGGTGCATTTGTGAATATTGTTGTTGAGAACTCAAGACTTGAAACTAGTTGACATGTTAAGTGCATGCATTTTTTATTTCATATGTACTTGTGAATTGTATAATCGTCCCATATATGCTTGTAGTTGCATAATTGTTGCATATATGCTTGTGAATCGTTAGTTTTTCAGTAAAGGTCATGCTAAATTTTTTTATGTAATGAGCCCAAACGAGCCTACGAGCAACTTGCAAGCTTTTTGACTCGGCTTGCCGAGCTTTACGCGCCGAGGAGGAGGCTCGGGCTCGGCTCATTGCGCCTTCGAGCCGAGCTGAGCCCAAGCTGAGTCCCGCTGAGCTCGAGCCGAGCTGCAAGCCTCGAGCTATTTGTCCACCCTTAGTTGCTTGTCACCTCTCCCCTCCTCTTATGCCACCTCTGCCTTTACCGTCTACACCCGACAGAGACCTTATCGCGCCATTCCACCCTACCCAACCTAACATACTCTGGCACCATGGTCGTTTCGTTGGTTGATTCTTCCCAACCATCTCTTACCAATAAATAGCTCGTCACGGCTGTTTCATTGAAAAAACACTACAGTAGTCGCGCCGCCCTCAGTCGTCCTCTGGAGTCTGGACCCATGTGGCCAACTATTTCATTATCATGGCAAGTGAATATGATGCCCCTTACCCATCGAGCGAGGATTCTTTGCTCCTCCCGAGAGCAAGTGGTTTAGAGAAAATAAACCAAAGATACACTTTTTAAAATCCTTATTGATGAGCTTGAAAAGCCATTTGTTGAGCAAGACTTTGTTTTTCAAATCTAAGTCCTTGAATGCCAAATACTCCTTGGCCTCTAGGACAACAAATAATGTTTCACCTAGTCGGTCTATTAATTCTTTTACGGAGTGTCTATTTTAAAGTCGACTTAGAAATGACTTAACGTTGATTCTTGATCCAATGGTTAATGGGGTAGTTGCACATTTTAGAAATCATGTGTAACTTACAGTTTAGAGATGTGCAACTGAACAGAATTAAGCAGTTGCACATTTTCTATACCTAAGTTGCACATTTTTTTTTGTGCAACTAAGGTAAAAAAATGTGCAACTCAGGCGACTGAGAAATAACAAATTCTCAGTCACCTGAGAAATAGCAATTCCGATTCTTTTATGAATGTCAGTGTGCCAGAAAAATTTGGACCAGTTTGTTTGGTTGGATATGTAATACCTTTGTCCACGATGGTAATCGATCTTCTGAAATAAGTGAAAGGATGTTAAAGTAGGTTAGCTGTTCAGATATGGATTATGCGCATGTGCTAATGACTCCTGTATGCGTGGTGTATTATGCCTTACTAACCGGTTGTAACTAACATGATATTCTGGTCAGTTAGGATTGTTGTAGACCACAGATGTGTATAAATATACACCACATCAGATGCATCTGCATTGAGCATAGCCTTCTAAACCCTAGCCTAGTATCTTTACATGGTATCAGAGCTCAAATACTCTTAATCGAGATGTTGACTTCCTCTTACACTAGCACACAAACATCTGGCACTCTAGGTTTACAAGTTGTAGGAGCTGTGTCGCAGTTTGTCAGAGTTCAACCGATGTCATTGCTGGGGTTGTTTAACTTCATCAGCATCAAGCTCAGCAGTGACGAATAACTCTAGAAGGCACAACTCATGTCATCTCTTATATGGCTCATGAGTGGCTCGGCTACGCCGACAGATCTATTCTGGCGCCACCCAGAAGGTGCCGGTCACACAAGACGATGGTGCAGCGCTGATCGATAATCCAGCCTATCTGACTTTACTACTAGAGAAATCATTTGTACAGACGGTTCGGAACTCCCATGTGGGACGGTTTTCCGAACCGTCTGGACGAAACAGTCTGTACAAATCAGGTTTGTACAGTACAGACGGTTTTTGAACCGTCTGTACAAATCGATTAGTACAGACGGTCCTAGTTTGGAACCGTCTATACTAATCGATTTGTACAGACGGTTCAAAAACATAACCCCTCATCACGCCATGTGCCTAGTCTCATCCCGCCGTCCGCGCAGTCCCATCCAACCGCTTGAATTAAATCGCACAATATGCTTCCAGCGGGTTTCGATCCCGCAACCTCGTGTTGTCTAGTAAGGGGAGTTGCCAGCTGATCTAGTCTGAGTATGAGGTACATATGGGATGGCTTTCTTCTTAACTTATGCCTACGACTAAGCGGAACGCTTCTAGTACAGACGGTTCTAAATTTGGAACCGTCTGTACAAATAGCACAGACGGTTTCCAAACTGAGAACCATCTGTACTGTTCGATTTGTACAGACGGTTCTAGTTTGGACCCGTCTGTGCTATTTGTACAGACGGTTTCAAATTGGAGCCGTCTGTGCTGTAGCTCCAAGTGCTAGTTTGAGTCGAAATTCAACTCTAGTTTGAGAGGTTTTAGTAAAACAGTCATAACTTTCTCATACGAAGTCCGTTTTGAGTCCACGACCACTCAAATCGAAGCTAACGACGACGTGCATCTGAAAAAAATACATGTGTGTACACCTGTACCCATCTTGACCCTCGAAATTCAGCTTCTAGATGGGACTTTTTGGCTCCGGAAGTTTTTCCGTTCCTTTTTTCGATCTTACGGAGGGCATATCTCCTTCACCCGGACTCCGAATTGGGTGATTCTTGTTTCCCTAGTTAGCTTGAGTCGAGGACTTGCTTTCCACCTTGATCCTAGCTTCTGCTGAGCAATTTCGTCCGGGCGCCGTTTTCAAAATCTTTGATTTCGGGCCGGGATTTCCACTAGTCGTTTCGTCGACTTTCTCGGAATTGGCTCAAAATTTCTGGAGATGTAGAGTTTGGCCTCCCGCTTACAGCCATGAAAACCGTTTGACAATCGGAGCTGTCAAACTCCCTCCCCGACGCTGCCACTTTCCTGCCGCGGCAAGAAAATCTGCAGTTTTTGCTGCCGCGGCAGCAGAGATCAACTAGCCTGGCTTCATCTATTTGTACAGACGGTTCTAGTTTGGAACCGTCTGTACTGTTCGATTTGTACAGACGGTTCTAAACTTAGAACCGTCTGTACTGTTTATAGATTTGTACAGACTGTTCCAAACTTCGAACCGTCTGTACTGTTCGATTTGTACAGACGGTTCCAGTTTAGAACCGTCTGTATTGTTTACAGATTTGTACAGACGGTTCCAAACTTAGAACCGTCTGTACTGTTTGATTTGTACAGACGGTTCCAGTTTGGACTCGTCTGTGCTATTGTACAGACGGTTCCAAATTAGAACCGTCTGTACTGTAGCGTCCCGCTTGTTGGGAACCGTTTGTACTCATTTTCTCAGACGGTTTTCGTTTAGAACCGCCTGTGATACTATTTGTACAGATGGCTTTAAAAAACCGTCTGTACAGAGGCGTCCCGTTAAATGAATTCTGTAGTAGTGCTTGGCAGCAACAAGATCAGCTCGTGCTCGGTGCCATCCTCTCCACTCTGCAGCTCAGTATTCCGGGCAGGTGCTGCTCATGCAATCAACATATGCTGCGCGATCAGCTCTAGAATAGATGTACTTCTCTCACTCGAGAGTGAGATCATGCAAATCTGCATCCACATGGCCACGCTGCAGAAGGAGATCTCGGCGGCGGACTACTTCAACAAGGTGAAGAGCTACGCTGACACACTGGCTGCCGTTGGCAAGCCACTTGAAGATGAAGAAATCATCATCTACCCTCTGCCCGGGCTCCACAACGACTACACTGGTGACGTCGTTCACGACTCGGACAGATCCAGTCTCGCTCAATGATGTGTACATACAACTCTTGAGCTACAAGACACGTCCGGCACAGCAAGATGGTGGCTTTCAGATGCCATCTGCTAACTTCTCCTCTCGCGGTGGCAACAAGGGAGGAAAGGGTGACACGTCCTCGTAGCTCGTCTCCCCCGGCAGCCCGCAGTCTATGCTTACGAAACCTGCAGTACAGATATAGACATAATGAAACAATGTACCATTGCACTGGTGCAATCCTGCATGCATAATCCATTGCGTTGTGAAACCATGCAAGTGATCATGAATCCCAGGAATTTTGAGGTCAGATACCTTTGCTGTCAGGCTGGGCACGAGCTTGGAGCACGCCGGCGCCGGCGGCGAGGCATAGGAGCAGCGGCCACGGCCTGGGGCACCATTGCTCTCGGCGTTGATTGCTCCATTGCACATGCAAGCAGCTAATGGAGCATGATATATGATTGTTAGTTTGTCCAAAAATAATATATGTCAGATTCTAGGCGCCCCTCCCATGTCTCCATGTACATGCCCAGCCTTAAGCTAGTAATTAAGCAGGAAAGCCAAGTCTGTCAGACTGTCATTAGCTAGCCTAATGATCACATCAAAGCCACTATGATTATATTAAGGTTTAACCACGTCCAGCACGTCTATCCAGTATTCCAGTACACAACTTGCACAGCGCCTTACGTGAAGAGTCGCTGACGACTGGGCCCTGCTCTAACCTTCATTGGCCACCTCTTTTTCGTACCAACAATTCTATTAGCGGAGAGTTGACCTGACTTCGAACTGGTCAATGTCCTTGCTGGGTCTCCTTTTCTGAAAGAGCGCACGAGTTGGAGCCGTGGTCGTGCCTCCGTGTCATTCTGACTTTCGCAGCCGCGAGCTGCAACTTGGGAAGTTTTCTAATTTGAACCGTTCACCCACCCTGGAATTCTACAAACGAGAAATCTATGTTATGCCCCATCGCGCGATTGGCTAAAGCGGCGACCGGTTTGTGAGCGTCAGGTGCGTGCGGATCAGGAGGAGGGAAGGAGGAAGAAAGAGAAGGAGGGAATGAGGAAGAAGGGAAAGGGGAGAGGGAGGCTGACCGGTAACGAGCTCGATGGTGACGACGACAATAGCATCCCGGGGCTAACTGGTGGCCGGACGGGCAATACCCACCCCCAGGTTTAGAGGGATGGTCTAGTCGGGACACTAGCTAGATCTGGAGGGAGGCGGTGAGTTGACGATTTAATGGAGCGGGAGGAGGTGGAGCACGATGAGGAAGAAAGGAAGGGGCGAGGCGGCTGTATGTGAGAGGAGGGGGCTGCAGTGACGAGTTAGCCATAGGGAAGCTGGAGGAAGAAGAAGAAGAGCGGACGAGAAGGGAGTGGTCGCGTGACAGGAGTAGGGGGGTGACTGGTCGTTGCCTCCTAATCACGTCCCATGGGCTAGAATCTAGATCAACATGGAGGGATAGTTCAGCACTCTACTCTAGCCCTGTCCGATGAGAAAAAAAATAAGGGAGATGCTATCACGCAGGTCCGTGGGGAGCAAAATCAACGAGATCATCTCCTCCTTCCGTGTAGCATGTTGTGTCCCTGTCACTTCTCTAGTCATCTCTCTCACCTCCTCTACCATAGCCGTTACACCACTCTACACCTTTCCCCTCCCCCTGCCACATCCACCTCCACCACCCCCATGGTGTTTAGAGATCGAACAAATCAATGTGCACGCTAGGGAGAAGTTTAGGGTACGGCGCTGATGAGGAGTTTAGGCTATGATTGAGCACGATGAAGAATAAATAGGAGCATAAGCGATTGGTGGGCCAGGCCAGAATACATCGTAGACGGATTTTTAGAGAAAAAAGAAGTCCGTCGTGAACCTTAAACCATGGTATTTGGTCCAACTTAAATCCTGTACTATGAAACTGTATGTATTAAACTCTAAACTATGTAAAACGTTAAAACCTGAACCATATGAATAGTGGTGTTATATTTCGGAGTTCCAAAACAGTGACAAAATTTATGGACGTACAATATGCTATGAAGTGATAACTGTCAAATATTCATCAATAAATGTTATTATTTGTGTCCCCTTCAGAGATGATGAGAGATAAATATGTTACTATTGTCTTTTTGTACAGAACAGAAATGCTTATATTTTTAGATGAACCTTTGTAGGTTAAAATTTTCATATTTTTGTGAAACTTTAGAGATGCAAAACCACCTTAAAAAACCGGACTAAAGTTTGGAGTCTCGCAAGGTTCTAAATTTTTTTGAAACAATTCATGGACGTGAGCAATGCTATAAAATGATAATCGGACAATATTTATCAAACAATACGATCATTTGTGTTCCATGCAGAAGAGACAAATGGATTTCTTTTCTCATTTTTTCACATGACACGAGTAGTCATATTTTTGGAAGAATTTTTGTAGGTTATCATTTCTTAGCATTTTCTATGTCCATGTATTTTTTCACGTTCACAAGTTTTGAGAAGCCCAAAAAAAACCGCTATCTAAAATATCACACTTTCACAAAACAATAACGAGTCTTAATATAAACGATTTCGTATATTGTGTTTTGGATATAAATTTCCTTAGAGAACACTATCCTCTGAATCAGAGAAGTCACAATTGTGCACGATGATGTAGAGGTCTGCCAAATATAATAGCCAAGGGAACACGTTAAGAGTTTTGCTTTGATATATCCTAAGAAAATTTAGAAGGGTATTTTCATCCATCCGTATTAAACGTGATTAGCTGTATTAGTTGGATAATGAGGCCCGAAGCCCGATAATGCGGCGCCGCGGCGAGGACGGTCGATGCGTGCGGCAGGTGCATGCAGTACTGGTGGGGGCATGGGGCGGCACCACGGCGAAGAATCTAAGCGCAGGTGGGTCGTCGGCGGCAAGCTCCAGGAAGTCTTATCTACTCCCACCGTGAATCCATCTCCCACGCCTGATCATATCCTGAAATCCCAACTTGCTATTTTGGTGCTACTCTCGCCTAGTATTTGGCTCGCCGCGGGAGCACCTCAGCTACTATGCAGGTATTTTGGTGTAGTTTGATGTTAGTTGTCGCGCAGTTATTTCCATATGTAAGCGCCCTGTGCTTATATATTAAAACTACACCAACCATTGTAATTGTCCAGCATTTACCTAGGACTCCTCTCACTCTTGATAGTCCTAGACCACTTGCTCTGATACCACCTGTTGGCAATACTCAAGATGGCCCTTACTACCTGCACTATGTGAGGACCTACGCGCACTCTTTACATCGACTAGTCTTTCATTCTATGCTTAATGCTTTACTTCCAGGTGGTTGTGCCACTCACATTAAAGCACAACTGCGATTTCGGACGACTGAGCCACTCACGTCAAATCACAACTTAACAAGCACTAAGTAATAGAAGTACTTGGCTTGCCAGAGAGACCACACTTATATAAGAAAACTCTTTTATTTACTATAAGAAACTTTGGTATAATACTATTCTATTTTACCAATACCTAGGACTCCATGCCATAGTCTCTGGCACTCTCTCGTACTCATAGTGGCTAGTAGTGGTAGCTCATCTTGGTTGGTTACATGAGGGGAGAAGGCACCCCTATTTGTAGGATACATGACCATTGGATTCTTGACATCTGTCAACATCTTATCTCTAACTTACAAAATATCTTCTAACTAGAACATTTCCTACAAATATGTTCTCTCTAGATATCTCTATTATTTGTCATGAGCATGGTCAAATATTTATTCTAGAGTCTTCATGGCAAATATCTAGTGTTTTGTAATTTTTTAAATATTTCTATAATCTTATCCATGGTAAATATATAGGTATTCATGAGAGTTCACAAACTTTCTAGAACATTTTTACTACAAGTATGCATTGGATTATATTCAACACCATCGGTAGCTATTGGTGAATTATGTGATAATTGTCAACTTCTAATACGGCTTCTTAATCTGCATAAAATTGTTATCTTCTTGTTATTGCTTTGATTTGGCGGTAGTAGTAGGAGGTTTAGATCTACATTGTAGACATTCATTAGCAAGTGATAAGATAAGAACACTGATGGATATATATACACTCATTTGTTTTAATTCTTCTGTTGAGTTCATCTGTCATTAAAAATCCCCTTTGGGCCATCGTTGCATGATGTAACGGGGGCCCGATCTTTCGATGAGACTAAGATAACTATCGATTTGGTGGAGTTTGACCTTGACGATCCGACTATACCGTACGCGACGATACGCCTTAGCAATCGCTAAACCAACTTCCGATGGTTATTGACCTTGCCGTGGGCGCGATCAACCTTGAACAACGAAGTTCGAGTTCCTGCAAGCAACCAAAGAACCAGCAAGAACTAAGATTGCAATATGAAATTGCGAGTATAAAATTGGCACAAGAGCTAAAAGAACAAAGTGTGGGATTCCACTGGAGATCTAAACAAGGCGGTAGTCCTACACGACTTGTAGATGCAATATTGTAGCAGTAGCTAAACAACTCAATGAAACCCCATTAATCCTAGGGGTGGCGGCTACTATTTAAAGAGAAGAAAAGGGGGAAGGGGTACTGTTCACGCGCGTGAACAGTGCACGTGAACAGTACCAAACCCTAATGGGGGTGACATGGGGGCCCCTTATGGCTTACAAGGCCCTTGGGCCCAAGAAGAGGTGACGCAGCACCATCTACTAAGTATAAGTCGTCCCTCACGGTGGCTCCATCCTTGTAGCGCTGCCGTCCTTCTCCTCACTTGAACCCATGTTCCTGAGTAATATAACATTATCTCCTTTAGGCAGCATCATGGAGTTCATATAAAATGACGGAGCTCCAAGAAACGAATTTACCTGACAATTAAGTTGGCGTGCTCGAGCTCGTGTTACAGGACCCTTTACTAAGGTTGTATCGATGTTAGGGATGTCCTCATCATCCTCCCCTTCTTGAAATGACGTCGTCCTCGACGGCAACTCGTCACCCTCACCCAAATATGGCTTCAAATCTGCAACGTTAAAGGTGGGACTAACCCCAAAGGCTGCAGGGAGATCAAGCTTATAGGCATTATCATTAATCTTGTCAAGCACTTTGAAAGGACCATCAGCGCGAGGCATGAGCTTAGATTTGCGCAAATCAGGGAAACGATCTTTTCTCAAATGCAGCCAAACTAAATCACCTGGTTCAAACACAATATGTTGTCTACCCTGACTACCAGCAAGTTTATATTTAGCATTCATGCGCTCAATGTTTTCTTTAGTTGTCTCATGCAGTTTCAATATCAAATCAGCACGTTGCTTAGCATCAAAATTAACCTTCTCTGAAGATGGAAGAGGCAATAAATCAATAGGTGCACGAGGTATAAAGCCATAAACAATCTCAAAAGGACACATCTTAGTGGTAGAATGCAGCGAACGATTATAAGCAAACTCAATATGAGGTAAACATTCTTCCCACAGACGCAAATTTTGTTTCAAAACAGCCCGAAGCATAGTAGACAATGTTCTATTCACAACCTCAGTTTGTCCATCAGTTTGGGGATGACAAGTAGTAGAAAACAAAAGCTTAGTCCCCAATTTAGCCCATAAAGTTCTCCAAAAATGGCTAAGAAATTTAGTATCACGATCGGACACAATAGTATTAGGCACACCATGCAAACGTATAATTTCACGAAAGAACAAATCAGCAACAATAGTGGCATCATCAGATTTGTGACAAGGAATAAAGTGTGCCATCTTACTAAATCGATCCACCACAACAAATATACTATCCCTTCCATATTTGGTCCTAGGCAGCCCCAAAACAAAATCCATAGATATATCTTCCCAAGGCACACTAGGAACAGGTAAAGGCATATATAAACCATGAGGGTTAAGTCGTGACTTAGCTTTTGACATGTAGTGCAGCGAGCAACGAATCTCTCCACATCCCGTCTCATCTTTGGCCAAAAGAAATGGCCAGCCAGCACGTCCTCCGTCTTCTTAACGCCAAAATGACCCATCAACCCTCCTCCATGCGCCTCCTGTAACAACAAAAGACGAACAGAGCTAGCTGGGATGCATAGCTTATTAGCACGGAACACAAATCCATCATTAATGACGAACTTGTTCCATGTGCGGCCTTCTCTACAATTCTGCAATACATCTTTGAAGTCAGCATCATGCACATATTGATCTTTGATGGTCTCCAAACCAAAAATTTTGAAGTCAAGTTGTGAAAGCATGGTATAACGACGTGACAATGCATCTGCAGTAACATTTTCTTTACCCTTTTTGTGTTGATAACATAAGGAAAAGACTCAATGAACTCAACCCACTTAGCATGTCTACGGTTCAGTTTAGCTTGACTTCGGATATGCTTCAAAGATTCATGATCAGAATGTATAATGAACTCCTTGGGCCACAAGTAATGTTGCCATGTTTCTAAAGTCCGAACGAGAGCATAAAGTTCTTTGTCATAGGTTGAATAATTCAGACTAGGCCCACTGAGTTTTTCACTAAAATAAGCTACAGGTTTGCCTTCTTGTAATAAAACACCACCAAGCCCTATGCCACTAGCATCACACTCAAGCTCAAACATCTTATTAAAATCAGGAAGTTGCAGCAAGGGGGCATGTGTTAACTTATCTTTTAATATCTCGAAGGCGTCTTCTTGTGCGTCACTCCAAACAAAAGGTACATCCTTCTTGGTAAGCTCATTGAGCGGCGCTGCAATGGTGCTGAAATCCTTCACGAACCGCCGATAGAAACCAGCAAGTCCGAGAAAACTCCGCACCTGTGTGACCATTTTTGGAGTCGGCCAACTCTGTATCGCCTCGACCTTGGCTTGATCAACTTCAATGCCCTGCGGGGTCACAACATAGCCAAGAAAAGAGACTCGATCCGTACAAAAAGTGCACTTCTCGATGTTGCCAAATAATCGTGCATCACGTAAAGCATTAAAAATAGCACGTAAATGGTCTAGGTGCTCCTCTAATGACTTGCTAAAAATGAGTATATCATCAAAGTATACTACCACAAACCGTCCTATGAAAGCTCGCAAAACTTCATTCATTAATCTCATGAAAGTGCTAGGTGCATTAGTCAATCCAAAGGGCATAACTAACCACTCATATAACCCGAATTTAGTTTTGAAAACTGTTTTCCATTCATCACCCAATTTCATACGAATCTGATGGTAGCCACTTCGCAAGTCTACTTTAGAGAACACGACTGAGCCACTAAGTTCATCAAGCATGTCATCTAGTCGAGGAATAGGATGACGATAGCGAATTGTAATATTATTAATGGCTCTACAGTCTACACACATGCGCCAAGTACCGCCTTTCTTAGGAACAAGAATAACAGGAACAGCACAAGGACTAAGGGATTCGCGAACATAACCTTTTTCAAGAAGTTCTTGCACTTGTCGCTGAATCTCCTTGGTCTCCTCGGGGTTTGTACGGTACGGTGCACGGTTGGGCAGCGAGGCGCCGGGAATCAAATCAATCTGGTGTTCAATGCCTCTTATAGGTGGCAGCCCCGGCGGTATTTCTTTTGGAAACACATCAATGTATTCCTGCAAAAGGTTAGCAACAGCAGGAGGCAAAGAAGGAGGCATATCCTCAAATGAAAACAAAACTTCTGTGCAAATCAGTCCATAGCATGCATGAGAACTAGCATCTATTTCTGAAATTTCAGCACGTGTGGCTAGGAATGCAGCACCTTTCAATTTGATTTCCTTAGATGAGCTAGGGGTCGCTTTGTTCAATTTATTAAATTGTTCTAACTCATGAACTACTTGCTGATTTTCAGATTTAGCATGCTCTCTATGTTTATTTCTGCTAGCCCTAGCAAGGTCATCCTGTAAAATTTGCTCAGGGGACATAGGGTGTAGAACTATTTTCTTTTCATTATGCGAGAGGGTATATTGATTAGTTCAACCATCATGTATACAATGTTTATCATACTGCCATGGTCGTCCTAATAACATGGAACAAGCTTGCATAGGCACAATGTCGCAATCAACAGTATCATGATATGATCCTAAAGAAAATTGAACTCTCACCATGCGTGTTACCTTTACTTTGCCGCCATCATTGAACCACTGAATGTAATAAGGATGTGGGTGGGGCCGTGTAGGTAAAGTGAGCTTCTCCACCATGTCGGCGCTGGCTAAGTTATTGCAACTCCCTCCATCAATGATTATGCGAATGGAACGCTCCTTAATGACACCTTTAATGTGGAAGAGGTTGTGGCGCTGACTCTTCTTGTCTCGAACAATTTGAGCACTAAGCACACGGTGGGCTATAATGCTCATGTACCGGTCGGCATCTGCAGCAGTCACATGCTCTTCGTCTTGATCGGACTTGACGTCGCTTTGGTCATGTTCAGCAAGCAAAGCATAGGTATCCTCATCAAGATCACTCGCGGAGTCGTACTCGCCATCTTCACGAATGAGCAGTACGCGCTTATTAGGACAGTCCTTCATGATATGGCCGAAGCCCTTGCAACGGTGGCACTGAATGTCCCTTGTTCTTCCAGTGGAGGCTACCGATGACGAACTCTTAGCAGGAGTGACGAAGCAGTTTTTGTCGGTGCCAGAGAACGGTATGCTGAATTGGATGGAGTAGGAGCTGGGTTGGAGCTCGTAGGTGGTGCTGTAGCGGCACGAGTGGGTGGGGCAGCACGTGGTGTCCACGTGGAAGCACGAACTGCAGAAAAGTTAGTACGCTGTCTCGAGCGGCCCTGCACTTCATGTTCAGCATGTATAGCAAGGTGGAATAAACGAGTGATAGATGTATAGTCCTTATAAGCAAGAATATCAGCAATCTCTCTATTCAATCCACCCATAAACCTAGCCATAGAAGCTTCCTCATTTTCATTTAAACCACAGCGTAGCATGCCCATTTGCAATTCTTGATAATATTCTTCGACAGACCTATTTCCTTGATTTAAGCGCTGTAATTTATTCAATAAGTCTCTAGCATAGTATGAAGGAACGAATCTATGTCTCATCAGTTGTTTTAATGCCTCCCAAGTGGTTGGGATCTGATGCGGGTGTATTCTATAGTGTTCCTTCCATCAAACAGAAGCAAAATCAGAGAACTCACTAGTAGCAGCCCTAACACGTGTGTCCTCTGGAAATTCATGGCATGCGAATTTCTGATCGACTAGTAACTCCCATGTGAGATATGCATCTGGATCATATTTACCTTCATAAGGAGGTATAGTGAACTTTACCTTAGAGAAAGCGTCATCTCGTTCACGGTCTCTCCGTGGAGCACGTCGCATACCATATCGGTTGTAGCGTTGCCGACGGTGATCCCGGTCGTTGTTGTGGTTGACGTCATCCTCATCTTCAGAATCAGCACTGTAGTCGTTCTCGTCCGCCGGTCCGTGTCGTGCGTTGGCTCCGGATCCCACGGATGCTGCTGGTCGTATCACCGAGGCATTGTTGGTCGCAGACGAAGGAACTCGTTGGGCACGTGGGACTCCATTGTTGGCTGGAAGACGAGGGGCAGGTATCGAAGAACCTGCAAGATTATCAAGACGAGTCAATATGGCAGCAATGTTAGCGTTAGCAGTCGCCTGTCCATCCTCAATAGCTTTGAGGCGGTTCTCCTGCATTTGCATTCGCTCATTGGTCCTGTGGAGATCATCCGTGAGACCCTTCAAGACATCTTCTTCCCCACCTGCCATGGTTAGCAAAAGGAAACAAACCCTAGTACTACTGGAATATGGGGGGGAATGGGTGGCAAGAATCTCAACAATTCAGTAGCAAATACCAAACTCTTACCAGTTCTTACCGTGCTGCAGTGGTTGTCGGCCTTTGGCGGTGTCAAAGATGATCAAGAGGTTAATATAGCAATTACCAAGGTGACCGAACACAGTACAATATAGGAAGGTGGAGCTTGGTTGGCCTCGTATGGTAGCAAGGAGTAGCAACTATCAATGCAGCAAATGCAAGTTGAATGAATGTTCAAAGTACTAGTCACTGTTGCTGACACCTAGCTAGACCAATGAAAAGCTAATCAATGTCTTGTAAACAATGCCCCAGAAGGTACTGATACTACAAAGGATGAGTGTTATCTGAGAATTTTTTTCTTTTTTTTTCTTTTTTTTCTTTTTTTCTCAGAACCCACTCAATAACTCAGAGAAAACAATAGTAGTCTAAGACGTGGCGGCCAAAACTCAGCACAAGCCTTGTCGTGGCAGAGATGAAGCAAAACAAAGGTTCTGCTGCCGTGGCAGCAAAAACTGCCGCTTTTCTTGCCGCGGCAGGAAATTGGCAGCGTCGGAGAGGGAGTTTGGCAGCTCCGATTGTCGAACGGTTTGCACAGCTGTGAGTAGGAGGGCAAGCTCTATATCCCCAGAAATTTTGAGCCAATTCGGAGAAAGTCGACGAAATGACTCATGCAAATCCCGACCCGAAATTGAAGATTTTGAAAACGACTCCCGAACGAATTTGCGCGGCAGAAGCTGGGATCAAGGTGGAAAGCAAGTCCTCGACTCAAGCTAACCAAGGAAACAAGAATCACCCAATTCGGAGTCCGGGTGAAGGAGATATGCCCTCCGCAAGATCAAAAAAAGTAACGGAAAAACTTTCGGAGCGAAAAAGTCCTACTTAGAAGCCGAATTTCGAGGGTCAAGACGGGTACAAGTGTATACACTTGTATTTTTTTCAGATGCGCCTCGTCGTTAGCTTCGATTTGAGTGGTCGTGGACCCAAAACGGACTCCGTATGAGAAAGTTATGGCTGTTTTTCTGAACCCTCTCAAACTAGAGTTGGATCTGGACTCTTCAGCCACTCCCCTTGCCGCGGCAGCAGATTTTGCTTTTTTCTTGCCGCGGCAGGACTTTGTTGGCTTCTGCAGAGAGTTTGGATGCACAAAAAGGGCTGAAATTTTTGGGGCAAGATCAGCACATATATATCTCCCAAACGGCAGAGTTTGAGCCCAATCCGAACACTTAAGTTTTTGGAGACTGAAACTAGTACGAATTGTGTTTGCCCTGGACTCTTCTTCTTTCCGAAATCAATCTGCTCAACAAAAGATGGTGGGATGGTAATGGCAGCAAGGATACAAGACACGACTAGCAAGACACCAAGATCTAAACTATGACCAGCAACGTGACACGACAATGCAACAGAAATTCAACAATGCAAATTCACTGAAAGATAGATGCAAGGGCACAGATTGGCTTGGACAGGGAAAACTAATCTACTTTTTTTGAAGCTTTTTCTTGGACAATAGGTAAAAACAGATCTAACTACGAAAACGATAAATCTCACCGATCAACTTGAGCTCTGATACCACTTGATGTAACGGGGGCCCGATCTTTCGATGAGACTAAGATAACTATCGATTTGGTGGAGTTTGACCTTGACGATCCGACTATACCGTACGCGACGATACGCCTTAGCAATCGCTAAACCAACCTCCGATGGTTATTGACCTTGCCGTGGGCGCGATCAACCTGAACAACGAAGTTCGAGTTCCTGCAAGTAACCGAAGAACCAGCAAGAACTAAGATTGCAATATGAAATTGCGAGTATAAAATTGGCACAAGAGCTAAAAGAACAAAGTGTGGGATTCCACTGGAGATCTAAACAAGGCGGTAGTCCTACACGACTTGTAGATGCAATATTGTAGCAGTAGCTAAACAACTCAATGAAACTCCATTAATCCTAGGGGTGGCGGCTACTATTTAAAGAGAAGAAAAGGGGGAAGGGGTACTGTTCACGCGCGTGAACAGTGCACGTGAACAGTACCAAACCCTAATGGGGGTGACATGGGGGCCCCTTATGGCTTACAAGGCCCTTGGGCCCAAGAAGAGGTGACGCAGCACCATCTACTAAGTATAAGTCGTCCCTCACGGTGGCTCCATCCTTGTAGCGCTGCCGTCCTTCTCCTCACTTGAACCCATGTTCCTGAGTAATATAACATCATCTCCTTAGGCAGCATCATGGAGTTCATATAAAATGACGGAGCTCCAAGAAACGAATTTACCTGACAATTAAGTTGGCGTGCTCGAGCTCGTGTTACAGGACCCTTTACTAAGGTTGTATCGATGTTAGGGATGTCCTCATCATTGCATTTCTTACTATCCATTGCTATTTGAGCATTGTTCATACATTTTTTGATCCCCTTTGATTTGTTTGCTGTATTGTATCAACTTACGCCATGATTTAGTGTCTATATTGTATTAGGGAGTCAAATTGTTTTTGTCGTAGCTATGGGACTAGGCAGTGTACTTTAGGCACCCCCCGATCGGTTACGTCAACCTCCGGAAGTACCAGCGGTGTACGAACAAGTGTAGTGTCTGTCGAGACTAAGCGCGCGAGACTTCGACCGGCAAGGGCGTGATGTGTAAGACGCTCATGTTGAGAATAAATGGAAATTCTCATACTGATCTCAGGAATTACAATTCATATTTCCCCGAAATGGATCCCCTTCCTTCTACCCCCTGGGGGTATTTATAGGGTTTGAGAATGGAAAATAGAATATTACAAATTTGCCCTCACACGGAAGGGAATTTACAAGGGCATTATGGGCATTTGTCCATCCTTAGAGGATATTGGGGGGAATATTCCCAGGCATCTTTTGGGGAATATTATTTGGCATCTTTGGAGGAATCCCTAAGTATGTCGAGGTGGTCTTTGATGACATCGACGTCGACGTAGACCTTGGCGAAGCCGACGTAGTCCTCGACGACGTTGGACGTCGAGGTAGTCCTTGACGATGTGTTGCCCTTGGTGACGGGACGGAGCATGGCCTCCACGCCCGACGGGACGGGGCACGGCCTTGACGCCCGCCGGGACGGGGCACAGCCTTGACGCCCGCTGGGACGGGGCCCGGCCTCGATGCCCCGGCGATGCCGGCGGAGTTTATTGATGCCAGGTGAAGTGGGTCAACGTAGGGAGGGGGGTCTTGACGTTGTCAGGGGGAAGTCCGTCGGTTTGGGGTAACGCGGGGACCCTTCCCCCAACAGTTTTCACCACGAGGTTAAGCCAACTTTACTGCTAATCTAAATTACAAGATTAGCAGCTCTCCCAAGATCCATTGAGCCTGAAACCACTAAGGCTTGTTTTGTATGAATAGGTGCCGAGGATCGACAAACCAGTCAAAAACATAATTAGATAGATGCAAAGGATTAACAACCCAAAAAGTGATGCATCATTACAATTCACTCCTATTAGTGTAGCGACAACTGTCATCATGTCATGTTATGCAAAATAGAGGCTGTGAACTTAGATTCGTATAAAGGCGCGCCATGATGTCCGGCTTCCCAGAACAGGTGCAGCGACGGATGCTAGGGCAGGCACTCCTGAAGCAGGCGCAGCGGCGGTAGATGGCAGCGCCCCTTCCTAGGGATCGAGCGATCCCTTTTTTAGAGAACTAGTCGAGCAGACAAGGAACGAGTCGAGGGGTCGTGGATGGAGATGGGTTCTGGGTTTGGACTCTGTAATCGGGCTTCGGGCCTCATTATCCAACTGATACAGCTAATCACGATTAGTTTTGATGGACGAAAATACCCTTTTAAAATTTGCTAGAGGTGTACCGAAACAAAACTCACACGTTAAATGTCTGAACATGCTTCTACATTTGCACTTCCTCTAATATAATCAAAAGACTTTGTTGAATTATTCTAAAATATACTTGTTGAATTCTTCCCTCGAGGAAAAGGGAAGAAAATAGACGAGAGGTGGAGGCAACTCCTGCACTGTCCCGAACTCCCGGTCTTCTCCTCACCTCGCAGCTGGACCAGTAGAAATCGTTGGCACCCTGCCTAAATGCTCCGTCTCAAA
The DNA here is from genome assembly GCA_019208055.1 of Stipa capillata. Taxonomy (NCBI): domain Eukaryota; kingdom Viridiplantae; phylum Streptophyta; class Magnoliopsida; order Poales; family Poaceae; genus Stipa; species Stipa capillata. The sequence goes on along the minus strand of JAGXJF010005506.1, from coordinate 347,746 downwards.
CGCAATGCTGTTCCGGCTCACATCAGTGGACTGGTCAGTGGTGTACCCACTATAACTCGTATTCGGATTGCCTCCGTTCCCGGCCGTGTAAAAGCCAGCATTCACATCGCTGCCGGCGCGTCGCACGGCCTCGAGCTCGAGGCACTCTTGCAGCTGCGCCGCCACGTCGGTCATCGTGGGCCGCTGCCCCGGCGTCTCCGCGGTGCACTTGAGCGCGATGTCCGCGGCTTTCCACACGCTGTTGACGTCGTGGTCGCCGCGCATACGGGCGTCCACCACGCCCTCTATGTTGCCTCGGGCAAGGCGCTGCCGCACCCACTGGATGATGCTGGTAGGCTCCGGGTCATTCAGGATGTGCGGTTGCCCCGTGACTATCTCCAATAGCACTACGCCGAAGCTATACACGTCGCTCTTAGCTGTTAGCTGAAATGTTGCTGGGTACCTACAAAGGTATGAAATGCACCCGTGAGTCTAGTTTAAAGGAGAACAGTTTTGAATGTGTCTTTTTTAAATGACTAACTTGTAGATCAACTTTCAAATCTAAGTGACTAGTCGTGATCAACCTAGGAGAGAACGTAGAATATACATTCTAGACATATATGACTTATACTGTCTCTTTTTTAGGCAACTAAATTAGTATAATACTTCAACTGTTAGGGGATGATGTTCGACAAGAATTTGTAATGAACTTTTGATTTCATTAATGAAATCAAATTTGAAATGGTGAACTTACTCAGGGGCAAGGTAACCGCGTGTGCCAACTACCCTGGCCGTCGACACATGGGTGTCATTGTCGGCATTGAAAGCCTTGAGCAGGCCAAAATCGGCGATCTTGGCCTCCAGGTTCGCATTCAGCAGGATGTTGGACGTCTTCACGTCCCTGTGAATGAGGGGCGGGTTGCATCCCTTGTGCAGATACTCAAGCCCTGCATGCATTTTTAGATAATGTTCTACACTGGAATGACATGGACGAAATCCAGATTCAGAATCTCACCTTGTGCGGATTCCAGCGCAATACGGAGTCTCTGTCCCCAGGTTAAAGATCTCGCGTTGTTCTCTCTCCCTGAAAAAGATCATCAGATGAATAGCATGCCCTGATCATTTTTTACAAGTACTTCTCAGTTACAGCCTATTTATGATCTTGAAAAACCCGAATGACTGAGTAACCTGCATACCTCTAAGATGTTCGTGCAGGGCTCCTTCAGACATGTACTCGTAGACGAGAGCCATGTGCTCTCTATCGTTGCAGTAACCAATCATTGTTACAAGATTTTTGTGATGAATCTTAGCTAAGGTCTGGGCCTGAACCAGAAAAGATTCTTGCATTACAAAACTGAATTGAAAAACTTGCTTCTTTAGGGGCATCATCAGTGATACTTGAGCAAATCTTACCTCTACCAGGAATTCCCTCACACCTTGGTCTGAAGATTCAGACCGTAGTTTGACAGCCACTTGGGTGCCATCCTCCAAGAATCCATCATAGACTTTCCCGAACCCTCCTCGGCCGATCACTCGCTGGAAGCTGTTCGTTATGGCCTCCAATTCGTCGTACGTGAACCGGCGATTATCGAGTCGCAACGAGCTGTGTCCGTTGCTGTGCTCAGAGTGTGACGGCGCGAAACTAGCCTCGTTCTGCGGCTTGACGCTGTTGCTTGTTGTTCCTTCAGAAACTAAGCACGCAAACTAGTGTTAATTAATCACTTCATACTTGCATCCATACGCGATGCTGCTTCCAAAGATACGTGCTTCGGCCTAGTCTCTCACCTTGCCTTCCCCTGCGCATGCAAAGGAGTAGTACGAACAGTAGCACAATCACCAATACTGCAACTATTGGAACAGCAACATAGACGGCGAGCATAGAGTTGCTCTTCTTTTTTGCAGGCTGACAAGAATTGCCATTGCTGCAGAGGTTTGGATTATTACCATATCTAGCAAAATAAAAAATTTGAGTAAATGATATTGATCAAATAAGATATTAGAACCATCTCCTTGCAAAAATAAGATAAAATAAAATAATAAATAAATCTTAGAACCATCATTAAAAAATTCTAGGGAATTGCTATTTCTGAGAATTTGTTATTTCTCAGTCGCCTGAGTTGCACACTTTTTATACCTCAGTTGCACACAAAAAAAGTGCAACTTAGATATAGAAAATGTGTAACTGCTTAATTCTGTTCAGTTGCACATCTCTAGACCGCAAGTTACACATGATTTCTAAAATATGCAACTACCTCATTAACCGTTGGATCAAGAATCAACGTTTAGGATCATTGATTTAGAAATAGTTATTTCTAAATTGACTTAGAAATAGACACTTCCAAAATGTTAATACTTGGGGGAAGGTACTAACCTGAGTGTTAGGGAGCCATCTTGAATTCTTTTGAGAAGCCCGTAAGGAATTGATCCACTGAGCTGATTACCTGTCAAATCTCTGAAAGAAACGAAACAGTGTTTGATGTCAAATTAAATAATGCATGTATTATGGATCGAACCTGAAAAAATACATCACGAATTACTTACAGAAGAGCGAGCGACGGCAATTGCGAAAGGGTGTCAGGAATTGAACCCGTCAGATTATTGCGTGACAAATCCCTGCAAATTAGAGAAGTCCCGGATAAAGAATTTAATGACTTCTATAAAAAATTAACATCCAATGTCGAATGGCTTAACAATCTCCTACTTACAAGTACTGTAAACTTTTGAGACTGGCAAAAGAAGATGACACGTTGCCACTCAATCCACTGGAAGATAGATTCCTGTAGCGTACAAAAACAGCAGCGACTAAGAAATATAATTCCAGTAGTAGTTTTAACAAACAAACAAAAAACTATTCAGAAAAAACTCACAAGCCTGTGACACTTGGTGGGCTCGAAACTGCATAGCTACAACTCAATCCATCCCACGCAAAATTCTTGGGCACACACGGATCGCCCATCCAGTTCTTCTTCACCTGGTACATGTCTTTGATCGCTGTGATTGCAGAAACTGTAGCATTTCTCAATGGCAACACAAGAATCCGTCAGGGTCAGGGATCTAAATCAGCCGAAATATGATCAGGGACCTATATACATACCCATGCATCTGGTCCAAACTGCTTACCGTCCTGAACGGCCGTGGTTATGCCGGTGGTGGGGACGACGGTGAAGATCTCGAGGGCGTTGATGATCGGCGGGAGCGTCGAGTTGGCGGTCGCGTTCAACGAGACGTTATACTGGTGGAATCCATGGTAGGGGTTGACGCTGTAGGCAGCTTCGGAGTAGAGGTAGCTCGGCTTGAAGACGCTTAACGGCTTGCCGTTGAGGTTGATGTAGAACTCGCGCACGGAGTTGCTGGGAAGGAGCTGCAACTCCGATATGTGCAAGATGCAGATGTACCTACATACATAATCGTCGTCGACATGGATTATTCAGAACTCGTTTTCAATTGCTCATTCACCAATCAATCCTTTATATCTTCATAATCAAAAGCATTTCGTACGTACCCGGGCGCGGGATCGTTGGTGCTGGGTTCGGCATCCCAGGTGAACTCGATGGGGCTGGAGGAGTTGATGGGCGTGATGGCAGTCTGCATCACGGCGGACGGCGCCTCGAATTTGTCGTTGTCGATGTTCTGCACCTTCTTGGTCGTTGAGATCTCCGACCACTCCGCCGGCTTGCTCAACGGGAACCATATACGGTCGTGCGGGTCGTCGGGGTACCTGACCCATCGGCAGAATTAATCACTCTTAGTTACAAGATCGATCAGAACACATTATGTCTAGTTAATTATCAATGAATTTTCCATGTGCGCGCATGGATACCTGACGAGTGCACTATCGCTTGGGCCAAAGTTGGCCCTCGCGAGAAGAACCAGCCCCTGCGACGCGTTCGCGTGCGGGTAGAGGATCTTCTTGAGGGGCCTCAGGTCCAGGCTGGAGATGAACGGCGTCCCGGAGCCGGTGTCCACGAGGCACACCTGCACGGAGCCGGCGGGGACGACGGCGATGACCTCGGCGATCACCGGCGTGTTGGCGTCGGAGATGTTCACGGTCTGCCAGTAGTTGACGCCGACGTGGAGGTCGAAGGTGGGCGGCCTGCCGAGGCCGTCGTAGTTGCCGTACATGAACTTGGCACGGATGAGGTACTTGAGCCCGGACACGAGGGAGCGGAGCATGTAGCAGCTGCGCGCGGCGGTGAAGCTGCGGACGGTGAGCCAGCTCTTGCCCATCGACGGGGTGATGTACTCGGGGGAGATGTTGTGGTTGGTGCCGGCGTCGGTGAAGGGAGAGTCCGCGGTAAAGCTCAGCTTGGTGGCGTTGTCCACGTAGCCGGCGGCCTTCTCCGGCAGGCCGCAGTCTATGCTTATGAAACCTACATGCGCGCGCACACGATAATTAAACAGTTAAACTGTGTCCTGCATAGCGGATAATTAAACAGTTAAACTGTGTCCTGCATAGCGCCATGGCCATCTCTCTTGTGTGCATTCATGTACAGCTAGGTACCGCATTTGCATGCATTGTGTCCTTGCAGCCGTGCGGGAGGTCCGTGGATCAGAAAATGTTGAGAAATCGAGAGAAGATGTGCTCATGGCTCACCTAAGTTATCGACCTGGCCATGGACTCGAAGAACGCCGCCGCTGGCGGCGAGGCCGAGAAGAAGCAACATCCACCGTGCCGCCATTGCTCTCGTCGACGATCCCTCCATCGCGCATGTGCCAAGCAGCTACACTCTTGTAACTGATTATACAGGATAGACAAATACGCGAAGTATTCACTGCATGAGCACAGATGAGGCCGCCGGTTTCCACTTGGTCACACACAACCGCACATGTCAATCATATATATACAAGGGTAGTACTTACCCAGTTGGGGTTGAGATGAGCAGATGATCACATGGGCGATGGGTTGACTTGCATGCGCGTCAGTCAACGCCCTTGCTGAGCGCAGGACGTGGATGCCCCAAGCTTTGGTGACCGGAGACTTCTGACTTTTCCATGCGCAATTGTCGCGACGGCCAGCTCGTTTAATCTCTATGATTCCGCAGATTATTGGTGGCGAGCTCGTGCCAGTGTGCCAGAATGATTTCTTTCAGCATATTATGCATGCATCAATGCATGTAGACAGTGCGCCTAGTCTCACAGTTTTAGAGCAAGTTGCATTAACTTTGATTACTTGATGAAACTACCGCTCTAGACATGCGATGACTTGCACCGTTTCTGCTCTATAATTGGGTACGTAGAATCGAACAATGCTAAGAGTGTACTAGTGTCTTACGCAGAGAGTTCCAGAGGGATGTTTCGTTGGAACATGGGAGAGCACAACACAAAGGCCGCGGAATATATCCAGCCCGCGGCCGTGCTGGTGCAGGAAACATACGGGCCCACGACGCACTACGACTTGGTGGACATCGCACACGGCTACGGGCCACCTAGAACAGACTGCAGAGTGCGGCGGCCTGCAGACCGTCTCCACACTCCACAGCATGTAGCATGTAGCATGTAGCTTACGGCTTTCGGTACCGTTGCGACGGGTACGCTGCTTCTTCTTTAACTAAAAAGAATCTACTGACCATTGCTAAAATAGTAAAATGGATTGCTGCAAAATGGAGGCAGGTCTATTGTAACCAAAACTTCAATCACATTAATTTGAGAAAATAAAATCATCACGCGCATCCCTCCAACACAGCACGATTCTGCAGCAAATACAAGATAATTGTGCCAGGACCAAAAACAGCTCTGTCGGTAGTAGTTCTCAGTACTGCTTATTTCACAGATCAGGACAGCATCCGTGTATTCTTTACTCCTACACAAGGGGTATGCATATGAAAGCAACTGTGTGGCGTGGCCCAGGTTCTCAACAGGATAGCAATAGCTACTCTAGACGATTACAAACCAGCAGCATTACTATACCTCGCAGTTCGACGACGATGATGCAGATTGGTCAAAAGCGTCCGCCACATGGTGGTTGGCGCCAGATGGTAGGGGCGGCTTGTTGGCCAGCCTATCGGCCTCTCTGGCTTCATCAACGTCCTTCTGGCTCAGGAAGCTTGGCTGGTTGGTTGATGACAGCAGCCTAGCCCACATCCTGTCAGTGATCTTAACCTTGTTCCGTGTGGATGTCACCCTCTGTCATCAAAAGAATTTCCGCATTATGTTAAATATCAAGTTCAGCATGAGAACAGATAAATGCAGTACAACTCTTTTAAATGGTTCAGATTCTGTTAGCTAAAATGCTTCACTTTGTCCTTCAGGCAGTACACAATAGCGCTTGTGAGAACCAAAAACAAGGGAATCATAGGTGCAACTGAACCACCCATCAGGTATTATGCATATTCGATAAGCACAAAATTGCCGTATTCTCCATGTCAATAAACAAGACCACTTTGAATTTACTCACATAGAAAGGTATGTATGTATGTCTGCCATTGACCATTCCAACAGTGAAGCTGTATCCCGCCATTGCACCATGAATGGCACTGTGAGCCAGCAGTGTGCAGTAAACATTGTCTGATGCATTGCTTGGAATAGCTCGGATCATGTAGGTAGGATCTGCCAATGTAGATCAATGTAGATAGAATATTGTTAACCTAGTGCTACTCGGGTCAATAAGTTGTTTTACAACATTGTGCTTTGTGAAGTAAACATAATCAGCCAATGTGTTACCTATGTATTTAATAGTCATCTCCATCTTTTTGCTCTTGAAGTGATCCTACAATGGATTAACGCAATAAGTAAAAGGATTACTCCAACATCCAAGCAACACATATGTCAACACAGCTTCATAGTTGCCTAGTAACCTATTGAGTAAAGACCGACAATTACGATATGGAGAATGGAATTGAGTCCAGTGGCAAGAAAATGCTGGGATGTACCTTAATCTTGTGAGTCAACCAAAGACCAACATCAAGAAGGAGCTTATTTCCAGATGCATCTTGCTGATCTGAAGTGGGTATACTTTTGGCAATAATATCCTGTCCTGCTCCCTCAGCAACAACAATAACCATGTGCTTGTTCTCTTTCAGCCTCCTTTCTATATATTGAAGCAACCCACCTTCTCCATCCATGTAGAATGGAGACTCTGGAATTAAGCAGCAATCCTGTGGAGTCGAATATGCAGGAATCAGAATGAATGGACTTCAAAATTAGAATGCAACATCCCGGACAATTATAGAAGGCATCAACTTACCACATCTCGGCTTGCAAGAGTAGCATACATTGCAATAAACCCTGCATTAGTAGGGGAACAAAGCATTTAAGACAAGAGAATGAAATATCTGCTACAGAATGAGTTAACAAGTAATCATTTGAAAAACCAAGTGGTCTTCTTTCTGTATGCAGACTGCAAATACAAGATGCTGAAGTGCTGAACTAACAGCGTGGCAAAAAGACTCAAGATATCAATTAATTTTTCCTTGTATTTTTAGAAGTCTGACAGGTGCTTTCGTCAATGCAAGCCAATACAGGAAAGATAGCAAGCAAAGGAATGGCAAGCATCTGTACAGAGAATATGTTAGAAAACTAACCACTGTAACGACCCATCAGTTTGACTAAGCCTATTCCATTCTCAGCACTGCAAGCTTCAACATGAGCTGAATTAATGGCACGTTGAGCCTCTTCTACGGCCGAATCAAAACCAAAGGACTTGTCAATAATCTAATAAACAAGAGATAGGAACAATCAGTGATGAATCATATCCTCATATGAGTGGCAATATTAACTGGATTTGTAGAAAAAAGCTTAAACATATCGTGCAAAAATTACCGCTATGTCATTATCTATTGTCTTGGGAACCCCAGCGACGGAAACTTTTAGGCCACGTTTTCGGATTTCCTGCCAATAATTCGAAAGAAATGAAGTTGAATAAAGAATATCTTTGAGAAAATGAACTACTTTTGTATTTCTACATAATTTCCCGGCACAGCAATGGATTCATGTAGAGGATGTTGTTTTGGATAAACACATGTTAAGAAGAAAAAAATGCCTCATTACTACATATATCGTCCTACTACTATAATGCATTCATGTAGAGGGTGCTAATACCACATTTTTCTATACTGAAAAACATAGATGACATTTGTACCACTACAAAAAATAATTACCTTGAAGATCTCATATGCTCCCTTCTGAGTTCCATCGCCTCCAATGATATACACCTAATAAACAAGGTGTTCTAGCATATCAGTTAACGTCCAGTCGAACGGTATCTATATCACAATTGTGAAATTTATAATGTCTTCTTTACCTGATTAATTCCACGATCCTGAATGTTGTCAACAATCTTTTTTGTATCATGACCCCCTCGTGATGTTCCAAGAATTGTACCACCCCTTTTGTGGATGTCATTGACACTCTTTGGTGTCACAGCAAGGTAATTGCTAGAATAGAAGCCCTTGTATCCATTCTATAATTGGGTAATAAAATGTTATCAGACAGAAGATCGTGAATCATAATGAAAATTAAACATATGCATGGTTCAACCATGGCAAAACCCACTAGTCAGCATATCTGCTATGTATAGTTGTTCTAACATGATCATATAATTTTACACGCAAGCTTTACTTCTTCTCTTTTTGGAAGAGAAGGTTTTAATAAAACATTCACAGGGGCTCATTCATCTTGCAGGTATTTCAGCATAATATAACAGAGATGAATGTCGCAATGTGATTTGTAATTTTATAAAACAAGACGCATTGCAATATGAAATGTTTGTTAAACTGTGACAAGAATCTAGAGATCATAAGGTAGCTGACAAGTCCTTTGCGAACAAAAGCAAAATGTAGAAAAACAGACAAAGCATGTACAAAAATGCAAGAGCAACATTTAACAAGTATCTATAGGAGGGACATATAGCCATTTAAAACAGGGCACAAACCTGTATTCCATAGATTTTGTTGACATTGTACATGTGCGACAAGCCACACACCAGCTCTCTGATAACAGTGTTAAGCCCAGGGCAAAGGCCTCCACAAGTTACAATGCATGCTTTCACTTCATCTGACTCAAAATAAACCTAACAAGGTTCAAGTGCAAATGTTCTGTCAGCCAAGACACAAGTGATGTGGTCCAATAATCAAAGGAGGTTGCTAGTGTATCCTACCCTCTGGCGAGGTCCAGCACGACGAAAGTGAACCCCCCGCCGGCTATTCTTCTGAACAACAACCTGTAAGAGCAGAGATAGCTACTTGTAAATTCAGCTATCAACATGGACTACAGCACACAGTACAAAACATCAAATAATTTTTTTTTACCTTTTGTGGTACAGTGTCGTCTTCATTAACAAAATATTGCCTGCAAACGGTAAGAATAGAAGTTTCAGCATTACATATACAGCATGCATACTCAGATATTTACCAAAAAGTTGAATAGCAAACGATATGTAAGCAAGGCAAGACTTACTTGACAGTTGAATAGGCTGGGTGATCTTGTAATGGGTTAGGATAAGTCTGCAAACAAGAATGAAATAGCAAACCATCAGCAAAATTCTCATGGATCATGGCTTCACATTTCAAAAATCAATTCGATTCAGCACGCTTGGACAAAATTGACCAATATCGCTGATATAAAAGGCCACTTTCTACATGTTTTCATGAATTGGCTGACAAGTAAGTGAAGCAACTGAATTTGGCAGCGAGAAGCAACCAGGCAATAGTAACAGGTTACTTCTTCCAGTGAAGATATCCTCCATTCTACCCAATCAAATCTCCCTCCCCAAAAGCGAAGATAACAACAGTAACCTATGAAATTATGAATAAGAAGAATAACTACACTTCTGACGGCATTATTAATAAGAGTTACTTCCCTCCTTTGGATCGTAACTGATTAATTAGCTCACTGCACACTCAAGTTTAAATTCGACAGTATCCAAAAAGGGATCTCCATAAACAGAAATCCCAATCGACCCAAACCCGCAAATATCGCTGTCAGGCTCTCCCCGAATCGGAAATCCCCCGCCCAGACCACTTCGATTTTCACGCTTGCTTAGCTAAAGCTGCACCTCACAAAATCCATCACAAACCGAAACGATCGCGCCAACACCCGCAGCACACTAGAACCTGCCTACCGAGCAACGAGACGGGAGGAGGGAGGGCGCTCACGGGGATGTCGGCGAGGTAGTCGGCGAGGTGCGGCACGTCGTCCAGGACGTAGCCGAAGTCGCCCTCGGAGATCTTGGCGTACGCGGCGTCGGCGAGGCTGACGGAGGAGGTGTTGCGGAGGGCGCGGAGGTTGGGGTACGAGTCGCGGGAGATTCGAACGCACGTCGCCGAGAACGGCAGCGCCGCCTGCTCCGGGTGCCCGCCCTCCTGCCCCGACCGATCCTCCTCCTCGTCCTCCCTCCGCTGCTGCTCGTCGTCGTCGTCCGGCGGCAGGATGATGTGGGACGCCATGGCGCGATCGGAATCGGGGGTGTCTCGCTCTCGCGCTGGCGGGGGTGTGTTGCGAGGTTTTTAGCTTTACTGCTAGAAGCGGACGAGGTGTCTGTGTTTCCGGGCTTTTAGCGATGCTTTGCTCGGTGGTGTGAGAAGGAAGAATAGATCCGACGGAGGCGTCGCTCCGGAGAACGGTAAAAAAAGTGGAGATGCGGCGGGTGGTTTTGTTTGGCGGTTTTGGCTGCGGTTTGGGCATCGGCATAATACAGGCACGCAGCTCAGATGAGCTTTTTCCTGCCTACAAGTTTGGGATTGACCTTTCTTCTCGTATATATTTACTCGACTCAGTTTGAGTGTTTATCAGCATAATGGATGGTGAGGATGAGCAATGGCCAACGGCCAGGTGACAAATATCAATGCTACATTAGCATGTCTATGATTTTGGTAACATTTTTCTCGAGGCTATGGTCTGATTGGTATATGGGTGGGTATTCCTAGAAGTTCCTGCTAATCAGATTGTTTCTTGTGAAATTCTTGTGGTTTTAGTAGGAAGTCATGCAAAACGGCACAACCTGTCCAGGTTACGGTTACATACTTTAAACTCGCACCACCGAATCATACTCAGCGGCTCATGGGAATAAAATGCCTCAAATCCCAGCGGCGTCGGCCACAGGCGTGCGTACGCTTGTTTTAGGCTGAGGCCTGAGTGATGCTGTCGGGCCTGAGTGATGCTGTCGGCCCCAGCCACCCACATGAAACCAGGCAAACCATAGCGTTTCGCCACGTCGTCGAGAAGCAACTCTCTGTCGGTTCCTGGCGCCGCATCCTTTGCCTTGCGCCGCAGGAAAGAAAAACCCAGCGGCTCACAGGAAACGGCGCGTACCAAGTATGCACGGCTTACGCAACATCATGAGAGCCCAGGAAATAAGAAACTCACACTTCGTTACCATTTGTCTGCCTTATGTTATTCTAAACGTTATGTGATGCTACAGTTTGGGAAGTTGAAAGATCCAAAGCTGGCCACTCCAACAAGAGATCAACTTGCGCTACGTCCACTGGTCTGGTTTGATTTGAACCTGCGAGTCATTGAGCTTCATACACATGACTGAAACCCAAGTCGATGATGCAATCCAGAACGATGACAGACAAATGGCTTCAGCCAGAGATCAGATCTACTTTGTCACCGATATGACAAAATGGACAAAAGGTCCATACAGGAAGAATGATACATGCGTCTCTGAGCTAAAACGCCACGCGAGTCGCCTGCTTCAGGGACCGCCGACTGTGGCTGAACACATATGGTACAGAGCATGTCGAGTGCTAGAAACCATATGATTATTGATCTTTGTAACTATCCAACAAAAATTTGTATACGCGGATTTATTCCAGCCGAAGGCCATTGCAGGGCTGCGGCTTGAAGTGTTGGAACAAGCCTGAATGCTCACTTCGAATGGAACTTGCGGCTGACTGACTCGTAGCTAGGGACATGGATAACTGCAGGAAGAGCATCTAAGTTAATCACTACAACTTGTAGAGCATCATGCATTAACTTCAAGTGTCGAACATACCGTTGCCCCATGATGCCAGTGTAAGGGGTGACGAAATTATTTTCTGTGCAGTTGAAGAAATGTCCTTTAAAGTGATCTCCTCAACAGCTTTTACGAAATACTCAATGGGTTTCCTGTAATTTTCAAGAATACAGAAGCATTAAAAGATGAACGGCGGTTCTACCGGCATAAGTAAAGAAACTAACTCCGTAAATTTATGCCCTATACGCTGGCTGGATTCTGCAGAAATGCTTGCTGTAACAAACTTGGCTCCATTGCATGCATCACATCACAAAATGTATGTTCCTCCGCATAGTGGTAGATGGCTGGCTTATTTCCATTTCTAATGCCATGTGTCTTGACCTTTTAGACAGCACTGAATGGTCATCAACAAGTCTACCGCTCAATTGGGCACCCACAAGAAACTATTGCTTATCATGTATAGGCTTGGACTTCTTGAGCAACATAAAATACTTCATATTATCAAAAATTATCTACCACAACCACAGTAGTAGGACACAATAATATAGACATGACCTTTCAAAGTTCGCAACATGGTTGCATTGGAACCGACTAGGCTGACAGGATATAAGAACGCTTACAGGTGAATAGAAATAACTTTATGGTTGACATCTTATTGCCCAACAAGCTTGAAAGAAAAGAAAAATAGAGATACAGAAAAGAAACTTTTAAGGAGGTCTACATGGACCGTCTAAAAGTTGATGGTGACAACACTTTAGTTTTGCTCACATTGTTCAACAAGATTTATATTACATACATACATACATATAAATATGCTACTGAAGCTATGTTATTTCATGTGGAAATAGGAATAGACTTGTATAATGTACTAGCGTACTCGCATACCTTTCCCCATAAGTCAGAACCTGTCTACCGATATCTTCAGATGCTACAATCTGCAACAAGGAAAAAGTAATGTAAAGAGCATTCTAAGAAAACAAGCCATACAATTGGGGTTTTATCAGGAGAAAGAATAGTGTACTCTTGATTCCAAGTTCATCAGAACTGCAGCCTTGGTAGCCTCTTTAGCACGATCAAGCTGTTCTTGTGTAACTATATGAAGTGAAAGATGGAGGACAAAAAGAATATAACTGATTATGGTCAATATAGTCTGGAAACAGATAGTCTTGAGATGATAAACAAGAACAAACCTTTTCCTGGAGTTGCAACTTCAAGGAGTTCCCCTGCTGCCAAATCAACAGTCTTTGAAGCAAAATCTGGGCTCTGTTGGATGATAATATCATGACATGTCAAAGCCAAGGGATACATGACAAGAGTGTAATAATTGTAGAAACTTATTACTTATGTAGAAGCTTGAGTAGACTATGTTCAGCCTTTGACTCGTATTTTAAGTTAAGATTGGGGAGGGTTAATTAAAGGACCAAGGCAGAGTAATGGCCTGGACTGGGATAGCAAACATATGCATTAGCGACTAGCTTGCTAAAACATTTGAGACCAGAAAACTGGACAAGAGATGAAATAGGCATTGATCTGTGCCCAGATTAGCTATTCTGCGCGCCAGTGTAAATCCGTGGCGATGTTTACTGCTGGTTTCTGGTATTGCTGGTAAATTACTATTGGCTGAGAAAGATTTTACTACAACATAGCCACATTTTTTCCATCATGCACAATTTCTATCGATGGTAAGTTCACAGCGGCATAAGACCATGATTTTACTACATTTTGGTCATACTTTTACCATCGCACACTCACAGTTTTAATTTAAAAAAATAAGAAGGAGGTGGGATTCGAACTGTAGACCTCAAGCATGTAAATATGCTCCTCTAACCAACTGGACTATAGAAGTAATTGTGAACAACAACATGAGTTATTTCCTTTCTAGTATGTTGTGGTTAGACGTGCGGTAAATCGATTGCCGCGAGATCATAAAGACTTGTGCAAATAATAGTAATTTTCAGATATGTTTAAATGATCTCCCATAATACAAGAAGTGATAGTAAAAACACTCCTGCAAGGTAGTAATTTCGTATAAACTTTTATTGTCCGAGCCATAAAGACGATAGTAAAAACCATTAGTCAAAATTATGACTTTGTATACAAAAATTACTGCTAGAGTGCAGGATAAGCTATTATGCGCTTAGGGGCAGATTAGGGGATATATATATATATATATATATATATATATATATATATATATATATATATATGTAGTGACCCTATTCTCAGATACAAGGTTAGTGTAAATTATCATGAACAAAAACAATTTTCTTCGTTCACATGCATGCATAAAGATATTTCAAAACAATTTTGATTAAAAACCCTAAGGGAACATGAAATCGAACAGCAAAAATTAATGCCACTACAACTCACGATTCAAAAATTTGATATATGCTCCAAAATGTCTAGGTTATCAAACTGTTACCAGTCCATCGAAGTTTATTTGTACATTAAGACCAAACTTATTTTAATAGTTTCTCTCCGCACATAAAGTTTGCAAATAGCTGATCGAGTAAACCCCCTCTCCTCAAAATATAAATGAAATAATACATTAAAAATCTAAATAACATATTGACCACAAGTCTAATACGAAATAAATTCAAGCCCTCATGATTCAAATTTTATTTTATTCGATTATGGAATTCCTGTTAGCTCAGCCCTGTTTTAAATAGGCAAATAAAATAAAATGGAAATCTCTCCTGCCTGTGGGCCCCGCTGGCAGCCTCCCATTCCCACGCCACATAGCTTTTCTCTTTCCCCTGTTCATTTTCTCCACCTGGCCTCTGCTGCAGTCCATTTTCTGCACGTAGCAAACCAACTCCCCTATAGCTCCTTTTTATTCCCCATCCCTTCTTCAACCTCCTGCCATTTCCCATTCCTCTCAACTCTAAGAACAAAACCCACTGCCATCTCCCTCCCCAATCCCCTCCAAAATCAAGGAACTGGGCTATGCATGTTATACCACCGAATTCCTTACCTTCTAAGCTTCCAATCCACCTAAGAATCGTTCACATGCATGAGCTCCCCCGCGTTTCCTCCATGCCGCCACCTCCCAACAGCTCCGGGCCCCCTCTGCTCCACCGGCCGGGCCTCACATCCTCTACCGCCGCCCCTGCGAAGCTCCTCCACGGCCTCCCTTTTGCTGCCTCCGGCCCCGCCTCCCTTGGAGCTCCCCTTGCCGCGCCTCCGCTCCTCCTCCCTCCGGTCGGCCGTCGACTGCCGCGCCGCAACTCCCGAGCTCCGGCTCCCCCGCCGCTCCCCCACCGCGCCACTCGCCGCCCCTTGCCGCGTCCCCTCTCCAAGTGGGCCGCCGGCCACCCGCTCCCTCTCCTCCCCATGCGCCACTGCTCCACCGTGGCCGAGCCCCCGCCGTCGACGCCGCGACAGTGCTGCTCGCCGACGCCGGCTAGTCGCCGCCCCGGCACTGCGGCCGGTTTCCCTCCGCGCCAGCCCTGCACTCCACCAGGACCGCCGCCCCCTCTGCCTTGCTGCCTCTCCGCCGAGCTCGGCCACCGGCGAGCCGACCTCCAAGCGCCGCCCCCAACCGAGTCCTCCGCCGGAGCCCTCCACCCCCAACTCGGCTGCTCCACTGCGTGCCTTGCCGCCAGGGGTGAGCAACCTATTTTTCTTTTTGGTTAGTTATTAATTCTTGTGAGGCATTCGGTTAAGGCATCCCTAATAGCGGTAGTTAATGAACTGGTACACTGGCTGATGATTCCTTGAGCATCGGTGTTTAAAGTTAATGGTGAACGCAAATTATTTGACTCATGTCCAACAGCGATAATTGAACCCCATGTATCGTTAGCCTAATCTAATCACAGTAAATACACTGAGCTTAGCCATGCTCAAATAATTTTCTTTCTTGCCCTATATTTTGAACCAAAAACACTTCTAATGAACTACTAATTACACAACCGAAACGTTGTAGAAGTTGCAAAATTCCCGTGTGGAGCCATTGTCTGATCATCGCGATTCTTGTTCGGAAGTTTTCCTTTTTAACTACCTACTGACATGAGCGCGAACCATTTTGGTTAAGGCCGCGTATTGATCTTAAAACCCCATCCCAAGTAAAGGTGCAGATCTAATGCGGTCTTGGTTAGTGTAATAAAATGCCCTAGTTGCTCTGATAACCACGGCAGTTAGACTAAATTAACTAGATTAATCAGATTCTGATATGTTAGACGCTTTACTAAGTTGATGATCTATAGATGCATGGTGAGTCGATCGCTGTGCATTGCGTTAGAATCATCTAGTGACCGTGTCTGTTAGCCATAACCAGGGTTCATATACTAAACGCTTTTAACGACGATACTAATTGACTACTCAATAACTAAATGCTGGTTCGAACCTAAAGATCGTTCATTAGAAATAACGTGCTGGTAGGCGAAGAACTAAAGCTTTACGATGACCTACCGGATAAACATACATCGATCAAATAATTGAGTAATAGTGCATACACGTTGCCGATTAGCATCCACTAAGAGAAAGCAACGACAAAACCCGCACAGAGATTGGATGACAACAGTGACAAGACTTTAGCAATCTGAGGCACCACAGCTGCAATTAATTAACTAAGTAAGGGCCGTAGCGATCTAATACCCGAATTAAAGGTTCCTACATCCTACTTCAAGTACCTCATACCTGGATTAGGAAATACTTAGCCAAGTGATACTCATCCTCACTTCATAATACAGCTGCTATTATATACTAGGTATTTCTAACTAGTCCATTGAGTGCTTAATGTAACTAAGATATTAGTATGCGGCAAATAGTAAAGAGGTGAGATGCAAGCAACCCGGACCCACTAGTCATCTGCTAACCCCCAACCATCCAGTTAAGTACAAGATCAGTTAACTCCTTTTCTTTACCGAGAAGAAGACAGAAAATGCTAAATTTGATTAATTTGTAGAAATCGTAGAAAATGCATACCACCTCCTAATCCATGTATCCTAGAGAATCTAGCTTAACAGCCAAACTTAAATCGCTAATATCACAATTTGCCTAACGGACAGAAAACAATCTCTACCCCATGTTCTCACCTACGACAACGAATCAATCAAATGAGTCCTAACCCTAATTATAGGTTTAAGGCTCCTATCCTTAGTTGCATATCGTATTTCATGCATGCATCCATTTTTAGGTTCATCCATGATTAAAGTTATAACACCACTAAAACTAACCCAAAAATCTGAAATGAATATTAACCTGCCTATGTAATTGTATATCTTCATTTTAATCCACCGTAGTTGCATCGCATGCATTTTTGTAATGTTCGCAATAGTCCCTTAGACTTGCCTCTTTTCCTTTCTAGAGGTTGCTTGCTTCTTATTGGAGTTTGGCTACTTTGGATTTCCTCACAAAAGCTAGTGGATACGTTATCCATCGTCACCCGGCTCACGACTCCCCGCAAGACCAGGAACAACCCGAATCAGGCAAGCAGAGCTTGTTGCATCCCCTTTTTGTGTTCAGTACTTGCTTATTTCGTTCATGTGTTGATGATTGTATTATCGTTCGTAGCTTGTCATTAATTTCGATTAAACTAGCATGTTAGGATGTGTTGTATTGTGTGCCTAGTGATGGTTGAAATTAATTGATGAGCTAAATATTTGAACCTAAGGTGACATGTGATAGCCGAAGGAAAAAGGGTCAGCTGGATAAAGTTGGTATCACTGGAGGAGCCTGGTGCGACTAGGTGAATGGGTGTATTGTCGCGATACCAACCTTGAGGTAACTCCAGCGTGGCTACTTCCCTTGTCACCACGTGGACGTTGCCGAGATCAACGCTAGGGTATGTCGGATGGTAAAGGCCGCTTGGAGCTTTGCAACCTCCAAGGGATAATGCTCTCGAATATCGCTAGTGGTTGTATCGTCGGAACGATCCGAGAGATTGAATGAACTAGGTGTTGATGATTGAGATTGGGATTAATCTAGGGGCTGAACCCTAAGTGATTGAAAATGATGCAAGTAAGCGTGCTAGTAATTGATGTTGATTGGTTGGTTGCCTGAGTAGTATATTGGTTAGTTGTCCTCCCTCCATGTTAATTATACTTTGTTTTCATAATTAAGTATATTGTTACTCTGAGAAGCATTCATGTTTAATTGTTGTTGCACTAGTATGAGTAGGACATTTAATCAAGCACGGATAAGTCTTGTGAGTACATTCGTACTCACCCAGGTTACCCCTGGAGCTTGCAGGTGAGCCGGTGGTCGAAGAGTTTTTCGACGATGTTTGACGTGTCTGGTTTCCTCGGTTGTGTTCGATGTATGGGATAGTTAGTGTTTTGTTCAGCGATCACTATGTCGCTGTGGGACTATTATTTTGCTTCCGCTGTTGTTAATTTTCTCCGTACTCGGATATGTTTCCGGTGTTAACCGACTGATGTAATATGTAGTCCCTTCGTGGACTGTTATTATTAATATCGTAATGTAGAGCTTTGTGACGATATCCGAGTTGTTAATCCGGGCTGCCCCTGCACAATGCGTGAATGATATGAAGTGTATGGGTATGCCGTGAAAGATCGAGGCCGTACCATTTTCTACTAAGTCGAGCAGGAGTTGGTTGAGTGACCCGCTGGCTGAGATGCTGTGCCGGCCAGGCAGGGTGTGGGCGTTCTACCGGGCTTTCGAGCGACCCACTAGCTTCCGAGCTAGGTTAGGGTGTGGGTGGAATTGCCGGGCTCCTCCGACCTTGCTTGTCGTGGTAGGATTCGGGAACGACTCTGACTTTTTCACCGGATTATGGAATCGTATGTGGTTTTGGGAAGATTGGTCGCTTCCGGCCGGCTCGCACCTGGCGGGTGTCGGATCGTTCTACCTTGGTGCGTACGGCGCAGGTACCGTGCCACCGGGCGGACGAGACCTTCGGTCCTTGGCGACTTCGCGTTCCCCTAACCCTATGCAATTCCGGGTCCGTGACAATATATATATATATATACATATGGAAAAAAAGATGTACATGCACATGTGGGTACATGAGTTAAGGATTTAGGTCAATTCTCATATTTGTGCATCTCAAAAAATTCATAGATGTTCATCATATTATAACATGCACACCCACAAAAATATAATCAAGAGTGCCCTACACAAAAAAGACAAAAAATTCAACTTATTTTTAAAACAATGCAGCAACAATTTTTTGTCTTTTTTGTGTATGGCACTCTTGATTATATTTTTGCATGAAATTTTGTGGGTGTGCATGTTATAACATGATGAACATCTATGAATTTTTGAGATGCGCAAGTATTAGAAATTGACCTAAATCCTTAACTCATGTACCCACATGTACATGTACAAAATCATATATTAGTCTTTCGAAGAGTACTTCATTATTTTCCAAGAGATATAGGAAGATTCCTTTTGTTCCTAAATAGATAAAATATGCCCATCTACTTAAATTTTCCTTACTCGTGTTTGGTAATATTCAGTTGTACAAGGTATTAAAAAAATTCCCTAGTCTGCAGGTAGAAATTTTATGTGTTAAGAGGGAAAAATTTCGTAAGCGTCTCACCCATATTGTGCCATCACGTAATATGCATGCATAAGTCTAGAGCAATTACTTAGAAAAGAACAGAGAGTATGAGAGTTGCATAGGCATGAGAATTATAATGGCAAGTATCAGTACAAAAATCACAAGCAACATACAGAATCCACTATCCAAAAGAAATTAGTCAATTGAGTTCATTGCTTCAATTTTAGAAGGACAAACACATTAGAGGTTATGCACCATGAGAGACTTACAGTGGCTGCATGAATTCCAAAAAGACCTGAATTGTTATAGATACAGTTGAAAGCAGAGAATGATTCAATCTGTTGGTAGTTGTTCAAAACACGAAGATCTGTAGGTACAAGATCACAGCTCGTGTTAGGACACATTACAAAGGTATGCTTGCATGGCTCTGAGATGAGTATGAAAATATTGATTTGAAAAGAGGCATACATAATCGAGAATGCATTCCCTTCCCAGGGCCACCAGCAGAGAAGGACCCTCCTCCTCCCATGAGCATCTACAAAGCATCAAGTTGATTTATCTTATGTTTCACTGCAACATATTTGTATAAATAGGCTTGCAAATGTCATAATAATATATAAAGCAAACCCAACAATTCATATAAAGGATAGAGTCAACAGATAATATAGGGTATCCCTAAATAATTAGACCACTTTAACATTTGTTAGGCATACCTGAAGCACAGTCACAATCATTGCGGTTTTCTCTTGACGCCAGCCACCTGGCACCTCAAATGCAAGTGCAATGTATGTATTCTGATTACAGGAAATTTAACTTTAAGCATAAGAGAAGTAACCACGAATACATGCTCAAGAATAATGCTGCAAAGCAGCCAATAACTCACTGGAGAATCTGCTTGGCAACGATAGTCCCCTCCCACATATACTGATTTTGGCTCTTCATGACGTTTCAAACTGGGAAGGTCTGATAGAAGTGGTTCTGCAATTGAAACCAACTCATCATGCTCAACTCCCGATGCTGCAAGTACCATCCTGGGAGCTGTGTAATTTTCCTACATTTTTCAAGACAACTAAAATTGTCAAAGGTAGGCATTTGTGACTAAGTAATAACATGGGAAATAAATCACAAAATCATACATGAATGAATTCCTCCAGGGTACTAATATCCAATCTGTTTACAGCGGATT
Organism: Stipa capillata; assembly: GCA_019208055.1. NCBI lineage: Eukaryota > Viridiplantae > Streptophyta > Magnoliopsida > Poales > Poaceae > Stipa > Stipa capillata. The sequence continues at coordinate 327,223 of JAGXJF010005506.1, read as the reverse complement.
CTGTAGCCATCAGAGGTTTTGCCAGTGCCCCAGAATACCCAGCCGAGAAAAGTGCCTCCAAAAGTAGACCTTGCGGATTATTAGACACTTCAGCTATTTCGGACTTTATCTTCTGGAGCTGTAGAAAAAAAACAGCACATGATTAATAAAAATCAGGAAAGAAAAATAAAACTTTAAGCTTTACTCAAAATGACCAAGTACCTGCTCTTTGACCTCCCATTCTAAAAATGCTGGATTCCTCACACTATCAAGGAGAACTTCAACCATCTCTGGTGCATAACTCTTCAGTGCATCATAGGTATAGCTCATTTGTTCACGTGAAGTAGATGCAGAGACATTTCCTCCGATGGCTTCTACCTCACGAACTAGCCGCAAGTGACTCCGATTTGTTGTGCTTTTGAAGGCCATTCTCTCCAATAGATGTGATGCTCCAGATGAAGCAGGTGTTTCGTAAATAGAACCACAGTCAATGTACAAACCCACTGATGCAGCCGGGTCCTGAAATTAAGTCCTTAGCAGACAAAAAGACTGGCATGGACAAAACGAAAATACTATAAAATCAGAGAGCGTAAAACAATACCGGTGATGTCTCCGACGCAATCTTGATGCCATTTGGAAGAGTAGTGATTTTTGTCTTTGATAGCTCTATAAAATCTGGTAGAGGTGGAGGAATTGTAATGCCTGGGAGTGGAACATCAAGAGGGGGAAGTTGGCTTGAGTTCCCGCCAAGAAGCCAGCTAAATAGACCACCTGAAGACTGCTTCACAACACTTGTGCTAGCAAACCTACTAGCACCATGATGCTGAGAGTAATAAACAAAAGAAATGCCAATAATTAATATAGAGCAACGCAACTAAAAGAGCGCGTAAATTTAGATGGAAAGTAACTACTAAAGTGATATGGCAACGACTAAGGCCCTGTTTGTTTGGGCTTTTTCTGGCTTCAAAATTGTTTCAGGCTTTTCGAAGCTAAAAGCCAAAAGCACCTAAATAGGTGCTTTTCTGGCTTCGAAGCCAAAGCGCAGAAGCCAGAAAAAGCCCAAACAAACAGGGCCTAAGGCTGAATTGCACGCCGTGTAGATTCATAATATTTTAAAGAGAAAGCGTTATGATTAAATAAAGGTCCAAGGGAAGGGAACACTGACAACTTGGAGCTCCAGATCCTTGAACCTCTAAATTTGGAGGTAGATGCTGGAATTTGTAAATAACCTTTACCATCTTCATAATATCACCAAGCAATCTACAGATCAAATCGGACCCTACAGTGAAGTCTACATCTAGCCAAAATAAATTAACAAAATGTAGCAGCTCATCTTAAAATCCTTTCAGGAAACAGGCATTTCAATTCTCAATACCTGTGCCTAACAAATGTTTACTGCTTTGCTTCCAGCATAACAAAACCTGCTTCACCTCCACATTTACGCAGCACAACAGCACGTTCAGCTCTCGAGCATTCGACGAACAGAAATTCGATCCAAACGTGCAAAGCACTAGACAGCACACAGATCCCCGTTCTTCATACGCAAAATTCCCGTGTCCATCTATTTCACTATGTCAAATCCGGACTAACGGAACCGGACGCATCTCTACATGAGCAAATCGGCCCGCACGAGCTGTACGGATCAAACCTAAGTGCGTTCGTATTGAGTGGATCGAGACAAACAACTGGACTGGGATGACGGGGGAGGAGAGGAGGGGAGGTGGAACCTTGAGAGAGCGGAGATGGCTTCCCGCGACGCGATACATGGTCGCCTCTACGAGCCGAGATCCTGAGGCGGCAAGGCGGTGGAGGAGGACGAGGGGGAGCCGCCGCCGGTGAGGGGTGGTGCGAGTGCGAGATTTTGTGCGCGCGTGTAAGAGCTCCAGCAGTCCCAATCCTATTCCCCATAGCTATAATTTAAAGTGTAAAAAAGGGGCTCCAGCAGCTTCCCCATTCCATTCCCCATCGCATCCTCGTTCCCCATCTCGGCCTCCCGTTCCCCAACTCTAGGGAACGAGCAAAATCTCTAAACTCCTACCGACGGCCTCCGGAGACCTCCCTCCCGCCACCGTTCGAGCGTCTCCCTCCATCGGCCTCCTCCTCTCCGTCGCCATCTTCCCGTCCGTCGTTGTCTTCAACCCAGCAAGGCGGAGGCTGAGGTTGACGCCGAAGCGGAAGCCAGTTCCATGGCCAGATCCACTGCGGCGAAGACGAACAGCGCAGCAGCCAGGCCATCACCTAACAGCAGGGACCAAGCGATCGAGGAGGAGGCAGCCCATCAGCCATGGCGGAGCAAGCGGAGCTGGCCGCGGACAAGCACGTCCGCTACATCGTCACCGCGGAGAAGGTACGCGCCCAACCCCCGCCCGGACGCGAGCCCGTCTCCAACGGCGACGACGACGACTCATCCTCCTTTGTCTTCGTCTCCGCCGCAGAAGAAGGACTCGTTCGAGTCGCTCGTGATGGAGCACATCCAGCTCAACGGCGCCTACTGGGGCCTCACCACGCTCGACCTCCTGCACAGGCTCCACGCCGTCGACGCCGCCGAGGTCATCGACTGGATCGTGTCCTGCACGCTCAGCGCCGTCCAGGTCCTGTGCTTGTTCGATCGGCTTGATGTTATTGATGTCGACAAGGTTGCTGGTTGTATCCTTCTCTGGATCTTGAGTGAGCTTCATATTGGTGTCCTCAATTTGGTTTGGAGCTGCCTATTTTTCCTAAATATGGAAGTTTTGCTAGTAGGAGAACTGAAACATTCAGATGCATTTAAATTATCTCTTTTAGTCTACTGCTGCGTCCAGAACACAACATGTGAGATGTTACTTGGTGGATGGTCAATCCTACGCCGAAGTAAAATTTGGGAACACCAAACTGCTGCATTACCTAGTTCTAGGTACTACTTGTCTTGTGACCTCGGCTTAAGTTGCATGCTATACATCATGAAATGAAGGATTATGAGATAATAATTCTGTAATTTTTGCAAGCTCTTAGTTTTCCAAATGAATTGAGTTCCCATGTTTTTTATTTGAACACAACTTCTGTGTGAGCTGCTAATACGAACTTAATATATATCTTCTAGGTTCTCATATATTTCCATATGCACCTTATCGTTACTGCATCGTCTGCATAAAATTAATGTGGAAAGGGCTGTAGAATATGGGAAATTAAGTTGGAAATAAGGTGGTAGTTATAGAAAATCAATAAAATATGGGATGATAGGATATAGGGAATGAGATTTAGGGAAGCTGTTGGAGTATAAAGAGATATAGGGAAAGAATCTTTTGAGGAAGCTTCCCATATGGAGATATAGGGAATGAGATATAGGGATGCTGCTGGAGTTGCTCTAAAGGAAAGCAAGCGGCGACGAGTCGGATCCGCTTCGGGCGTGGCCTTGTGGGCTGCTCCTTTCTTTTCTGAGGGATTGTGGGCTGCTCCTGGACTTCGAGGCTCGGGTGAACTATAAAACTTTGATTTGTTTGGGCTCTTACGGGGACGGTGCATCTACCTTAGACGTACATGGTACACCCCGAGCCTGAAGCATCCTCTGTAAGAGTTACAAAAATTCAATAAAAATTTTATCTTATAGATGCAACATGTATGTATCTTATCACAAAATTTTAAAATTAAATTTAGCCCACAGCTCAAAAAATAGAAAAAATAAATCCAGCGCTGATAGTGATAATGGGCCCAATTTCCAGTCCAATTTGAATTAGCTACTTTCAATAGTTGGATTTTTTTTCTCAGTTGTCGGTCAAATTTAGATTTTTTGTGTAATAGAAAAACATGTTATATATATGTGTGATAATTTTTTTAAAATTTTTCACGAGCCTTGTGAAGACTAATGAGCCAGGTGCATCCTAAGGGAGGGAGCACCTAATACGCCCTCTAGTACCACATTACAAGAAGAAGGCTATGTATCATCTCCGTGTCTTCTCCATCTTCATCCTTCTCGCCTTCCACCATCTCCTCTTTCTTTGTTGACCCAACCACGGTTGTCGACGCTATGCCACAGCTTCACTGTATCGTCTTAACCACATGTTAACACCGCCTATCCTCCTCCCGCCTCCAACCATGTCTCTATGTGCAGAGACCACCAAGTTATCTCCCGTGACAATGAACCTCATCACCCCGAACCCTAACGCTTAACTTTTCCGTGAGGTCATCATCCTTGGTTCCGCCTCCGTGGCGCTTTGTGTAGAGTCTAGCTTCATCGTCATGCCTTTCGTGTTGGGATGCATATCCTCTGCCTTACTGATTTAAAGGCATGGTTGCCTTAGCCCACTTCATTTACTCTCCATATAAATCGGGTGGTCAAGAATACTCTGCCCTAATCCCTAAAATTAGTTAGTATATTTTTCTTCTTCTTCATTTCCTCTTTGTTAAAGAAAGCTAGAGGTTCTATCAATGTATTCATGGCAGGCAATGAGCAGGACGACCGTGGCCTGCGTCAATTTTTATCACCGTGGTCGCCGGAGCACGCTTGCACCCCCTCGTGCTCGTTATGAGACTGTCGGAGCGCACGGGCAGATGTGGCACTGGTCCATTTCAAGATCCCCACCATGGTACATATTTCCCATTGGACTCCTAATTTCTGTCGTAGATTGGTCGAAGATACTACCCTTATCATTTTTGTGGGTAGTTACTTCACCGAGCAGCTTCCCCAATTGAACGAGTTTTGTATCCGATTCTCAAATATACTATTGGTCAAGCATACGAAGATAGAGATTCACTTCCGAATAATAAATCTAGTTTTGAGATCTGCAGAAGCGACGAGGGCGGAGGCAAGTCAGGCCGACGACAACACCATCGGATGATGACGCCGCCGCGGCGACCACCAACAAAGGAGAAGTAAGCGACGCAGACGTCAAGGTCATCGGCGCAGGCCTGATTGCAAGCTGTGCGAGAGCTGTTGCTGTGGCTAGCCTCTCGCCGCTACTCTCCTCACAAACAAATACAACCTCAACAAAATGGCTTTATTATAGAACTCATATCCGTCACACATAAGGAAAAAATGATAAATATATAATTGACCAGTGAGCCAAACAGATAAAAATAGATGACACATAAACTATAGTACGTGGAACCGTTAGATTTGCTACTGACATTTAGGATCGAAGTTAAGACAAAGTTTTTATCTTTACTATCTATAAAATTTGAGTTGGTGGCTGTGGTGATGGTGGTGTCACACCCTCCTCTAGCCAACTCTCCAATTCTCAACAAACTCTGTTAAACAGATTCCAATCTTTACGTAACTCTCAACAGACTCTGCTAAACATACTTCAATCTTTACGTTCTGAGTTAGTTTTTTTACTCTGCTGAAATTTATTATCTTACTAAATAACATAATACAATCTATACGTTCTGAGTTAGCTGGCTTGCTGGTGCTGTTCCTTTCCCCACATATGTGCATAATTTTTGTTATATGTGTACATGTGTGTTGTACGAGCACTCTACTATTAGATTGTTGTAAGGCAAAGCAGTATATTTTGTTATGAACTTATGGTTTAGTCAGAACATGAGATGTTATTATATTATTTGAGATTCCGTTGTAACGTACGGGCGCTCTGCTAGTATCTTAAAGGGGGTGTTTGGTTGGGCTTTTCAGCAGCTTTTCACTTGAAAAAGCTGTAGCCCAACCAAACGGTCAGCTTTTCACCAGCTTTTGCCAACGGTGGTTGTGGGTTTTGCAGTGCAAATTCAGCTGTTTGGAAAAGCTGTCTTTTGCTAGCTTTTTGCAATATGCTGAAGGTTCAGTGCTCATTTTCCAAAATATTGTAGATTGTTTGGATCAACCAAAAGCTATATGTTCACTTTCCCACAGTCACAGCAGCTTTTTCAGATAGTCAGCCAACAGCAGCTTTGTCAACAGCCACAGCTCAACCAAACAGCCCCTAAAATAGTAAGGCGGTTGTCTGTAATTACAGAGGAAATGCCACTGTTATAACAGGCAGTAATCCCCACACGCTCACACCGTTCCGTGACTTCCCTCTGCCTTTCTCCCGCAATCAACCCGCATCGGTTCGATACAGAGGGCGGCTAGGTTAGCAGGAACCTCCGGCGCCGCCGGCCGGAATCAAGCCGCGCGACCTCCCGTAGAGCAGAAGCGTTGCTTCTCCTGATCTACGTCGAGCAGCAAATCGCCTCCCCCCGATCTCCCTGGCCCTGCCGCTCGTCGATCCGACGCCTTCTCAAGGTCCCAACTCCTCTCCATCTTCCTCCTATAGTTTTACTGTCATGGATTTGGAAGTCGATTTGACCGATTTGGGCTTTGATTAGTTCGTTCGTGCTGTACTTGAGATGTTGCTCAACATTTAAGATTGTAAATTTGATTTGGCTTGATTGAGTAACCTGCTGTTTGAGAGTTCTGAGAGCAATTTTGCATGAGTATTGCTTGCATGTGCACAGATCTGAGAATATTTTACATATCATGCTGTTTTATAAATGCTTTGCACAGTTGCAATAATACATGATAGGTTCTTTATTATGTGTGCTGTGGAAAGTGACGCTAGCATCAGTTTAACATGATGTGTTAATTTCTATAGATTTCTGCTTACTTGGGCTGTGGAAGTAGCATTTTCGTTTTGGTTTTGTTGTTTATATTGTATATCGATGTTTGAGCGGTGACAGTAGCATTTAACTGATGTTTGTTAATTAGTGATATGTGATATATATAGATGGGAGAAAGGAAAAGACCCCTAATCAAACTGGTAAACGTGCTATTAGAGTGTTTTCCTGACATTTTTGCCAACCTAATTTAGGGCTCCGTTGAATCCCCCGAATATGCAGGCACGAGAGCTCGATGGGGAAGGAGGAGGCGGCGTGTAAGGCACAGCCAGATTGCATCAATTCTTCGAACCCATTCCATGAGTGCTCTGACTACTGCCTCCATGTGATTGCCGAGGCCAAGAGGCGCCTCGATGATGACCTCCCTGACTCGTTGAAGCGGCCCACCGAGGAGCGCACTGTCCACCCCGAGTGCATCAACACCTCCAATCCCTATCATGACTGCTCCGAGTACTGCTTCAAGAGGATCGCTGACGCCAAATCAGGTAGTGGCCTTCCATTGTTCTTTGTACTTTCAAAGATCCTTGGTCAATACATCTTATTAGGGGTGGTTCATTCCTTTGGAGTGTTTGTATGTTTTCTAAAATTTGATTCACTTCATGTTAGCATTGGAGCGTGGGGAGCAAGAGCCGCCTGCTGGAGGTTCTGGCAAATCTGACGTTGCTCCAGGGCAGGCAGACGATGATGATGATGCGAGGCAGTCGGAGGACACCGGGCGCGGATGATGGATACCCTCAGATGACCGAAAAGCAGAAGAAGTTGTTCGAAACTGCGGCTGAAGATGGTATGGTGAACTGGTGATTCTGTACCTGTCATTTAGCTAATGCAGCTGGTGACTATGCAGTTTTTTATATTCATCTCCTTGGTGTTTGATGTGCTGCCAGAACGAAGCTAGGAAGGCGAATCAGCAGGCTATGGTTGCAGAGAAGAAGAGGATGGAGCCTCGTGGCGAGAGTAGAGGTATTTCTAAGCAGAAGTGGTTGGAAGACAGGAAAAAGAAGATTGGGAAGCTGCTCGACTCAAATGGTCTGGACATGTCAAAGTCTTACATGCTTGATACGCAGGACATGGCAGAAGCAAAATACAAGAAGTGGGAGAAGGAACCTGCACCACATGGCTGGGATGGTAAGCTCATCTCCTAACTTTGTTCATTTAATAGGTGTGTGGAGTGATGGTTCACTGCTTAAGAAATATTGACCAATCCATATTTTAGACGCTGTTATATTGCTATTTTGCTATCTCATGATCAACTGTCCGTGGCTCTGTGTGACGTGTATCAGTATTATCGTGCATTCATGCATATTTGAAATTTGAACTTAATTTCAACTGCATATTCTGATATTCATTGAATAATTGGCCAGCTGTGTTACTGATCTCTAGTATATAGCTCTATCCTCACCAGATCTAGGTTGTACTATAAATTTGTTACCATTCGCATGGCTTCAGCTGTCTTTCTTCTAAGCTAGAGAAGCAGAAAAATCAAGGAACATTAAGTTTACTAACTACTAGTACCTGATTGCACACTTATTCCATGTCTATTTCAGTTTATCCTGCATTTAAGCAATGAACCAACAAGTTGAATTATGTTCTTGAAACAAAAGAATAAGTATATATACTGTGGACAAATGCTTCCTATCATTTTGCATATAGCTTTCTGTATTGCATTAGACGTTTTGAGCATTTGCATGTTAGTTAATATATTGAATGACAGGCACTAAGGATGTTGAGTTACATGATTCTGATATTATTAATATCTTGTACACAAATGTTAAGTCAGAAGGTATCCAAGCAACAATAGTTGTAGCTTATCAATTTTAATATAGTATATTTAATGTTTCAAAGAAATTATATTCGAGTCTCTTAACTGTATCCGAATGGGGTGTTCATACTTGCAGTTTTCAACCAAAAAACCTTGTATGATGCATACAAGAAGAGGACCAAGAACATAGAAGTCAACATGGAGGCGTACAATAAAGCGAAAGAAACTGATCCTGAATTCTACCGTGACGCTTCAAGTCTTCAATATGGGAAGGTACTGCCATCACACCAACTTTTTGACACCTTGTTTATGTTCCTTGCAGTAAGGAGTCCTTAGCCCTTGTTGATGGCTTGCCTTCTGTATTGTACAGGTGTCTAAGGTAGCGGAAGAAAACATCAACAGAATGGTTAACGAACTCAAGGAGCGGGATGAGAAGCGGAAATCGTTCAGCAGGAGGCGTAAGTTCAACGAAGACAAGGACATTGACTCAATCAATGACCGGAATGAGCACTTCAACAAGAAGATCGAGAGGGCCTTTGGCAAATACACACTCGAGATCAAGAACAACTTGGAGAGAGGGACTGCCTTGCCAGATTAGTAGCCTTGCTCAATATTGTGGCGTCGGAGTTATCCACTCAACTAGCAGAGAGCGGGCCTGTTGGGGTTTCCCCCTGGTTTTCTATCCTTGTAACTTGTGGTCAACTATTTCCTTCTGAACTGTAAAAAAAAGTGAATCTTGGTTGTAGTGATGCCAGACTGATAACTCCTACGCCACTCGTCTCCGACCACGCCGCCGTCGGCCCCCAACGTTTTCAACGCAAATCAGGGCTATGCGGTTATATACTTACGTGATTAGATCTAGTTATTTGTAACTGGATCCAAGTGCTAGACTTGTTATCCGAAATTCCGAACTCATGCGATATACATACGAGTTTGGTCTTAGACATCAATTTTTGGTTTGTTTTTCTTCAGATAGTTCCTTTAACTGCTCGTCTCTGTCAGTGCTGCAGATATGCTCTGCACTTTTGGTCCATAAGAGCATCTCCAACAGGCTCTGTAAACAGCTCTCCATAGCTATATTTACCAAAAGTCACTAAAAAAAAGTGCTCCAACAGCTTCTTCATCTGGTTCTCTATCCGTTCCGGCTCTGCAAACCCCCTCTCTCACTCTCCATTCTTGTGCGCGCTTGCTCGCTCTGGATCCATCAACAGCCCGCCCCCAACTTCCCGCTCGGAGCCTTCGTTCCCGCGTTCCCCTTCGGTCACCTCCCCTCCGTTCGCCGGGCCGTCTCACCGCGCCGCCTCAAGCTCGTGGAGGAGACCCTGAAGCTCTAGATCGAGATCCAAGCATATGACGCTCCGCTAGGTCTCGTCCCGCCACGCCGCCTCTACTCGCCATGGCCGGATCTTTGACGTCCTGCAGCAGCACCACCGCCTCCCCACGCCGTGCCCTTCAGGTACGGCCTGCTCCCGCCATTCGCCGTCCGCAGATTCGACCTCCGCCGTCCAGCCCCGCCGTCCTCAAATTCGACCTCCTTTGTCCACGCCGGTCACCCACTACAGCGCCAGCCCAATGCCCCTCCTCCCATTCCACTTCCAATTCCCCATCTGTACGCACTACAGGTACCCGTCTCGATTCGATCGGGTGAACGGCTCGCCGAGGCGACCGCAGCTGCCCCGCCCACTCGATTTGATGCGTGTGCGCTAGGAAGTTCGTCATACGCCTCGTGGTGTTCTGTTTTTCTGTTCCTGATTTCCCTGTGCCTCGTTTACTGCAGTTAATTTTAGTTAGCTTGCTCGATCTGCTTAGGTATGTGGGTTCTTCTGATTGCTCGCCCGTCATAGATGATGATGGTTATGGCTAACTACTTGATTTTTGCTTTGGCGACTGGTTTCTTGACCTGTGGTGATTAATTGCTTGATTTTCTGAAGTTATTATGGTTGATGGAAAATGCTGATGCTGTCAAGGATTAAGCTCAACAAGTAAGATTTTGCTTATGTGCTTAATGAAAGCTACACTCTGTGGGTAAGGTTCAAAATAGAAATGAGATTGAGTAATTATTGTCCGAGGTGATGTTGAACTTGAAAGTGCAATGTTCTTGGTCATTACCGTACCCATCAGGAAGGGAAGTAGGTGAGCAAAAGAATTGTTGGAATTAATCCTTGTTTTTACATGGAGTACTCAGCATTTCTGAATTCCCCCTGTGCACTTGAGCTATATGTTTCGATTTGCTTCATTTGGTTTTAACTATCTGGTTGTCTTTGTACTTGGTAGTAGTATAAACGATTATGGCCATTAGGATGGAGTATGGTATTTTCGCTGAAAATTCATGTGATCTGTGCACCTAATTAACTTAAGTGCTCGAACTAGGTTGCAGAAAGGTCAAGGTTGCCACTAGTGATTCAGCCAACATAAGTTTTGTTATGAAATTATGAAGTTGTGAAAGATGATGATTAGATTCTGGAGAATACATGGCAGTGAGCACAAGAGATCAATGAACTAATTACTCGTCTATAATCAGCAAGTCCGGTATTTGGTTTGTGTTTGTTGAATAGTGATATATATAACACTTATTACTCAGAAATTATACTGCTTGTGCATTTTTTAAATAACGTTCCAATATTCATAGTAACATATGAAATAAAATATAGAAGAGTGAAACGTAGAGAGTGAGATATGAAGAAGCTGTTGGAGATGGAAAAGATATGGATAAGAAATCTTTTGAAGATGGCTCTTCATATAGAGATATGTAGAGTGGATTTTAGAGAGGCTGTTGGAGATGCTCTAAGAGCAAGTCTAACAGCCCCCCCATCCCCTCCCCGATCGCTAGTTTAGGGGAGAGAGGAGGAAAAACAGCGTCCAACAGCTCCCCCATCCCCTCCCCTAAAGTCGGGTCGCCCCCGTTTCGATCTCCCCCTCCCCTATCTATCGGGGCTCCCCGATTCATCCCCTTTCCCCCTAAATCGGCAACGGCTCGATCCGGAAATCTCCTTCCCGCGACCACGCCGCCACTCGGGTTCGTCCGCACCGAGCTCCGCCGCTCCTCCAGCAGCGGCAGCGCCTGCCCCCGCCGCCGCGCCTCCACCGGCGGCCGCTCCTGCCCCGGCCACGAGCACCCTCCACTCCGGTTGGTCCCATTCCCCTATTCTTTCCATAGATCGAAAGCGAGCGAGAGAGGATGACCTCGGGGAGAGAGATGGAGGAGCCATCGCCATGAGCTCAAGCATGTCCCGGACGCAGAGCCGCCGCGGCCGCCACCACAGCGCGACCGCCACCCGCGCCGTCCTCAGATCCGGAGCAGGGGTGCGTGGCGGAGGTCGATGCGGGGGCGTGGACTGCGGAGCGCGTGGCGGCGGAGGAAGGTCGGGCTTGTGGCGGCGGGGTGCGTGGCGGCGGAGAGGGAGTTCGGGAGGAGGCGGACACCGCTGGGGGAGAGGGAGCTTGGGAGGAGCGGACGCCGCCGGGGGAGAGAGAACTCGGGGGAAGGGGGCTGCCGGGGGAAGGAGAGGGGGGCGTCGGGGGCGGGAGGAGCCGAGGGAAGGGAGGCGTTGGGGTGGTGGCGGGGACGTCGGCCGGTTCAGTGGTGGCCGGGGGCTGCAGGTGAAGGGAGTGGCGGGGAATGAGATGAAGGGGGCGGCCGTGAATAGGAGAGGGAGAAGTGCTGCATATATGTGAAGGATTTGCCATATATATTGATTCTATATTGATAAACATTTGGCCTAGGAAAATGGATTTGGAATTAGAGATTATGTTTATATTTCAAGGTTCATTTGGCAGCAATTTGCTGAAGCAATGGTATTTGGAATTAGGTACAAAAACTGTACATGCCAATGTTTTACATCTATGCTGTGCATGTTATACAGAATATTTTGGGCTCTTTTCAACAAATTGTGTATAGTACGTAGTGTCAAATGTGTATCTTAGCATCATTCATTTGGGTGTCTAACGTTACTTTCCAAATTCGATTTAGATATGGATCCATACGCAAGCGACAACACTTGTTGTGAGAAGCTCGCAAAATTGAATTTCAGTTCGGATCCGCGGGAAAGGATAATGAAGCGCGTTGCGTACCGCAAGGAACGTCTTGCTTCTCCTATTGCGTTGTGGTGGCAATTCTTCCCAGACAAACGCCGTAATCCGAATAGTATGTCGGAGTTTATGGAAGTACATAGGGAGAGGTTGGAATTGGGGTACAACATCGATGGAGAGGTTGAGTTTGCTATGTCATGGATTGAAGATTACACATCTCGAGAGCGCACACTCGTCAGCGCTTTTAACACGTTAGAGTTAACTCGAGAACATCGTGATGCAATGCACCAAGAGTGCCAGCATTATTTCTTTTCTGCACAAAATACATATCATGTTGCTGTATAGCACTCGCTATGCGTAAGAAAAGAGGACGATGCATTCTAAACCTGCGCGAATATAATGAATGAGACACGAAGATTGACCAGTACGGTGAAAAAGTAACAACAGCAACAATTACAAACCTGCGGCGAAAAATCCTTTCGGGGTAGGTACTATTCTCTGCAAAGTAGTCTTTGTAGAGTCTGAGATAACCTTCGGCGCTCTCGCGATCAATAAATTGACGTCCCGGCACTGAACCGCCATGGCATGGAGCGTCGAACCGCTCTTCTTCTTCCTCTGCTACGACTGCAGCCATATAGAGTTCCTCTTCATCAGAAGAGGAATCTAAGCACAATCGTCGGGCAAAGCTGCGGCGGTGACTCATATCGTTGTGGAGAGATGAAAAAGAGATGGGGAAATAGATGTAGAAGAGAAGATAGAACCAGGATTGTGAGAGAGAGACATGAGAGATGATATCGTATATATAGACCTGAAAACTAGCCGTTGGAAAACTAGCCGTTCGAATAATAGCCGTTAGAAAAATAGCCGTTCGAAAACTAACCGTTTGAAAACTAACCGTTTGAACTACAGTCGTTCGAATTTTAACGGTTACAAATGGTAGTTATAAGATACTGTTAAAATATAGGTGAGTGAAATATAGGGGAGATGTTTTAGGGGAGCTGCTGGAGTTGAAGAAATTTTAGGGGACAAATTTTTTAGGGGAATCCCCTATATAGAGATTTAGGGGAGAAATTTTAGGGGGCCTGCTAGACTTGCTCTAATAGTTTAAGTTACATATTGAATTTCAAAACCATCTAACTTGCACAATCAACTATCAGAACCGATCAAATTAAATCCCAATACGGTACTCGTGGGTGATGTGGCATCTATGTCATTGCAATTTGCCACCTCATTATACAATGTCCAATAGGCTCCACTTGTCAGAGAAAAAAAATTGAAAACCTCTTTTTTTTCTGTTCACTCTCTCCTTCCTATTCTCTTTCCGTGTGAAGGTGGCACTGATAGAGAGAGAGAATTGGTTGTATGTCTTGCACTTCAGTGTATAGAGTGGGGACTGAGATGACAAAGTTGATAATTTGATGTCACCAAATAACATTCGTTAACCAGCTTCAGGACTAAGTTAAAATGTTTTGACAGTCGTGGCGACCTGTTGTCGCCGATCAAAACGGCCCGTAGTCTTTTACTAACCAGATCCCATCGTCAGATGGTCCCACAACTTGTAGCAAGCAGAGGGAGACGGAGAGCCCGGGAACATGCAGCAGTGGAGTGGGGCCCATTTTTCCAGGCTTGGGCAATTCGCAACATTGCATGGGGAATATCTGTGGCCAGGAACACCCGGATTCGCGTGCCAGCTGTCTTAAGCTAATCCTAAGTCATTTGGCTACCGTTGGATTGAACAAATCAATGGCAGAAAGGCTGACCAAATGTTTTGGGGTAAAACAAGGGGTGCACCTAGCATAATTAGCTCTTGGTTTGTCGCAGCCAAACACACGCCACCTGTCGCCGTTATTTCTATGCCCCCGTCTCCCATTTTGGCGTCTCAAATCACGGAAAAATGGCACATTTAGCACGCGGACTGCGGTCAATTCCGGATCTGGCCTCGCTCTTCACGCAATGCCAAAAAATCACGGCGACTCGCGTGACACACGACGCGTGGCTCGTGTCGGATTGGCCGAGTGCGACGCACCGCCGTCGGACCCGCGCCCTGCAACGACCCAGTCTCGCATCCGCCGAGTGCGACGCTGGCAGTGTTGCATCTGCCGAGTGCGACGCTAGCAGTGTTGCATCCGCCGAGTGTGACGCTGGCCAGCGTTTTTTTCCCCGCTTTTCGCTTTTGAATTTTTTCGCTTTTGAGCAATTTGGAGCACTGGCCGCAGCTTTTCGCTTTTGAGTTTTTTGGAGCAGCTTGGAGCACTGGCCGAGCGCGGGAAAGACAGGGGCGGGGCCTGACATACCGTCGCTTTTTTCCAATTTGTGATGCGTGCATTCGCTTTCGCTTTTGAGCAGCACGGGAACGGGAACCGAGTGACTTTTGGGTAGATAAATTGAGCATTGAGCACGGGAACACAGTGAAATTTGTTGCTTTTGCTTTTCGTCAATTCGCAGATGAATTTGTTCCCTTAAAATCTCACCCGAGCCCCCCTTAAGCCCCCCGCAACTCATTTCTCTCTCTGGCGTCGGTGCTTCTTCCCACCTCCTGCTTTCTTGTGTTCTTGTGCTGCTATATTTCGTCCAGAGGCAAGAGAAAGAGAAGTAGAAAGAAGAGAAAATTTGGTAAGTAAAATTAAATTTAGCTTTCCGTTTAGTAGAATATATTACAGATCAAGAGGTAAGTTTTAATATGAGATGATTTATTTTGTAAATGACAGTAATAATGAGTTGTTATGTTAGTCAAAATTAGCTAAATGAGAATATTTGACATGTTATTAACTTTAGCATATTGTTATCTCTCTCCTCATTCCCTGCGCCTCTCAAATCTCACTCTCTTCACTTCACTTTAATTCTCCAGTAGCTTGTTGTACTCTTGTCCATTCACTTGCTGCTAGAAGTGGTCCAGAGAAATAACAGAAAGGAGAAAAGGATAGAAGGAAAAATAAGGTAAGCAAACTTAAAATTAGCATTTCATTTAGTAGAATATATTGTTGATCAAGTGACAAGCTTGAAGTGGAGGTAATTTTTTTCAATAATGATAATGATAAGTTGTTATGTTAGTCAAAAAATTAGGTAAATAACAATACTAGACATGGCAGTTAAACTTTGACGCACTGTTATTTCATGTGATATACTCCCTCCAGTATGCAAAAAGCTGACGGTTTAGACATGATTTGACATACCAAGGAGAGGCTAATTAGGGTGCTTATTTCCTGTTCTGCCCATATTTATTGAAATAGCCCGGAACAAAACATACAGCAATAAATTAGAGTTGTCTGGTTGGTTTGAAGAGAACTATGCATAGTGAGAGATGCAGGGTTTGACTTCTCTGCATGCTTGTTTTTTCCGTAGGCTTTTTTTTCTTCTTGTCACGCCCCCGCATGCTTGCCTTTTAGAACTCCTGCTGCTTGCCGCCATTGCTATGAGTATCCCTGCATGCATGGCTAGAGTATGAAGAGATTTTTGTACTGGCTGGAGCATTAAGTGAATCAATGGAGTTCTTGTACTGGCTGAATTAAGCAAATCAGTGAGTTCAAACTATGTATGCAGGGGTAATAGTGTCTGCACTAACTACATGCATGCAGGGGTAATAGGGTCTGGTTGATGCAAAACATCTTCCAACGTTAGCTTTTCACACACCTTTTGTGAAGTGGTTAAACGTCAGCTTTTTGCATACTAGAGGGAGTAATTGATATGGAGAACTGTAATAATACTGGCTTAGTTATTAATTTGTTAACTTGGCACGCTGTTATTTTGTGTCATATAATTACTATGGACAAGTATAGTTAATATTGCCTTTTTTGTTCATATTGCAACGATTAATATTAGGACAAGAAGATAGCAAGAAGAGAAGAGGAAATGGCGTAATCATAGTTCAAATCAGCGGTTCTATTGGTACAAAAATTGTTGATGAAGTGAGAAGCTTCAAGTAGAGGTAATTTTTATTTGCATGATAATAATGATTAGATTTTTGGTTGTCAAAAATTAGCTACATATCAATATTAGGCATGGTAGTGATATTTTATATGTGCAAATAATAGAAGTGAAAATTTAAATGAAAATGAAAGAAATACAATATAGGAATATTTGATATATGCCAATATATCGGAGAACATGTTAAGAATAATCAATATTTACATGTTACAGTAGTAAAGGGTCGTTATTTAAAATCTGTTGCGTGTGTACATAGTACGATGAATCAGTTGTTAGTGCTCTATGGTGGAAACGTAGTGCGGGATGGGCCTTGTGGGCTAGATCTGTCGCAATGCCAATACAAGGTTGCACAAATTGAAGGGTTGGAGGAGATAAGCCTGCTGGACCTGAGGAGGTGCATACGCCGTGAGTTCGATCGAGAGACAGCACGCAAGAAGCTTGTGATTGAGGCAGTAACGTGTAGGAGTCTGGATGATGGGTTTTCTGACCCCTTCTGGGAGCTACACAAGGTGACGGGCAATACATCATGGGGTGGGTACATGCGGCTTGTCAGCACTCCTAGAGCCGCGATGTACGGCCGACCGATGGTGTATGTTAATTTTGTTGAGAGGCCTCTACTGTTGACCGGCGAAGAAGACTGCAGTGCAGGTGGAGAGGGACAACTTGCTGCCATAGATCGAGTAACTGAAGCAGTGGCGGCTGTAGATGCCAATCCCATGGTGGTTGACGATCAGTTCGTCATAAATGAAAATGCTGGTACATTTTGATCAAGTCGTATCGATTGCTACGAAATCATACCAAACATGGCAAACGAGTTGGATGAAGATGAAGAGGCTAATGAAGGATCTGATGACAACGAAGACGAAGGGGGTGGTGGTCCTTGTCAAATAGCGGTAGCGGCCGAAATGGATGAACTGAGTATACAACGCCTGCAGATCTCGCACGAGGACAACTCGCACTGGGGCTTTGATGACTCCACGCTCATGGTCGGACAACAATTCCCAAGCAAGTACACCGTGCAGACGGCCATCACTAGACATGCCGTCGCCATCAGTCGAGAGTATAGAACAACAAGGTCAAACCCAACAATCTCAGTACAATAAGCACATAAGGGTTAGAACAATTCATTTGTTCTTAGCTTGTAAGCATTTCATGAACCGTTTTCGTTTGATACATCAAATTTTTGGTTTGTAAGCACATCCAGAGGATGCAGGCTTGCTAAACTGCGAGATCCGAAACTTCGGACATATGGAGCGATTCTGGGGAGACCCACTTGCTAGTAGAAGACACTTAATGAAGAGAACATATGAAGAAGAGGAACGCATAATTGGTGGACTCCCTCCTTTGGAAAAACATGGGCGCACATCTAAAAAAGATGTTCGACAATCAAAGGATAAAGGCGCATGCAGTTCATCGAAAAAGGCGTTAATGGAGTGCTCGTCGAGTGACGAGGACTTCTCGAAGCTGTTTTGCTTCAAAACCCCCGCCCAAGTGAAAAAGGCGGCAAGCGATAGCGAAGATGATTTTATGTAGTCGTATTAGAAGTAGTAGCGAATAATTGCATGATGTAGCGACGATTTGTGTAGCAAACTATTAATGTGGCAGTGTAACGTGGCTCCGTAACCTATGCTTATGTAATATTTTTTAAATTTCTAAATAAAAAATTATTATTTCAACAAAAGCTCTGTACAACTATCTGTGCAATATTGTCATGTCGTTCTGTCATTTAATTTTTTAAAACATAAATAACCCGTCATTTTTGTACTTACAGGACATGGAGCTGTTGCCTGAATTACTTAAGCCAAGGTATGACGAGCAACACAGGTGCCACTGTTGGCTAGCTGGTGTCGTTGACATTCCACCAACCTTCAAACTTAGGGCAACAAGGACACACTGGGATTTGGACGAGCGGTTTGTTCCACGTCTTCGGGCGAGTGGACTTCTGTCATTTGCTAGGATGTTATCAACATGCCGCTCTTTCACTCTAGACGCATCTCTGTTGTCTGCTCTAGTCGATAGGTGGAGACCTGAGACTCACACTTTCCACTTTCGTTAGGGAGAGATGACGGTGACTCTTCAGGATGTGTCCATGATCACTGGTCTGCCTATACGAGGACAGGCAGTTGTTCCACCACCCCGGAGAATTGACTGGAGGGAGCACTTGGGTGAGGGATTTGGTGTTCAGATACCCAGAACAGACACGGGTGTTGCCGCACGAGGTGTGCCTCACCAATGGCTTAGGAGGTTTGAGACGTGCCCAGAAGGGGCTACTGATGAGGTTGTGAGTACTCACCTTGTTGCGTACTTGTTGTTCCTTTTCGGTGCGTACATATTTCCTAGTTCACACGGTAATGTAGTTTATCCAAACTACATCCACCTAGCTGAGTCTCTGGTTGACAATTTCGCACCTTGTATTCTCACACATGGTGGAACCGTATTCACCGGGACGTGTCATGAGACAATTTGGTCTCTTCCAATATGTCCCCCCTCTAGATAATAGAGAGCTCGAGAACAAGGTTTATGAGTAAGTCACAATCAAACTTTATAAATATTTTCATTTCTGTACAGTGCTCTCTAAAATACCCTTTGTCATGTCATATTGGTAACACAGGCAGGACAAGAAAAGTAGAAAAGACGACGATTGGAGGGGGGTGCAACGCGTATAGAAGGACAGTTGGGATAATAGGGCTCCACTAGAGGTCATCCGGGAAGAACGGTAAATAGCTTTCATGTGTGCCAACAATTATATAAATGTGGATGATTACAATATGAAGTTATATACAGGCCATACGACGAGCGCACGTATGACGAATACATACGCTGGTATGTGCCGAGGACGCGCACTAGGCTCACTTCTACTCCACCATCGAGACCAGCTTCACTCCCGCATTCACACCAACTACGGTTAGCGATGGATCGGCACAGAGCTTCGGTTCGTGATGACACGGTAAGAAATCGTATGAGGTTGTGAGTACGAATTTCAACCCTCAAGTACGTGACGATCTTTTCACGCAGTTCGATAGGGCGTTGAGCATTCAGGATACTGCCACTTCTGTCATTCGCACAAGTCATAATCAGGACCTCTCCCTTATACGAAAGGCGAAGCAAATGTACGAAGATGCGAATGGCATTTTGAAGAATTTAAGATGCGGTCGGTCTGATGACATAATACGCGGAGCGTTGAACATGCCCGAGCAGAGGTCCGCGCGTCCAAATGAGGCACGATCAAGCCTAGCGCGTCCAAGTGAGGCAGGACCAAGTCAGGCCCACGGTTCAATATCCGCTTCTGGACGTCGAGATCGAGAGGTATGTCTTTTTAAACGTCGAAGATTATCTTACTCATGCTCATGTTAACTTTACCGTACTGCTTGCATCCGTAGCCGACCATGCGAGCTGACACGACGCTCATGCGGAACTCGTCTTGGAGAGCTCATACGGGATTTCCGAGAATGCACGAGCAGGGCCAGAGCTATGAGGGAGGCGCACTTGGGGAGGTATGCTATCTAAACTGAACGATACTCCGCATGTAATCTACATACGATACTCCGTGGTCATACTGATGTTTATCT
The DNA here is from genome assembly GCA_019208055.1 of Stipa capillata. NCBI lineage: Eukaryota > Viridiplantae > Streptophyta > Magnoliopsida > Poales > Poaceae > Stipa > Stipa capillata. The sequence goes on along the minus strand of JAGXJF010005506.1, from coordinate 307,399 downwards.
GACCTTGATGCCTACGTTTCAAGTCGTCCATACGCCCTAACATGACACTCGTGAGAGACCGTCTAGGAGAGCTAGTACAGGTCCTCTGAGGATGCACGAGAGGGCCAGAGCCCTCAAGGAGGTTCAAGCACAGAGGTACGTGTACTATCTTCTAATCAATAAAGAAAATAAGTGCTAAAATTATTTTTGGTATGCAATTTATTACTTTGTCGCCTCAGTACGACATGGAATCGCCGTACGCGCAGGGCCAGAGCTCTCATGGAGGTGCAAACAGAGAGGTACGAAAGTTAAATTTAACCTACTAACTATTTGCTTGCTTAAATTTAATATTACACATTTAATTATGATTATTTTTTTCAGACAATACACCACCTCGATTCACCGATGGAGGAGAGTGCCTTTCCTGTGCAGAAACCCGTGTTTTGTTTCAAATATTCAGTATCAGTCCCTCGTTGGAGGACTTGCGTCATCCCACGATATGGCAGAGGGCTCTCAGCGCCATCACTGGATAGACAATTGTTTCAACCTAACGAGCTTCCTCACAGTCAGATTCCTACACAGCCGGATGTTACGCAAGACAGTCAGCAAACTCCGCCCTACAATCTCCGGACCAATCCAACACCGCAGTCACAGTTCACCTTCCCCTCTGATCACATGCCACCAAGGCATAAGAGAGGAAGAGGCTGATTATCGTGAGTTTGTTTATTTCTATGCAATATATCACGTTATTCTCGTTCTAAAAAAATTTATTTGTGGGTTTAATACATGCTATAGCAAAATATTAAATTTGTTATGCTTATACTCATGTTTTTCTCTCCAAACCAACTAACATAGTTACTTTTTTTTTGCAAAATCTCATCAGTGCTCCAAAAAACTCAAAAGCGAAAAGCGGGAAAAAAATGCTGAGCGCGGCGAGGCGAAGCTGGCCAGCGTCGCACTCGGCGGATGCAACACTGCCAGAGTCGCACTCGGCGGATGCGAGACTGGGGCGTCGCAGGGCGCGGGTTCGACGGCGGTGCGTCACACTCGGCCAGTCCGACACGAGGCACGCGTCGTGTGTCATGCGAGTCGTCGTGATTTTTTTGACATTGTGTGAAGAGCGAGGCCAGATCCGAAATTGACCGCAGTTAGCGTGCCAAATGTGGCCATTTTTCCCTCAAATCACCTCCCAACTCGCCAAACCCAGTAGCAGCGCGGGAAGGCACCGCGAGCAGGGCACATCTGCTTCTAGGGTTTGGGCGCTCCGAGCGGTGCGGGCATGAGGATCCGGGAGCTGCGGCCTGGCGCCGGGGGACTGGAGGAGGAGGACGACGAGGACGAGCAGTTGGAGGTGGTGAGGGGCGCGAACGGCGAGGTGGTCTCCGTCGCGCGGCAGAACGCGAAGCGCGCGCTCGTCGGAGCCGGCGCAAGGGTCCTGTTCTACCCGACGCTGCTCTACAACGTCATCCGCAACAAGTTGGAGCCCGAGTTTCACTGGTGGGATCTCGTCGACGAGGTGCTAGTCTTATAAACCATCTCCATGTCCTTGGTTTGCAATCTACCCATTGTTTTGGACGCGATCATGAGCTTTGATTCGTCTCGTGGGTACGCACAAGGGCGGTTAGTGTGGCTATCGTTCTGTGATTGGTTTATTCATGTGCTGAATTTGTTGCCCTTGATTCATCAGCATACGGAATTCGTAATCTGGCATCAGGAAGCTTATTTTAGGGTTTAGATACTATAATTGCACGAACAAAACTTTGCAAGTGTTTTCTGTATAGTGTCGCTTATGTCTTGTTTGGATTGCTTGTGCTTGTGATTATCCTTGACGAATAGGTGTAAGGGATTTGAATAGTGATCATTTGAGTGCTCTCCTGTAATTGAGGAGTGCTGTTGGCTCCAGTATGAGTAATTTGAGTATAAAGTAGTCACCTGTATGGTAATGTTTTCCTGTTTTAATTGCTCTGTGATGCTTTATCTGCAATTGATGCACTGAATTAGGTTTATGTGGAGGCTTTTAAGCTAAACTGGTGATGAAAGTATAGTAGCGTCCTTTTTAACGCGCCACCTTTTGATACTACAGAACGAACTTACACAGTTGGACCAAGTAATATTGTGTGCTTGTGTTCATTTGGATTTTGTAGCCTAATTTTCTTTCTGCCTCCATCCCCAGTATGTTTTGCTAGGTGCTGTTCTTTTCTGTAGTGATGTGCCACGCTTGAAGCAACTTGGAGTAAGGGGAGTCGTCACACTGAATGAACCGTATGAAACTCTGGTTCCAGGTCCCTTTTAGCAGGTGACCATTCTTTCACCTGATTTTGTGTCTGCAGCATTTTTTTTTCTATGCATCAAGACATCTGAACTTGCCAACAGTTCAATACTTCAGTATCTACTTGTATGTATTTTTGAATAACTGAACTTAATACTGTGTTGGTTCTAAATGACGGTAAACAGTTCGTTAATGGTCACCCCACCTTTTAGCTTTTACACATGAAGCGGCCTTGTAAACAGTTTACCACTTGCCAAATACTTCACATTAGACGCTGTCATTATTCATCTTCTTACCCATGATGTGACTGTAACTAAGAATGATAATTGGTAACTGAACAGCTCAAATGAAGCATTCATGTATCTTGGTATTACTGTATCTTGTATGTATGTCATGATGTGCCAAACAGTCATTAACATCTTCCCTCTATGCTTTGCTAAATACCTTCAATGTATTCCAGTCATGTAAATGGACCTAGTATATGCCACATGGTCATTTATCCATATAATTGGACTGTTTAAACGGGAAAACCTTGCAATGTCAATAAGCAAAATAGGGACGGCATCTTTTCTGACTATACAGCCTTGTACTATGCCTGAACGACCCTTTTTTTAGGACATTTATACTGCCACTTGATTGATCTTGTCTCAGATGCATTGTTGAACTCATATTCTCAACTAGAGACATAGGATGGACGCAAAACATGTAGTGTCAGAATATTTGTGGTCAACTGATCGTTATGAAGATCGTTATCTTACCTCATCACACATCATGCAATCAGCAAAACTTTTGGGCACAGGCAGGCATGTATTCACCTTTTATTCTGAATAACATTTTCAGGCTCACAGGATCCGCCACCTTGAGATTCCCACAAGGGACTATCTTTTTGCCCCCTCTATGGACAATATTTACGAAGCCGTGGATTTCATCCACCGTAAGTACCTTCCTTTCTGAATGACATCAGCAATGATCCCTATACTTTGAGGATAATGAAGTGAATGAATTACTACACTGCTGCTGGGTGGGCGGGAACGATAGCTTAGTAAATCATGGCCATATGTCACAGTCATTCGTAAGTATTTAATTTATTCCTGGTAAAAAAAAAGGATTTGGTTTGTTGAGTAATGCATTTCCTTTTGGTTTTCCTGCTACCTTGTGTATTACTGTCTGATGATAAGCCCCAGAAGCAAATTCATTTGATTGGACTAGCTTGTAACCAATCAAACAGCAATGCTGATCCACACTAGGAATAACAATGGACTATGCAAGTTTTTTTGTAGTTATTGTGCATGTCATGGTCCGATTGCAATAGCAAGTTGGAAACATTTATCCACATTGCTAAGGCTTACCCATGTTATACATCTTCTATATAAATTTTGCACGGAAGTTAAGCAGCTAGAATTAAGATGTGTCTTCTTTTTTCCAGAAAATGCCTCGCAATGTGGTATCACTTATGTTCATTGTAAGGCTGGAAGGGGACGAAGCACCACTATAGTTTTGTGCTATTTGGTATGACAAAGTGCATTAATTATGTATTATATTTCTTGTTTTCCTTGTACGAATGGCGGCTTATTACCTGTGTAACTTGCAGATTAAATACAGGAACATGACTCCTAAAGCAGCTTTGGATCATGCACGGATTGTAAGGCCTCGAGTGAAATTAGCAAAAGCTCAATGGCAGGCATGCAACCTGACCTCTTCTGCGATTGTGTACTACATGAATGATAATTATTATTCTAATATTCTGGTCTCTGTAAAATTAAGATCATACAGCTGTTGACATACTTATTTCTCATTTCTTCCTTAATAAAGATCGGCCTCTGGCCTTTCGGTATACTTCTTTCTCATTGCTTTGCCACAGGCTGTTGAAGAATTTGGCAACCTCACCACCATGGAACGCCTTTCAGTCCAGAGCTCAAACCTAATCTGCTTGGGAAAATCTGGTGAAGAATCCCTTTCAGACAATGAAGCTGACGGCTACACCACCAAGATTGACGGTGAACATTTTGGTTCACCATTGTGTCAAAGTATGGTATCCTGGCCAACCAGTCCCTCTGGGTTCAGCGATTCAGAGTTCATAACTGATGCAGATCTCGATGGCTACGAAAATAACACTGATGCCCATCATGAGGAAGACATCCTGCCGTATCCTTGAAGATCACCAGCAACTGGGAACCACCTCTGAACCGTTTTGCTAAGGTCTGAGCCTGTTAGGTAGCCCCACAATGGTTCTGCATCTGCATTTTTCCACATTGCGAATCAGCAGTGTAAATGATCGGCGTTAGTTTCAACAGCCTGCGGAACACCCTCAGGAGAACTTTGTACGTTTTGTAGAGAAAAGGGAGAGATAGATAGAGAGAAGGGAGAGATAGATTTGAGTTCGCCTTGTGGCCTGTGAATGTGTTCATAGTGTCTGCCGCCTGTGACCAGTCTACCTTGTTTTGGCCGCTTAGTAAACGGTTAGTGACGGTTAGGACCCTTGCTCTGCCTAGTTTTGCATGGGATAACATTCTATTTGAACCATGTGGCATGATGTCTTGCATAGCACTGGTTCGTGTTTGTGGACGTGGACATGAATAATGTTGAATTCCTTGCCTTACATGGAGATGAGGTTTTGTTTGGTGTAATGTGCTCTGCTAGGTATCGTTTTTCATTTTTGGAACTTCGTGTTAATATTTTGTTTGTTCTATGGATGTCATTCGGACGCATGAACAATGGAAAGGATAAGAGAGGAGTTGCACAGGGATCGGGGGGAGCCCTGAAGCCGTTTGCGGCCATCAGGCTCAGATTCGCGCAAGAAACTCGCCGGCTTGCCCGCAGTCATGATGACACGTCGTAGACGCTGTCTGAATTTATCCTCCTCTGGCGGCCGAGGCGCGAACCAGCGATGGTCCTGGTCTCGACCCTACGCGTCGCTGGTACGTCCTCGTTCGCCGGAGACGCACAAACGTCTCGAACAGCTCGTCGTCCTCGTCCTCCTCACCGAGCCTGCAGCTCATGTCGGCAACAACCTTCACCCCTCTGCTGCATGCTGCTCCCGCAAAACCGCAGGAGAAACGGCACGAAGACCCAGCTCTCCTCCCTTCAAGGCATCATGGGATGCCTTTGCGGCTCCATCTGTATGGTCGTCGGCCTTTGCGGCACCGGCGGGGTGGCGCGTATATATGCAAACGAGCTGAGCTGGAACGGGACGCGATACGGCGTTCTTTGACTGAAATATTAGGACAATTTGCTGCAGAAAAAGGAAAGTGTTCATCTGAACCACTCAAACCACATATAGATCTGATCCAACGTTTCAAGTAGGCTGCACCTATCCCCTCGCAAAATAAAATTGTAGGCTGCATCTATCTCAGGAGACCGTAGGGACTAGGGTCGCAATGGCATGGATTGAAGGTCGAAGGTCGCCACGTACAGATGGGGAGTAAATATCTATTCCACACAAGGAACAATTCGGTCTTAGCATCCGATGAATGTCTATTATTTGCACAAGATGTGTACATGTCAACAGCGTGAGAATGATATTTCCTAAAATATGTACAACGTGGTCGGTTGTAATGTAAAAGTAGGGTCTACTTGCTAGCTAGTAAGACGACTACATTGAAACTAAATCCTTATATATCGTCTAGATCAATCCTTGCGTCCTTTCTCGCATATTTATACTGCTCACACGTTACGTGCTTCAACTCTTTTTTATTTTGCGAGGTTTCATGCTTCAACTCGGACTCTTCGACTCACGCAGCTAATCCTACTTGAACAACTTTTGCGAGTGCAGCCGTTAACCGACTCCAACAACAATTATATTCGGACTCATCGACTCTAAAATAGCTAAACTAATATGGCAAGTGCCACTAGACTCCTATTACTGCATTAACACCACGTGCTAACTCAACACCTCATACGTGCATGTACGCGACTGGGCGTGGTAACGGACAACTTCATGGCGACATAGCATGCTACACACACATCCCTTTACATTCATGCAACTAATCACAAAACTCTCACGCTACCTTCTTGATACGGTTCGGTCGGCATCCATGCATCTTGCATCTAGCTTGTTTGGCACAGCTTTCTATCTCCAACAGTCCGTTGATGCGGAACCGCTACGTTGTAGGCAGTCATGCGCTAGACACGCGTGCCACACGTACTGTCGTGCACGAATTTTCCAAGCTCCAATCCAAAGTCGGATAGCCAAAACCTCTTATCACATAAAAGGCTAGCTGCAGCAAGTTAAAATGGTGCTTGTGGATTAATTTTTCTTCAACGGCATATATAACTGCTCGTACAAACCGTGAAATCATCTAACATTAGTGAAATTCCTAGCGGTAAGACTTTATTAGTATTGCGGTGATTATTACTCAATTTTTTAAAAAAAAATTACGTGTTTTACCGTTTGATAATAAGTTTTTGTTATAACATGTGGAAAAAGAGTTCAAAATGGTCTCCTAACTGATAAAAAATGAGATATATCAATACATGTCGTGTGTATATTATTTTTGTTTTGGTGTACTTTAGATTGTAATATGGTTTGTCAAATATGATACTAGATTTTCTATAGCAACATATAAAATAAATTTAGAAAAACATAACTCAACAACTATAAACTAGCTCGAAGAAACTTACCATGATATACCTCCAAAAGACCTGATATTAATGTTACACAAAGAGATATTTTAGCAAACATGATCATCACTATGACACCGATTATTTTATTGCCATGCACGTGGGCATATGCAAATCTCTCATCAAGCGAGAGAAGTAAAAGGGAAAAATAATAATGCCGATGGCGAGGCGGCCGTCAAAATTGCCTCAATGACATCATTCCTACGGAAGAGCTTTCACCATACTTCATGCTTCGGTGAGCTGCTCCTCTACCTCTTCAGCGAAGGCAACAAGGTTTCTGTTAGCCTTCTTCGACAACTTCGACGGTTCAAAGGTGTTAGGTGCGACGGCGATCTCCTCCGCCGTTGGTCCTCGGAGAAATCACTCAGATCAATGTCTTGCCTGGTGCTCGACGCGTGTCTCAACGTATCCTTCCTCTGCGTGGTGTCTCAACGTGTCCTTCCTCTACGTGGGTATTAGACACATGTGTTGCTGGTTACTCCTTTCAATTAATTTTAAGTTTTGTACCTGTTTATGTAACTATATGGCTTAGTATCTAAACTTAGTTTCAACACAAGTGGGGGTTTGAGCTTGCAAAAAAACCAGAGGGTACATCACAATGCACGTCGACAATCATGTCCCTATATGATTTCTCTCAAAAAGAAAAAATGAACTCAAATCTGATGTACATCTCGACTGTTCATGTAGAGCACGTAACTAAGACACGATATAAATATGGATATCAGACTTAGGAATTCCGACGAAGCAAGCCGATCTTGGGAGTTTTTACGACGACGAGTTCGAGGGTGTCGCGGAAGCGGAAGTGCCGAAAGACGGCGTCTCCTCCCATCCCCCGAGCCTCGCACGACACAAACAAAAAGAGATCAAGCAACGAACACGATCAGATTTCTCTCTCTTGAAGCCCTTCGAATCCTTGCGTACGTCCTAGCTTTCTCGTATATTTATACTGCTCAAACACACGCATGTTACGTACTTCGACTGGGACTCCACGGACGCAATCCTACATGGACACCATCACCAGCTAATTAAGACTCCTCGTGATTGAACCCGTACCGACTCCAACGACAGATCTACTCCTACTTGGTAACTCGGATTAATTTCTTAAAAATCTTTTCATTTGAGGGAAATTTCATAAAAATCTGGTGAAGAGACTGTTGCGTACACTGAAGTTGACGGATACGCCACCGAGATTGGCAGCGAGGATTCTTCTTACCGTGTGTCGGAGTACGAAAGTATACCGACCAGCCCATCTGGGTACAGCGATGCGGTGTTCATAACTGATGAAGATCTCGAGGGCTACGAGAATTACTCTGATGCTGGTGAGGATGCTGCCTCAGCAGAGGTGGTAGTCCGTGACAAGTCCATCATGAGGAAGATATCCGGCCCAATTGGGTCCTTGAAGCTTGCCAGCAACTGTGAACCACCTTCCAAGCTGTTTTAATTGCTGAGGTTCGCGTCTGCTAGGTCGATCTGCTAGTGTTCTGTAGTTTTCCACATTTGAGTCGGCCGAGTGCAAATTATCAGCATGAGTTTCCAGATTCTGCGGAATCCCATCAGTAGAAATTTGTGCGTTTTGTAGAAGTCAGAGAGATTTGAATGCGCTTGATTGTTGCTTTTGATTTCATTGTATGTCTGGAATAAAAATGGTGTGCACGTTGCTGTGAATGTGTTAACAGCCAAGTGTTGGGCGACCACAGGAAAGCTGTCACACCAATAGGAGGAGAGCCGAAGGCAAGTCAAGAAGGTCGTGAAGGGTTAAATAGTGTGTGATGTGTTGCGTGAAGGGGTTGTCAAATGAGATAGAATTAGACGGCTCCTCTCTCTAAACTCTGTATTTGAATCCCTGACCCTCATGCTCGCTCCCTCTGAATACTTTTTTTTTGAAACAGCTCCCTCTGAATACTTTACTTCTGTAGTTCTGTGTATCTAAAACATTCAGAAACCTCATTCATTGAGTAGCGGGTATCAGAGTTGTCAACAGATGTGGTCACTATTCTGCTTTTTTGGCCACTTGATTACTGACGATCAGGACTTGTAGTTCATTGCCTAATTTTGCATCGGATGACAGGCTATTTGAACCATGAAGTCATGATTTCTTCCATTTTACTGATTCAAGTTTCGGAGTTCCTTGTCTTCTCTGGAGATCAGGTTTTGTTTGCTTTAATGTTATCTGTTAGGTATCATGTTACTGTTTTTCTTTTCCGACCGATATCACTAGGAGGGACGTTCGGACACTGCAGAGCCAACCTGAAATTCTAATCGTGGCAGATACCCAAACCCAAACCAGTTTTAGATTAAAAAGATCCCCGCAAACAACGGAAACGGAAACCTTCTTGGTGGTAAGGTACTGCTTTTCCCACTCCTCATCTAAGTCTCTTTTATCCCTTTTCGCACTACAATTTCACAGTAACATACATAAGTGAACACAGCCTCTGCTCCCCCATTTCGCACTACAGTTACATACTCCATATTTACAGCACAGAGATCAATTATCTCAGACGTACATCAGAAGGTTTTTTTTTGTGCGTGTCTCTGTGTGTGTTGTGATGGCAGAGCAGGAAACACCTCATAAATCATCCACAGACTAATGCGCCTGCAAATAAAATTCCCGAAAGAAAGACAGAAAAATTTATGAGACCTCAAGAACAAAAACATCCCTACGAGCTACGGTGCTCCTCCCTAGCTAGCCTATTGATGGTAACCGTCATTGTTTACAGGAATCCGGGGAGCCCTGAAGCCATTCCCGGCCATCAGGCTCAGATTCGCGCAAGAGCTCGCCGGCTTCTTGGCCATTCCTCCCAGCGCGACGTAGCTCTTGCACGACTTGATCTTCTGGCCCCGCGGCTTCTCCTTCTTCTGCAGATCCTCCAGGCACCTCACCTCCGACATGCACGCGAACGACTGGGACTTGCCCTGGTAGTACATCGACAGCCCCTTTCTGCAAAGGACAGCCACAGTTCGTTCTCGCACGGTGAGCAAAAGCTTTAATCTTTCCGAATAAGTTTGATATTTTTCTATGATTTTGCCGGGTACTTACTTGGTAGGGAGCTGCGCCGTCATGCCGGACATGTCGTAGATGCTGTCCGAGTTCATCCTCCTCAGCGGCTGCGGCAGCGGCGCGGACCGGCGGCGGTCGTGGCCTCCCCCGCCCTCCTCGGCTCCGCTGTCCGGGAACTGGTCCTCTTCGTCGCCGGAGGAGGCACATGACGACGTCTCGAACAGCTCCTCCTCCTGATCATTGTCGTGCTGCTGGCAGCACGCTGCCACATCCCCACCGCCGAGCCTGCAGCTCATCTCGGCAGAAACAACAACCTCAACCCCCTCCTCCTCGTCTGCCCTCCTCTCCCAACAGCCCGTAGCTAAAACGGCAGGGAGACGCAGAGCTCTATCTTTCTCGCTCCCCTCTCTGGTGTCTGTCTCTCTTCTGCTCTGGTCGCTCGTTCTTCTTGGCCTTTGCAGCTCCGGTGGGGTGGCGCGGCGCATATATATAAAGCTGGTGTGATGGTGGTATAGGGCCGGAAACGGGGATAACGCGCGGTGCCGGTGCCCGCTCGCTCTCGTACGCGGTACGGCGCGTGGGTTTGACCGAAACTAGCAGCCTAATAACGTGCGCGATTCGCTGCAAATGTATGTGCGCGGGGTTTTGCTTGCCCGCGCGTCACCATCGCCGGCGAAGAGCGTCTCCACGGCACTAGTCGGGCCCGCGTGTCCCGGTAAAGGTGTCGTGGCCATTCGCCCGCTCCCACATGACTTTTTCCCCGGATTCTGTTCCGCGGGTGGGTGTGCGCCCCGGCCGGTCGGTCCGGTCCTGTCTGGTCTTATCCGCTTTGAGAGTTCGGTTTGATGCACGTGCCCCCGGTTTGGTTCCTCTGGGGATGGGTTCTTCTGAGGCTGGGCTGTGAGCCCGGTGCGTTGGACCGTGGTGCGGACCTCACATCTTACGGAACAAAGGCAGTTTTAGTCTCCCATCGAGTGATAATAGCATATTTAGTTTTCTCTCAATTTAATGTTAAATTTGATATGCGATGCAACGTCGATATCTGACATGTATTATGTCTAGAGAGCGTCACAGGAGACATATCACGGTTTAGCTCTATGACAGGCCACATGTCACGCCTCTCAGCCGCGACATGTGGCCTGTCGTGTAGCTGTTTCGGTTTTAGATCATGATGTGTCTTATATCGTACTCTCTAGATACGATACATATCACACCTGTCAGTTATGTCATGAGGTTAATTTTGATTTTATATTTTAGAGGAGGCTAAATTTACTTGCTGGGACGAAAATTTGCTCTCTTTTTTCACACGTCCAAGAGCTTCGATGGAAGGTGGCGCTTTTGCTAGTACGTACTACACCGAAGAGTCAGAGCACACGTGGCGTTTTCCTGCAGGCTTTTTTCTGAATACGTCATCGATCTCCTGCGTTCCAAGTGAAATAGTCCCACCAGCGGAGCACGTTGATTTTGGTCGAGGAGTTAGATGAAAACCATATCAGAACTGGGGACATGTCCCGCCCGTGTAGTCGGGCGCGTACACGTGGGTGCGTGTGTTGTGTGTCGGTCCTGCTGCATCTACTTAAAAATTTATAACCAATATGCTTTCTCTCTATCTTAGGCGCTACGTCCATTTCCCTCGATCTCATGCTCCATAGAAAAAGAAGGGGAAACGACCACCACGAACTAATCCATACAACAGTCATAGTAGGTGAACAGAGAGGCGTACGTTTCCGGGCAACATATTTGGGGCACGATTTAGTGGTAGTTACCGTAGGATGGGGAAGACTAACCAACACATGACTTTGAAACAAAACATGTCCATGAATTATCGTATTCACGTCATAGAAAAAGTTCAATTGCGCACGAAAAGGATCATGTGGCCGGAACAAGTACCGATCGACCACCCGCATCAGTTCCATCGCCATCTCTGGAAAGGAAAGACATTTCCCATCAAAAGATGTCGAGAGGAGAAATTCTGATCCAGAGCCTAAACACACGCCAACGTGGCGCAGTTCAAGAAAACCGGACACGCGTCGGGAGAAGCTGCTACGAGCCAAGTGCGTGTCCCTTGCAGAAACCGGCGAGCCTGACACGTCGAGCACTAGCCCAGCACGTCGACCTCCTGAAAGGAGAAAACAAAGGCTTTCTCAGTGTTCGCAATGTTGCTCAACACGATGGAGCGCCATTTCCGGCGACAGGGTCACGGACCTGACCAGCACGACCAGAGACCTGCGCTCCCAGCGCGCACAGGCTTTCTCAGTGTTCGCATGTTGCTCAACACGTTGTCACAAGCTGCCCCAAAACCAGATGCAGCTGCGTCTCTCTGCCCTTTTCTTTCTTTTTCTATTTCTTCTCGAGCGAACCAGTTGTCCTAATCTAATCCTCAGTACTAACCCCCGTGCTAGCTTCAGTATCTGGTCGAGATTATTGTGTCAGGCTCAGGCGCTAAGACGCCTTAAAATTAGTCCTTATCCACGTCACGGCTGTTCCAAGCTAGCAGAGCGTTCGTGGATCGGCACAAAGCTAGCCACCATGTTATGTTATGTCCTGTTGGTCCTTGCGACGTGACCTGGTTTTAGACCAAACTCTTGAGTGGTTACTAGGGTTAGAACGTGTGCAGTGTGTGTTAAGACTTGAGTCCGGCCGGCCAGTCCGTCGGTTCTTAATTGGGTTGCTTTGTTTTCTCTGGTTCGGTGCAATAAACGCGTCTCAGCCGGGAGGAATCGAAGGAAGCGATTAGCTCGTGGGAATCCATGGATCGGAGAAGTCGCTGAGCCATAGTAAAAGACCACGAACCATCATCAGCGCAACATCCCACAACAACAACAACACGGTTGCTAGCTGAAGACTGCTGTGTTTGTGACGAGCACAAGTGGACTGGACACAGCGAAGGAAACCACGCAGGTTCGATGAACTCGTCGCTGGAAAAGGACCAGGCGTCGCAATACCGGCACGCCGAACCTGCTAACAAGCTGCTAAAATCATGGCCCGTTTGTTTGGCGGACCACTTACGTTATTGACGAGCTGCCTGCCTGCCTGGTGCGTGCCCTGGAAAAAAGCGTCCTCGGATTGGACGAGGTGAGATCAAAATGCATTAAGCGATTTTCGTAGATAAAGGAGGATCACTTTTCGCCTCTATCGATTAATGTACATAGTTATATATTTTACTAAACGTTTAATTCTTACATAAAGTCATTAACTTCGTTAAGGAAAAAATAAGCAACACACCACGTGAATATAAGCTTATATATCATATAGTCTATTGCTAAGTCATTATTCATATTAGAAGAACAAATCTCATGCGGCCATATTAAAACGGCTGCACTCAATAGCTATCGTGTCCCGTTTCTCCTGGCACTTCACATACGAAACTGGTTGATAACCATATAAATAACCTATAAAAAGTTAGCGATTGTGCTTTTTATCAAAAATTAAATCATTACAACATATCTAAAGAGATCAGTATAAAACACACACTCCCACTAGAATTTATGCCCCTAATGATCTATCCAGTCCTGATAATCGATTTCTGACGATGATAGTACAGTATCCCGTATATTAGGAAGTATTTGATATATGATTCTCTGGATTACCGAAGTATACCCCGTATCCGGTAAGGATCCTAGGACGATAAGGTAACCTCTAAGAAAGAGGAAAGATATCTCTTAAACTAGGAAGTTCATCCCAATATTTGAGGAAGCCAGAGTCCTACTCGGACGTAAGTCCATGTACGGTACGACTAGATGAACCCCCTATAAAAGGGTCAGCAGTCCCATAGGGGAGGACAAGTCAAGTTAGATCCATAAGAGAGATTAGATCCAGAAGACCAATCTAGATCCTGAAGCCTCATCACCTCGAAGGAGTCGAGAGTAGCGGCATTATCCGGATTAGTCCACGATTAGGCCTAGGATAGCCACTAACTTCCAGATTCCCTTGTAAGATGTTTCTCCATTGAATATATATGAACAGGACGTAGGGTTGTTATCCTGAGGGAGGCTCGAATCTGTATAAAAAGGACGTTTTCCTTGCCATTATACCTCTGGCCTTGTGCCCTAGTGGTCCCTATCCCTCATACATACACATTCCACGAATACCGTAAGATCGGCGTAAAGGATCAAGATGTCGGCCTAGAGAGGAGGGGTGAATAGGCGACTACACAATTTTAATCCAATGCTAATCAATTTAACAACTTTTGCGGAATTAGACTAGATCGATTAGCAAAGATGACAAGATTCGATATGAGTAAACAAATATACTAAGCAAGATAGATGTGAGCAATATGAAAGTACTTGCAAAGTAAATGCAGAATTGAAAGATCAAGGGACAATGATTTATTGCCGGAGTTCGGTTCCTTGAGGGAATCCTACGTCTCCGTTTGGGTAGCTCGATCACACGTGATCAAGAGCCGGCTTCCTCTCAAACCTTTGTTCCTCGAGGACTCTCCGGAGTCTCCTCGACTTCTTCTTGGTGATTCTTTCCTCGCGGAGGCGAATCCCGGCCTTCACAAACTTCCCACGCCTTGCCACATGGATCGGGAGCTCGTGAGCGACTCCTAACCGTCTAGGAGTCCTCAACCTCTAAGAGTAACAAGCGCGTTGAAGTCGCAAGGAGGTGAACCTAGTGCTCAAAGAGATCTTGATATTTTTCCACCCAAATTCTCAAATCTCACTTCTTTTCTTTTCTCTTCTCTCACAAAGGGGTGGCTTGGGAGCTTGAGAGAGGAGAAGCAAGAGCTCTTGAGTGTGTAGGAAAATGATTTGCAAAAGGTTGGTTGAGGAGAGGGGGTTGGGGGCTATATATGGCACCCCTCAAAAACTAGCCGTTTTGCACAAAAAACGCCCACATCGGAACTTCCGATTCTAGAATCGGAACTTCCGATTTGTTCAAATCAAATGGCTACTTTTCCCACTTGCTGCACAATTCTCAATCATATCAGAACTTCCGATATATCTTAGAGAAGGAGCAAAAGTACTCCGGTGCTTCTAGAAATTACCAGTACTTCCGATAACCCTTCTGGTGCAACCGGGATAATCGGAACTTTCGATGCACAGATTGGAACTTCCGGTTTTTCCAGAACGCTCAAAACACCGGTTGAACCGGAGCGTTCGGCCAGACCGGAACTTCCGGTTTTTCCAGAACCTTTAAAACACGGGCTACTTCGGGCCTTCCGGTGGGACCAGAACATCCGGTACACAAACCAGAACTTCCGATATAGCTGATTTAAAACTTGATTATGTGTTCGTGGAGAATGACTTGCTCTTTAGAAATAAAGTTCGAAGATCTCTAAGCACTAAGGTCAATTAAATGCTTCTACGATGCACCCCTCTTAATAGAACGGCTTTCCTACTACTCAAATAAATACGAAATACTTTACAAGGAGTAGGGATTCTGAAGCCGCCACCTTTTTCTTCCTTTTTAGGGGGTCGTCGATGTCCTTTGAGCATTTTCTCTGGGACTAATCTCTGTTTATAAACTCGTCAAACCTGTTAGTCCCTTAATCGTTTATCGTCAATCATTAAAACCTGATTAGGAAGCCTAGATGCACTTTCACGGCGGTTTACCGATCGTCGACAATTTCCAAGCATATTAGAAATACTACGGGCTAAGGAAGATTAAAAGCGACAGATATTGTCATCCACACTAAGCAGGCAAAAGGACAAGTGAAAAAAAAGTATTGAATTGTCTCATCATCCTGACAGAAGCAACATCATTTTGACCCTTCTAATTTCACTTGGCAAGGTTGTCCTTTGTCAGGATCACCCTCCTACAGAGGTACCAAATAAAGATTTTGATTCTTTCAGTGGCATTTTAAGTCTTCATATGGCTCTATGTCGAAACATACAATAATCATCAACTAGAGTGGCCTGTATCAACAACACCGATAATTGGTCCAACAAGTGTAAGTTCCAACAAAAGGAGTCCTGCTCTTGGTTAAGGTGGACTTGCGTCAGGCGTCCAATCAGTTCATTTCACCCTGCAGTTTGGGACCAATTATTGCACACCCAAAGGTGATATTCACCGGCACAGAGCCTAACACCTCTAATAGCGTGGCGTGTATTTTCTTGGTGATATGGTGTAGACAGGCTTATTGGATGCTTAGGGGTGTGGCACCAAGCGAAACATCCTCCCAGAACTTGATGTGATGCTCATTGTTGGCAATGAAGCTCTCGAATTGGAAAAATAAATGTTTGACCTTCATCAAACCATTCCAAAAATGAGAATCTCCCGGTTTCTCTTCCACTTGCATCTACGAATGATTATAAAGATATTTATTGCGTATTAGCTATTGCCAAATCCTGTCCTCATGTAGAAGCTTCTAGAGTCATTTGCTTAGCAAACACTTATTCTTTAGTTCCAAGTCCTACACACCTAGACCATCTTGGTCTTTCAGTCAACAGAGAATGCTTCACTTAGTGAGTCTGTACTTCCTTCTGTGGCTATCATTTTGCTCGAAAAATCTAGACCGATAAGAGTCTAGCTATTTTCATACCCCTTAGATACCTAAAAAAAATAGCATAAATATTGGAAGGCTATTCAACACGGAGTTGATAAGCACCAGACTTCCCTCCAATGTTCAGTGTTTGCCGTTGCAACTACTAGTGCGACTGGCATGTGGTTCAGTGCGGCTGCGGTTGTTGGTGATTTCTTTTCTTGGGTGCGAATACGGATGCCTCCTTATCCTATTAGTCTGTTATCCCCAAAAGGAATCGTGTTTATAAGATTGTGTTTGGAACTGGTACCAAAGGAACTGGTGTAATTTCATCTAAATCATCTGAAATTTTGAGATCATGACCAGTTTGCGAGAGGATGATACCATGTTGGAGCATCGCGTCTTTTCTAAAACACTCCGCTACCTCTATGTCCAAAGATATATTCAATCCAATTATTATAGTGTCAAAGTTTACACCATATGGCAACAAAGGAAGTGACAAGCTACATAATCAAATTAAAATCAACAATTACATACCATACTATTAAATGACATCCAAACTAGGACATCAGTTCTCTATTAGCTAACTCCAACCTCCTAGCATCAATAGCCATCAGCTCCTCTCCAATGATTGCCGTTGCAGTAAGGACCATGACCACAACCAGTTGATACATAAGAAAATTGTTTGAAATGAATTAGTTAGTTTCTTTCTAAAAAAAACAATATCATTTCTACATGATTAAATTGATCAACATAATGCAGCTCCACGCATTAAAAGTTGTGAGCATATATACCTATCTACTCCTGCAACTAGTTCTTGAAAATATGAGGAACACTGCATGGTGTAAAGATGCTAAAAATTATAAAAATTGCTCACCACACAGAATGAGCGAAATGACTTAAAAGGACCATCACGGCTGATCAAATCGATCAACAAGGGGAATGGCCCAAGTCTCCGAGATCATGTGTAGTATGCCTTGCCCGGTCTGGGTGTACCGAGTGGACAGGAAGAAATGGATTTATGGAAAATGCTATACATCTGTAGTCTGATTTTTATTTTTTTTATAGGGCGAGTTTTCATTGAATGTAAAAATATTTTTGTTGTACAGAAAAAATGTTTGTAACAATAACAACAAAGCCTTTTGTTCCAAGCAAGTTGAGGTAGGTTAGAGATGAAACCCAATAGAAGTTACACGAGCTAAAGGTGAAATAAAAAAAGGCTTGAAAGATGTTTGCATTGCATAAAATTTATTAAATAAAAACATCATTCAAAAAAGTTACCTAATATGTTTTAACAAAATATTTCTATCAAACAGTAGAAATATTTTCATAGACGTTTAATCTAATAACAGAATCAGATGTCCGATCACTAGTCATGTCCTGGATTTATTCGTAGTACTTTTGGCCAAACATTACCTACCTTTTACACCAAGCAAAGTCCAGCTGGAGTAATGCAACAGGTGGCAGTGCTCCTTGAGCTTTATCAAATGGTTCCAGAGTCCCCACTTATCCTTTTCCCCGGTGTAACCTTCGCAGGATTCACCTCATCAATAATTCGTCGAGAACATTTTGGCCTTTTGGAATAAAAGCAAAAGATGAAAACGATTTCTGCGAAATGTACCGACGAAATGGCATTTTCCATATCCTGTAGGCGGAATTCGCCGTCAGAGACACGAAAAGAGACGAGAAAGAGGCCGTTTCTCCGGATCAGATGGCACTACGCATATGACAGATGGGTACATCGCTTCAAGTTACGCCCATCCATTCTTCGTCTTGAGCAAGATCTCTGAGCAGAACGGTTGCAACTTGCATCAGCAGGTTCGGTCAGCTCACACGATCCATGTATCCAGTCCATTATGCCGAAGACAGTCACACAGAGGTCAGATGGGTTGTTTGATTGAGATTAGGCCGGCCGGTATCACGATATGTTGGGTCAGGCGCAGGTTGATCCATGGTGTTGTCAAATGCTGTTCGCTCTTCTCAAGGTCGAGTACCGAGGTCGATTAGGATTCAGGAACATGGTTTGACGCAGCTGGTCAGGCCTTGTGCTGGGCTCAATCTAGGAGAATTTTGTGATCGAATCAAACCACAAGTACGTCCAAAATCTGGAATTGCGTAAGGACCTATGAAGGCTGAAAAAAATAATGTACACGCGTTTCGCTAGCCCCAGAAGATATGGTCCTAAAGCCCTAAATACAACAACTAGGCAGCTAGCTACTTTTACTCTGTCCTGGGCCTAACAGCGTCCTCAAATCTCAATCATAGAGCCCATATTGTGGGCCTCAGATACGGCCCACCTTATCATCCATAGCGCCGGCGATTCCTCTCCGTATCCATCCTACTGAAGTACTGAACCATCACTTTTGTTCAGGCGTCGTATCCAAATTTCATGTCCAGAACCGCAACATGCAAATGCTACGTCAGTGTATTTTGCAAACAGAACTAAATCCAAATTTCGCTTCTGTACATGCATGCATGTAAGTAGCAGGCTAGCAGCAGCACTACTCGTTTTGGAGTGGCAGGGCCGGGGATATTCCAGCAACATCGATGGGCTCTTACCAATCAGCCATGCATGGCAGTAAGCAAAGCATCCCCTTCAAAGATGGCGAGGTCCAAGGGGCGCGAAGAGGCGAACGGGTGGTTGGGACGACGCGGGGATCCGGTCTTCCGTTCCCGGCTCTATTTATGGCGTCCCCATCCCATGCACAGAAACTAGAACTCGATCGCCATTAGCAGTCACGAGCGAGCACCCCTGTGATCTCTCTTCTCTTCTCCAAACAGCCAGCGTGAAGATGTCGTGGCAGACGTACGTCGACGAGCACCTGATGTGCGAGATCGAGGGCCACCACCTCTCCTCCGCGGCCATCCTCGGCCACGACGGCAACGTCTGGGCACAGAGCTCCGACTTCCCCGAGGTGATTGATGATCGATCGCACGCCTTACCGTACTACACATGCATGCACGTGTGGTTCTTGTAAAATCGTCGTGGTTACATCGATTTTGTGTGGTGGCCAGTTCAAGCCGGAGGAGATGGCCAACATCATGAAGGACTTCGATGAGCCGGGGTACCTCGCCCCGACCGGCATGTTCCTTGGATCCGCCAAGTACATGGTCATCCAAGGTGAACCTGGCGCTGTTATCCGCGGCAAGAAGGTGACTGACATCTGCACATATGCATGCATGCATTCATCTCTCGATTTTTATTTCTAAAATATGCTCTTGGTTGATCTCTGCTCTTTGTTCTGTTTTGTTGCCCGCAGGGATCAGGAGGCATCACCCTGAAGAAGACCGGGCAGGCGCTGGTCATTGGCATCTACGACGAGCCGATGACCCCTGGGCAGTGCAACATGGTGGTGGAGAGGCTGGGCGACTACCTTGTTGAACAAGGTATGTAGTCCGATCGATGGCTTCAGCGGCGACCACATAGTTTCTATGTTTCTTTAAATATCCATGGGGATATATATTTTATTGGCATCTTCCGTGTCCTCTTTTACCGGCTCTGGCCATGGATCATCGATGACCAGTTGCTCTGGAAAGTTTCATTTGTAATGCCATTTTGGCTTTCCGTTTTTATTTGGTTGGTTTATCATTTTGGTTGCTGTATGAATTGCGTGTCGAGAACAAATTTTGCCGTTTTCTCCTGTCATTGTAAATTTCTGTTATTATTTTTTGTTGAAAGGCCTATTGCATTGCAACGCGAACACATACGCCTTGTACATGTTTTCAGCATCAATCAGATGTGACCACATGCGCATCCGTATCAATTGACAGGTCGCATACCACTGAAAAAAAAATTCTTAGCGAGACATACAAGAGCAGGTCGCCGTGCGCTGTCGTGCCGTCGCAGCCCGCGGAGGAGCGGGCAAGGGTTGCACGTTGGGGCCTCTCGGGACCATCGTGGCCATGGCCGGCGGGTGCGTCGTGCGAGACGCGAACAGGCGGCCGAGGCAGTGCGCAGGGGCGACGCTGACCTGCGTCGTTGCTGGCCGCGTGCAGGTGGCGATGCGGTGGCGAGCCAGTGAGTGCATGCAGGCACCGACCGTGGCTCGCACGGGAGCGCGGCGCGTGCGGTGGGCACGATGCCATGGCCAGCGTGGTGCCGTGCGGGGCTTCCGTGGCTTGCCCGGTGTAGTGTCCATCCAATCACCATACAGTCATGCATGTGTTCACGTTTGCCTCAATTGATCTTCCAGTAGATCAGGTTTCTCGTGCGTGCATGCCTGGCGTGCGGCGCCGTGGCCGAGCTCGACGCACACGGGCGCCAATTTTATGATTGGAATCATCAATTCCTCGACTCAATTAGCACAATCCGAACGATATTGTATCGGCGACTTTTAGTCAGCGCGACGGCTCGAGGTTTTTGCATCATGAAAATATATTCCATATAAATACGAGAATAGATATAGAATGCAAAATCATACAGGAAAAACGACATAAAAGGAATCAATCTACAGTTGATTACCTTTAATTTTGGTGTAAAGGGAGCCTACAAGTCAAGAGAGCACCTCATATTGACAACGTGTTTAGGAACCACTAGAAAGGGAGCCTACAAATCAGGAGAGCACCTCGTGTTGATAACGTGTTTAGGAACCACCGTCAGCGAGTCCAATTCGATGGCCCCTGACAACCGAGATGAACAAGCATGCACATGCATAAGTATATTTACTCTTATAAAGTGAATTGGTGGCGGCGGTCCGTCCATCTTCGGACAGACCACTATTTGAATTCGATAAAAATAGTTGAGATGAGAACGGGTGTGAATGATCTAATATAGCATAAACGGTAGTATAATCTTCTTAAATATATAATATATTTTTTTAATCTGTAGCAACGCACGGACACGGTGCTAGTAACAAGTAAATGAGGCATAAAATGTAGAAACATGATGTCTTTTTTTTTGTTATTCAGCTTCTCATCAATTATTTACAAGTAATAAAAAAAGCTCATATTTATATACTAAATGTGAATTTAAAATAAAAATCCACTAGTTCAAATGAAAGGAGTCATCCTTCTCGAAGGATGACAGTTTCCCAGCAGGTTGCGTCCGTGGCATCTGAGAAGCCAGCTTGCGTAAACAATTAAATAGCACCCACCTGCTGGGCTGCTGGTCGTTAATTGGTGTATGCGGCCACCTGCACATCAACCAAACTTTCTCTGTTTTCTCCCCGTCCCCGCAGTAGATCGATTTTTGCAAGCACAAACAAGGAGCACGAGGCTACCTAGGGCTGCTACTTCGTCGTCTCCAAGCCGCTGCGCTTCCGCGTCCACGACGTTAGCGTCGCCATTCCCACCCACTGCTACCGCAAGAGCCCATGGCGCTCCCTCTCCTAGGTCACAAGCGAGATGCCGTCGTTCCGAGTCTCGCCGCCGACTGCTGCTTGGACGCACATCACCGACGTACACGCTTTCGTCTCGCGCCCACTGTTGGCGCAAGAGCCGTGGCGCTCCCTCTCCTATGTCACGCACGACGTCAACGCAGGTCTCGCCGCCTCCCCACGGCCCCACCCCGGATCGCTGGCCCACCATGCGTTGTGATCCTAAGCTTCTTGTTTGGGAACGACTAGAGTGCACATATTCAGATTTGTCACCTATCAGGTATTCAAGCATTGTAAAGCAATAACTACAATTTTTATGTCTGAAAATAAATTTGACAATGGAGATGGAGATGAATTTGCTGGGATCTTCATAGTAAAGCCAATTGGCATGAATATGGAAGTGTCATTTTTCATATCAAGTGGAATATGCAGGATTGCAGAACCAAACAACTAATGTAAATGTGAACCACACTCGGTTCAACTGTTTAAGCTCATTTCCAACTTCCATTTTTACCACATAATCATGCATCATCGTAACCTAAACTCCGCAACACCCCGTGAGTTTCTAATTCAGTTTTATCTGCTCACATGCGTTGTGTAACTAGAGAAACAATAGTTATTATGAGTAAAATTCTCGTGCAATTTATAACTCCTTTCTTCGTGCTCGATCGTTCATTCTAACTTAATTTGCACATGCTGAAATATTCTATTACGCGTACGGCCACGCGCGAAGTATCAACTTGTTATAATAATAGTTGCGGCGTGTTCTGGCAAATGTCACAATTTAGAATGTGTTCTAGCAAAGCCTTGAATCTAGAGTGTGACACGGCAAATGCCACGAATCAAGAGTGTCTTGTAGCCAATTCTGCCAAAAGAAAAAAAATTGCTTCTGTTGATCTCTGCTCTTTGTTACGTTTCCTTGCCGGCAGGGATTAGGAGGCATCACAGTGAAGACAACCGGGCAGGCGTTTGTCATTGGCATCTACGACGAGCTTGGACGCTGGAGAGGCTGGGCGACTACCTCGTTGGACAAGGCATGTAGTTAGTGGCGGAGCCAGGAATAAGAGACAAGGGAACCAAATGAACTACATAATACACCAAACTTGATAAGAGGAGCTAAATAATAGTAATTCTTATAAAAGAAATTTAAAATAGAAAGGCTATAATGATCATATGTATGCACTTATAGGATCGTGGGGGGAGCCCTGGCCCCTGCCAGTCCCCCTCCCTCCGCCACTACATGTAGTCCGATCGATGGCTTCAACGGCGAATGCGTTTCTTTAACTAACTATCCATGGGAATATGGGGCCTCCTCTTTTCCCAGCTCTAGCCACCGATGATCGCCGGGAACCAGTTACTCTGGAAAGCTTCTTTCTAATCTCGTTTTGCTGTTTCGTTTCTTTTCTGTATGTTTGTTCGATCGTTTGGTTGCCGTATGAATTGTGTGTTGACATCAAATTTTGACGATGTTTCTCGTTTCATTGTAACGTGGGCATATTCCTATGTTTTGCGATTTTACTAATTCTAAGTTGGCTAAACTTTTTCTAAATCTTAGACACATCAAATTGAACACATCTAAAATTATAATTTAAAAGATGTGTGATTTTAGCATAAGGTTACCAGATTACAGTCTATAAGTTATTCATCTAGTTGGTGGAAATAGAAATGATTAGATGTTAATCTAAATGCTTAAAGAATATGACCAAGATTTTAAAAACATTAGACAACTTAGAAATATACAATTCCTATATTTTGTGCAGTCATCTAGTAACGCAAGCAGCCAGTCACAGGCGAAAGTATGCACATATTTTCAGCATCAATCCCATGTTGTCTTTGATATACATTGTTATGCTCGTCATCGACATAAAAGACAGATCCACCGACTACTGCACGCGGCCGCGCTGACAAACTGCAAACAATAAACACCATCGATCCATCACGCGCGCGGGCTCGTTAAGAAGTTGGTTTGGAGTACCGAGATCACCAGCAGGGCGGCACATCGGCCACATCGACCAACAAACGCACGGCCCCACCATGGGGCTCCGTAAAACTGTGATTAAACTGGGCTCTGGAATTCTCCCTAATCCTGATCTCCTACCGCTATGGGCTTTTCACGTAGCAAAACGACATTGCAACTCCGTGACCAGACGTAGAACACGCAACCCCGGAAATCAACGGACGCTGGCTAACCAACCCGCGCCGCGCGCCCGGACCACCAAAAAGCGGCGGCGAGCGAGCGTCCGCGCCGCGCCCGTCCCAGCGAAAAGCATATCGCTGTGCATCACCCGCACGCCGCTGCGGCGCGCCGGCCCGGTCCAAAAGTCTAGAAATCGAGGCGGCGCCGCGCCGCGGCAGTGCCATGCTGCATCAGCACGCACGAACCGAGGAACGCACGCCTCTGTGGCACCCCACCACCCATCCACGAGTCGCGCGTAGGCCCGCGCTCCATCTTATCTCGCTCCGGCCGCGCTGCGTTTACACGCGTCAGGATCGCCCCGCACCAGCAGCCACCAGGGCCACCAGCAGAGAAGGACCCTCCCCCTCCCATGAGCATCTACAAAGCATCAAGTCGATTTATCTTATGTTTCACTGCAACATATTTGAATAAATAGACTTGCAAATGTCATAAAAATATATAAAGCAAACCCAACAGTTCATATAAAGGATAGAGTCAACAGATAATATAGGGTATCCCTAAATAATTAGACCACTTTAATATTTGTTAGGCATTCCTGAAGCACAGTCACAATCATTGCGGTTTTCTCTTGACGCCAGCCACCTGGCACCTCAAATGCAAGTACAATATGTGTATTCTGATTACAGGAAATTTAACTTTAAGCATAAGAGAAGTAACACGAATACATGCTCAAGAATAATGCTGCAAAGCAGCCATACAAGCGTCAAGGTCGCGCCCGCACGGCCACGTTTGGTTGATGTTATAGCAACGCTCTACCAATGGTTTATCCATCATTAGCTAGTCAAAAAATTACTAGAGATTCTTTGACCTCTTGCTAATCAGATTTTGACAAGAACTGCAAACGGAATGTCAGAAGAGTGAGTAAATTCTCATGCCAGCTAAAATTTTAAAACTAAGTAAGTAAGATCTAAAATATCATCGGCTACCAAACTTTTAGTAAACAAACTTGCACACAAGTCACCAACCAAACATACCTTAATACTGTTCTGCTCACAACTGCAGGGCTACAGACTCGAGCCCAAGCAAGATAGCACTGAACCACGCATGCATTCACGCAATACCGTAGAAGGATCATAGATACCTTGCCATACCGTCCATCTATGCTGCATGTCGGTGCCCGGTGACCATGAGCCACTGTTGTGTCGCTAATGCAAAATCCACCACTTCTCTGCCACGCGATGTCAAATTGCTGCCACAAAGTCCACTCTCCTATCTTGTACTACTCTATCCTGTGCGTGTCCGCCTGCTGAACATAAATGTGTGATTCACTGCATAGGTGAATGGTTCATGCTAAACTTTGTTTCCTTAAGCACGTCGCATAACCAAATCGGGACGAGAGGCAGTTACCTCTCTGAGGCCCTTCTGGGTTCCGATCAGAGGCGAGAAAAGTACATCCACACCCGTAGCGGCAGCTACATATAGACAGGCAATACCTGCTACGTACTTGCATTATATGTGAAGGATGGGAGCCCATCTCACAGCTTTTGAATACTTTTATTTTGCATTCTAGAGCTCTGGTGACAGAAAAAAGAAGAAGAGCATCTATGGCATGTTTCAATTCGATTGAACCGGTTCTTTGAAGATAAACTTGTCTTCATCAGCATGGTCCATCATCAGTCAACAACCTACAAAGCGGACGATGAACAGGAAACTAAAGAGGAAATGTATTATCTTCCAAAAGAATACGATATGAAACAGATTCTCACGGCGCCGACAGTGGTCCCCCATGGTTGGCCTGGCTGCTGCACCGAAGCCACAGCCGTCGCATTACCTACACCACCATCCCCCAACAACAAGTACATGGGCAGAAAATAACACGCCAATAACGCATCCATCATGTCACATCACATCCCTCCACTTGCCTGGATAAGTGTCGCTCTAGCCGCATGGCTCACCTGGCCCCTTCCCTCCGAGGAGGGCGTATCTTCTGATCTCGGATTTGTGGTGCACCTGCACCCGGAAACTGTCTAAACTTTTTGAAAAGTTCAAAAAAGAGTTTGATGGCATCAATGCACCACGTATATAGTATGTTACAAAATTTAAATTCAAATTCAGTCCACGGCTCTAGAAACAGTACTAGTCCAATTTATCTTTCGTACTTATCTCAAAATCCGTAGAGAACGGGAGCAGTGTATTAAAAATGATAGTGCTTCAGCTATTCTCGTCTAATGCTTGGAGGCAATGGCCACAGTTTGGTGACTGAGCCATAGTCGTTGTTTTCGTTTTACTCTTCATGAAATGAACATGGTTTCAGGCTATGTTTTCAAAACCTTATGCGGTCATGTTGGCCAAACTTTGTAATAATTAACTATGGCTATGTGTATTTTTTTTATGTAGAGGTTAGAAGTAATATGATTCTTCTGTTATCTAAATTTTTTTTATCTCAAAAGCCGTGGGTCAAATTTGGATTTGACATTCTGTTACATGGCGTATCTATGTCGATATCTTTTGGGAAATGCTATACATCTGTAGTTTGATCTTAATTTTTGTCAAACGGTTTTTTATTGTACAAAAAAGATGTTTCCATTGTACGAGAAAAATATTTCTGTCGTACGTAATTCATTGCATGAAATTATCTAGAAAATGATATTTTCATAGAAAAATAATGTTATAATAGTTGGATTATTTTGTTTTGACTGTAGTCGGATTCTATACCATATACGACTTTTACAGTGAGTTCCTGCAGCAACATCCTCTCCCGAGGCCCTCCTCCCAATCATCCCCCCCCACACACACACACGCACACGCACACGCAACGCAAAGGAGAAGAAGCTAGATGCCGTTGCTCTAGCCGAAACGGAACCTGTGCTCTATACATACTTCATCCTTGCATCACATGTCGATCTCCTAGTCATACACCAACTGCTTCCGCGCGGTTGCAAGAACACATAGGCGAAAAAAAGAGGAGGATTAAAAGCAGAGCTATACAGGGCCCTGTAGAAGCTAGCTAGGATTAGCAAGCCACCAAGAAAAAGAACGGCGCCAACTCGAGGCACCACGAAAGAAAAGCAGAGCGCTATCTCGCCAACGGTGCCCGTTCGCTTGCTTCTGGTTGAGCCATTCCTCGAGTTCTTGAGCCCAGGTCTCTGGTTGCAGGCTGCGACCGCTCGATCTCATCTCCGGTGAGTTCTTGCTCTGTACAATTCTCTTGCTGCATGAAGTTGCGAGGTTTAAGAGTGCATGAATCACTCTCTATGACTCACTAGCAGATTGTGTGTCTGAAAACCTGGAAGTGTTTTGTTTTGTTTTGTTGCCGAATATATAAGAGAAGTTGCAGGCCAGGTCCATTTTCCTACCCTGAAATGCCTTTGACATGAGTTGATTTGATGAGCACAAGTCCTATCTTTGACCTTCTCCCACTTTCTCTTTCCCGCGTTCACTTTGACCTTAGAGTACGTTTCACGTTTGTTTGACACTTCCAGCCTAAGTTGAGTGCAAAACTTAACTTTTCAAGTAGTTGCATACATGCATTCGTCTCATTGCTTCCAGCTCGTTTATATGTATTATTATTCTAGGCAGTACAGTTCAAGTGTGGTGCGGATTGCGGAAGCCTTTAAAATTGGCTCTTGAGTTCTTGCTCAGCTCAGCTCGACTACCATCTAGATATTTTTATGCGAACTTTCTTTTCTTGTGCCTCTCGTAGATCAAGTCCAATGGAAGAAGCCTCCAAGGAGAAAGGCCTCCCTCCCCAACTGCTAAACCTCATCCCAGATGAGAGGGAATGGAAGGTGAGAGAAGCAGGAGATGGAGGGAGATCAAGAAATACAAGCTTTGATGCTGAGGACAATGATCTAGAGCTTAAGCTGGGCCTTCCTGGTGTCCAACAAGAAGAGGGAGCAGCTGGGTCCAGGAGAGAAGAAGATGCAGCAGCAACGACAAGCAGAGAGCTGCTCGTCTCTCTCCCTTGGTTGCTTCCCTACACATTCAAAGCTCACCAGCACTGCCACCACAGGGGCAAAGAGAGGGTTCTTTGATACCGTTGAGGCCAAACCAGAAGGTAGGGCAAGGGAAACCATGCAGGTTTTTTTTAGTTCAGTTGAGCTGTTGTTCTTTCTTTTTTACGTCTTCTCTTCTGTACTTAAGGTTTTAATCAGAGGCACCAGGGCAGGGAAGGATGTGGGAATGAGTTAAATTAGGAGGTGAAAATATGTCAGGTGAGAGGAAAAAAAGATGCTGCCCCCCACCACCATCACATGGCTCAGCTGCTGCACCTGTACACAACAGCAGCAACCCCCAGGGGAGGTAACAATGGACTTACTACCTTTCCCGTCTTTTGTGCTCTCAGCTATGGAAGCTATGATGTTTTATTCCTGTCATCATGTATGGGTGATTTCTGAAGGATTATATATTTTAAATGTGCCTGCGTCTTCATCCTATGCTTCCTAGAATTCAGCTTTTATGTGGTCTTCAGTTTTTCGCTTCTAGGTCCTGGCTTTCTGAATCAAATGTGATAAGCATTTACTTTGGGGCATTGAGTTTAGCCCTTGCTACTGAGTTCGAATGGAGTATAACGGGCGATCTTACAATTTAAAAAAGTAACCTTTACTTAGTCGACTCAAAACCATTACTTTGTGAAAAGACCATTGCCTTTTAATCAACCATGCAGTTACTTTCTGTGACTAGTACTCTTTTTGTTTTTTTGTTTTTACCGTTTCTCCGTTAAGAGTGTATATGCTTTCCAGCAGTGTGGAACAGTATGCTCTTTGAATAATGATTATTGTAACATCACATTTGCATATAGGCTCACCACGCCTTATAAAAACTCACCAGTGCTCTAATGTGGTGTAGAGCTGCTGTTCTTCCAGTGGTCGGTTGGCCACCAGTCAGATCCTTCAGGAGAAATCTCACAAATGGCAGTTCATCTAAGCAATCCCCTGAACGACAAAACGAAGAAGCTGATGACAAGGCGAAGCCAATCTGCAAGAAGAGACCGCTGGTCAAGATCAACATGGATGGGATCCCCATTGGAAGGAAAGTAGACCTCGCAGGGTACGGTAACTACCAGAAGCTGTCATCTGCCATTGAAGAGTTGTTCCGTGTCTTTCTTGAAGGTAAAGATTAAATAACCAACCCCAGGAAACAAAACTCCAAATCATTCTAAGGAATCGAATGTTTGTGTCTTTAAATATCATTAATGAGACATTTTTCTAACGCATGTGTGTTGGGTTGTTTTGCAGCTCAGAAGGATCTATCTTGTGCTGAAACCGGAGAGCAAGTTACAGAAGAGAAAATATTTTCAGGGTTGCTGGATGGAACTGGTGAATACACTTTAGTGTACGAAGACAACGACGGAGACAGGATGCTCGTCGGGGACATACCATGGAGGTAAGCTTGACTGTCCTCCTACTGTATATGAATATATGAGTATTAGCATCATTCAGGCACATAGCAGCTTCATGTAAGTCGACATAACAAACACAAGATTTGCTTTATCACCCTTAATTTCAGTCAAAGTTTCTTAGCTTCCTGTGCCTTCTTTAAATTTCCTAATTATTTTCTAAATTTATCGGTTCAACATATCATGTGTACTACCTAACTAACTGCTTTTACCTCTTGCAGTGCATTTGTTTTGACTGCTAAGAGGCTGAGGGTTATGAAGAGGTCAGAGCTTCCCCATGAACTGGTAAGCTGTGATTTCCTTTTTGGTACATTTACAGAATAGTATCACTGGTTTATACTTTATACTTGGATCAAAACAATGTACTTATATGTGTCATATAATACCATGCTATATTTCATTTCCACAAACCCAGGTCTCCCCTCATTTTTCCCTATGTTCTTTTCCAGATTGGAGCTGCCACTAGAAGAGTAGCAGATTGCTGAAATGAGGAATACAGGCATTTCCATGGTGCAAACCGCAGTCCATAAACTATTGGGGATGGCCCCTTTTTGGCCTGTAGAGATGAATCTAATAAGAAAGAGCATGTTTTGTAATTACTTCACTCTTTTTCGAATGTAATGTTGGTCAGTGCAATTCTACATGTTTTAGGTTTATTAAAGAAGGTGCCGAAAGTGCGTTCAACATGATGTGATAATTTTCTAGTTAACTACATGACTTGTGGAGTTGTTAGCCGCTGTGAACGCAAAGAGCAAGTGAACAACTATGTAAGGCTGGTGGCTCATCAATAATGGAGGCTGGAACAGCAACATCATGTGGAACTGTTAGGGTGAGCCTGTGTGGAGTTATCCACTTCCTGATTTGTATCACTCTAACCAAACAACTTCCTGTTTGTTTTCCTCATCACAAGCACCTAGCCATGAACAAACCCAGCAGTCAGAAAATGTGCATACGGCTTACTGGCCTTCAAGTTTGTTCGGTGCCAAGTTGCCCTCTTGTCACAGAAGCGACATTGCTGGGACTACACTGACCACAGACAAACTTTTCATCGTAGCTTTACAAGCTATTGATGAAATCAACAATTTCTTTTCATCCTTACACACTGACCATGCCCATTGCTTTCTCCAACAGCAATAGTTACCAAACATGGAAGATATATGAAGCCACTCCGGGGAATGCGTATAATAAGAGTTGCTCTGAAAAGGTATAAATGGAATTGATCCATTCCATGATGGAAACAATGCGTGGGCTTCAACTTGACAATATACTACAACTTGTCTTGGGAGTTACCGGAAGGGTTTTGATGATTTGTTTTCTGCGTCATTCCTCACACAACTTAGAAACGGAGACATGTGGATATTACTTCCAGCGATTGGTAGTAAGCAGAACATTAATGAACTCAAATGGAGGTACTTATGTGGAATAAAAGTCTGCAAAGGTAAGTATGGGACTTGCTTGAAAGTTCAGACTAAGGGGCTATTTGATTCCCAGCCGTAATTTATCACGTCTAATTTTAGATGTGTCATAATTTTTTGTGTATGTTTTAGTTTGTACCATAATTGTAGTTTGTCAAATCTTATTATACATATGGTCTATATGTTATAGACTTATTTTTTTACCGACTCTTATCATACTTGTGGTTAGAATTTTATTAGACATACTTTTGTGGCAAGCTACACTTTGCTTAAGATGAGTTATGGCCGGGTAACCTTGAACCAAATAGGTCCTAACAAACCCCATATATATATATACTGCCACATGATTTATCATCAGAAGCTCCATCTGCACTCTGCAGATAATACAGCATAGGACAAAAAACAGAAAGGCGAATTCTTTTTATGGTGCGGATGGATGTAATGCTTCCAACCTTGGAATTGGGGACATAGGAAAGGTCATTGTCATTGGACCACCCTGAAGAATTCAGAACGGCGTGAAAAGAAGAAGAGATGGGGTGGATTACGAAAGAATCTTTAGCTCCTTTTGTTCTGTCCTTCCCAAACATCTGTATCCCCCGTGGTGTGTGCTCATATGTTGCCAGTGTATATTTTAGTTCGTGAGCCAAAAGCTATATTCCCTTGGCAATGCATTGGAGTGGGTGAAAGCAACAGGAGTGACTAGAAAATTAAGCATGCCAAGAGCTCCATCCTTAGTTTGTCCATACAGCAACATGGGCAAACTTTTATCAGTTTGCTGCTGATGGTATTATTGCATTCCAATATTCTGCTCAAGAAAGTAGCCTGATAATCAAATAGATAGATGTACTGAGAGTGGATCCAGATGCTCTATGTCCAGCTCACTACTTAATCATAACCAGCAGGATATGTTTTCTAAGAGATGTGGTAAAATGTAGATGTGCATATAATTGAGGTCATCAGAATAAGCATCATGATTCATTGAACAATGCAACCCAGCTATAGAGAAATAGCTCACGCCTCAAAAGACTACTAGGTTCCAACTTTTCTGCAGCTATTTAGACTGTAGTATGACTCCTATAATGCCGATATCCTGCCAAACAAACACA
Source organism: Stipa capillata (assembly GCA_019208055.1). Lineage (NCBI taxonomy): Eukaryota > Viridiplantae > Streptophyta > Magnoliopsida > Poales > Poaceae > Stipa > Stipa capillata. The sequence goes on along the minus strand of JAGXJF010005506.1, from coordinate 275,735 downwards.
ACCTGAACATAGAGGTTGCACAGGAACTTACAGGGAAAAAAGGGTGTTTTTAGCTGCAGCATCAGCAAAAATATATGGTCCCAAGCCAGCTGCAGTGTGTATAACGTCTCAGGTTCTCCCTTAAGTGTATTGCCGTCATGCATTGTTCATAAGAAGATATTTTATAAAAATAGTTCAACAAAAGATATTAAGATAACGCAATGTAGAAGAATGGAACAAAATATGTCCAGAGATTACCTTGAGATATCAGAAGCACTAGCCATCTACAGTGGCAACAAACTAACTGCTATTCACTAACTTAAAAAGAAGAAGAAAAGCTATTCCCCAATAGACATCAAGTTGGTTCATTACAAAAGGATAGTATCAAAACGTAGAGTATACACATCACTACAACAAAGAACAGTCCTTTACAGCACGATCAGCAAGGATATGGTGCTAAGCAGCCTGGCTCTCTAGCATCAATGGCTACAAGAAATACACCGCCTTGACAAATCCTCTGATGTGTCGAAAATTGCATTACAGAACAGCCTTGATTAGTTTAACTGTAATGATCCATCCTGATTTCGACAGGTGGTCCTAATAAAGTAATACATAGACTGCACATTTGGACTAAACAATGGTTAATGGTGTTTTAATCCTTATCTTGTTGGTTCGACAACAAGACAGGCATAGAAGCACACTCACCAAGCAACATGTAGAATATTCTCATTTGTACTTATAATGTTTTCAGTCAAAAATTAAATATTATTTTTATTGTGTTGGCACCTTCCTCTCATTTTCTGAAGTCTCTTGTCAGGCGCACATTGTCTTTCAATAGTGTAGGGATGATCTGCTTATGATCCATCAGATCCTACAGGCAAATGAGAATTGACAGCTCAACTATGTTCTTTCTTTCAACTTCGTATTTTCAAAAATTGTCCTCTAGTACAATTTTATATGTCACAAGAATGGACCACAAAGGCACAAGGATACATCATGCAGCTGTATGACACCACCTGTAAAATATTGTAGGAGGAGATCTGAAGCAGGAATACCACTAACCAGAATCTGTCAAGGGATCCGATTCGCGTGTTAAGTTACAAAGACCTTTGCTTATACCGTTGTTAGGCCATGTCTGTAACCTGAAACGCAAGAAATCCCCACGGGTTTCCTGCTAAGTTTCTGAGTTCCAAACATTAACTTAATCTGATTTGCTGCAACAGATGGTATCATTGTGTGTGTGTGACCTAGACCTATAATTCAGCTCGGTGTCACTTGCACGGTGAATTGCTTATGACCATCAAAGTGGGATGAATTGACGGCTCCAAACAAAGAGACTCATGAACAAACACACAAAATACTTGCATTGATCGTCGGAGCCTCGGAGGGGAAGCAAAGCACCGGGGAATGAGACCGTTGAGACGTCGGCGGCGCGTGGGTGAGGCCGGCGCCGCGGGGAGACGACGAGTCGGACTCGGGGATCAGAAGGCCCACGTATGCGGAGCGCGCGAACGACGGTTTGAGCGGAAAGCGGCCTGCCTCCTGCGGGTCGTGTGCCAAGCCCAGAGGAATTTAAGCGGCCCAGGCCGGGAGGCAAGCCTAGAAAGTCACAATCACAGGTCAAGAACAGCCCACACATACCATCTGGCCCAAACCCACCTGCACAATTCTGGATTCAGATAAATTGGCCATTTCAACAATCAGCTAGGCCGAGCCGCCTTCTGGCAATGGTTTGAGTGAGCAAACGTCTGTTGATTTTTTGAATGTTTTCAGATTTTTATAGATCGTATGTATTTCCTTCTTAGATCTAACTCTTTTGAAAAATTAACAACCAATTATCTAGTTTTGTTTCTTAGTGTTTCCTCGGGTTTTATTTATCGATGATAGGTTTTATTGGACCGACTCTCTTGGAAGACAAACGATGACCTCTACACCTATTGACATCAAAACAAGTTTGGTGCAAATAAATCATCTATGATTTCTTTCAGCGAACAACACAACTAATAAAATGAATGTCCTACATATCAGTATGGAGATAATTAATAATCGACTTTCCATTGACAATGTGTCGGTAATCAAAATACCGTTGCAAGATATGGAGTCCAAGCTGATGAAGATAGTGAAGTTTAACATGTTCATCGACTCATCGGCTTGATGCTAGCATGTTATGCCTTTTTTATTCAATGAAAAACTTAAAAACTTATGTACTTTGCTCACTGAAGTGGCCATTGCTACCAGAGGATTATCATCTTCCTGTTTTTCATAGTGGATTTCATTTTCGTACTGCTAGATTTCCTCTTTCTCGGTGCTTCAGGCAATAGTTTTTAGAAAATTTTGTCCTTGCTCTGACATATAGGATACAGTGAGTCTAATTAGTGGGGGGTTCACATCTTGTTCTAGATAGTGGAACGGTTGCATTCTTCAGATTTGATTCAATTATCTTTGCCTTCTATAAAAGGCGCATGAAGTGTCGAAGACTCGAAGTGGATATTATAGTTGCCTGGAGGCTTGAATACATCCCTCATTTCTGAATCTCTTAAATCTGAAATTTTGATTCTACACAGGTGTCTATTTTTCGGAGCCAGTGCCGTAACCTGATGAATGTGGTTCACAACAGTGACGTATCTCCTGATCAAAGAGCATCCGGTGATACCGCCACTTTAGACGATACCGTCATATAGTACGGTATCATCACTGAGAAGTTATAAAAATTCTGAGAAAAATTACAACGGTGTTAGCATATGTATCTATCATGTCACGAAATTTTAAATCCAAGTCCAACCCATAGCTCAAGAAACAAAAAAGATAAATCTATCTATAAATAGTATTAAATTTAAATTTAGAGTGAATGGTACCAACTAATACTATTCATAATAAGATTTATCTTTTTCATTACTCAAGTTGTGAGACGAATTTAGATTTGAAATTTTTTGTCATAATAGATACATGTTGTGTTGCCAAAAACATTTCAAATTTTTGGTGACTTTTGAAGCTGATACCGTGAGTTGGTATCACTGTATCACCGAAAAATCACTATCACTGACCTCGACATCTGAACTCTACAGAGTACAGATCAACAAAGCAGAGTCGCAGAGAAACCAGTACTTTGATACTAGATGATATAGACTCTCCCCCACCCATGATCACATCCCTGTCTGCATCTCTCGTGCGGATTGCTGAGTGCTGTAGTCAACAAGAGGTTTCTCCTTTCTGGAAGCATGCTGTTCAATCTTTGGGTAGACTTGGACCGAAACTCGTATACCCCTTTCCCGGATAACTCAACGGGGCACAAAGTTCAGAAGCAACAAGCATCGCTTCAGCAGCGCAAACCTCGGATGAAAAAGAACCAAATTTGCTACCTCTGCAGTGTTCTCCTCTGTATATAGTCTGCTTTGCTGCAACCTCTATAAGACACATAATTCAGAGATGTGTACGTGGTGTACTGAAACTTCTATAAGATCCACAGATGTTTTGGAGACTGATTCATTTTTGAAGACTGATTCTGCAGAGTCGCACTTTAGTTGCGATTGATGGCGTTAGTAGCAGGGGCGGATCTACGTAATGGTGAGTAGGGTGTAGACCTCAGTCAGTTTTATGATTTCTAGCTGTCTTTGGTCAGCTCAACAACAGTGTCCTCACTCACTTAGGTTCCGTTTATTTTTTGCTAGATCCATCCAGGGTTCAATAGCTAACTGTTGCATCCGTTTGCGGAGCAAGATTCATGATCTAAGGATTATGATGGAAGATTGGAGGAGTTATTTGTCGTTGCCTCCAAGCTTGAAAAGGTTGAGGACATTAGCCTGGAGGGTTCCACTAAATTGCAGGTATCATATCCAACATTTAGCAGACACATAAGTATTTTGGGAGCAGTGAGGACAGCGGGTGGTAGTGTGCGTGGCATTGACTAGTCCACAGTCAGCAAAGGCGAGCCGGCCTAAGAATTTTCTTGGCGGTTGGGATCAGCACTTCGCTTTTCTCTGTAAGTGACGGGTCAATGAGCTATGCAATCAATCATCCGCTAAAATCTTAAGTTTTTTTTTGCGGCTTCGGCACCCTGCACTGTTGGCAGCCTTGACTTGCCAGCACGCTGCTATCTTCCCGTCCCCTTCTCCTAATGGTAGTTGACTAGCATAGCGGGAGTGGTTACTCAAGTTTATGCGTGCATCCTCGACCCGTCTCCTACATGCCAGCATCGCGCACCTGCATGCCGAGTTTTCCATGAAAGATCTAGGGCCACTGAGCTACTTATTGGGCATTCAAGTTCAGCGCGCACACATCGGCTTCCTCCTCACGCAAGACAAGTACGCTCTGGAGCTTCTCGATTGTGCCGGCATGCTGAATTGCAACCCTGTGCCCACCCCCGTCGACACCAAGCCCAAGCTCTCTGCCTCCTCGGGCGCACCGGCGCATGACGAGCCGTTCTATCGCAGTCTGGTGGGTATGCTTCAGCACATGACTGTCACCCGACCCGACATCACATACGTCGTTCGGCTAGTTTGCTTGCATATATGCATGCGCCGCTCGACACACATTGGAACTTGTTAGGCTGCCACTCCCTGCGGTCCAAGCCAGAGGAGCTGATTGTCTTTCCTAGATCGAGATAAAATCAATGAATTAGTCAAAAGGAGCATACAACTACTAGAAAACTCAGATGTTAATTTAGAAAAATGCTATACGTACGAGTTTTCATTGTTCAAAAAATATTACCATTGCACAAAAAAATTGTTTTCATCACGCAAAATATATTATATGAAAACACCATATTCTATTGTTTGACAAAATGTCTCCATTACATAATAGAAATGTTTTCCCGGATGTCTAATCTAATGTCAGGATGTTAGGATCGAACGTCTAATCCCTAGTCTTCCTCACTAGTTTAACTCCATCTCTGGAGCTAACGAGATCTCGAGGAGGTGGGTCTAGGGAGGGTTCACCATGCACGTTCGGTCCTCCCAACCTTACCCCCTCCTCTAGCAATAGTTCTACTTTTACGTAAAAGTTTATAAAAATTTTACTTACTTGCTGACGTGGAGTGAGCAATGAAAAAATAATTGATTTTCTTAAATCATGCCCCTCACCTCTAGTACATGCACTCTTTTGCTATACACGTCATCGGTAAGTAAAACAGTTGTACATTCCCTTTTGTGAGTGCAACATTGCTCCCTCGTCCCCCCCTCCCACCCCCGCTGCTTAGGAAGAAGGGGGGCAAGTAACAGCTCCATTGTTTATGGGTGGCAGGGAATGGTGTCAACAATACGGGGAACGGGGCCCCCTAAACCGTGGGAAAATGCCCAACTTGACGCCGCGTCACCAAGGACGTGGGAGTCGAGAGGAGGTGCTCGGGGGCTCACTGTGGCGTACCCGGTTTTAGGGCCGGATACGTCTCCCGTGATTACTGTACTGGTCCCTGGATTAGTAGCCAGTACATACAAGAACTTGATAACGTTCACATACAATACCGAGTATTTTACACAAATAGACCCTTATGGTCTTTATTCAACATCATAGCCGATTGGCTGAATAAAAGTAGCAGCGGAATAACAACAAAACGTAGTTAATAACCCATCAATATACCCAACCCAACAGGCAATTAACTGGGGGAGTACGCCCTAGCCCTCGTGGTCGCTGTCATCGTCCTCAGAGCACCACTCTTCTTCTTCGTCTGGCCAAATCAACAAGCCAGGTAAGTACGTTGAATGTACTCGCAAGTATTTCCCACAGGAGGAGTATACGACAATATTTCATGCAAGGTTTATGACAAAGGAAAGTTCTATCCTAGGTTGCAGGTTATGCGGAAAAGTAAGTTTTGATCTTAAATACGATAATAGATGTCAAAGCTAGTTTGAAAACAACACGACCCAAGGTCACAATCAACGAACGAGGTAGTCTCCGCTGCCTCCCTTATTCCTTTTTCCTCAGCGTGATAGTTCAGCCTATCATGCCTACCATTTTTGGCTTCCGCTCGCACTACCCCTGGGCAGTGCAGCTAGCCTCTCCTTCAGCAATTCCTAGCTACCAACCGGGTAGCGTAAATTGCACCCTATGGACATATCATGCCCATGTCCTTAATCTCATTGCCCAGCTTTCATAAACAAAACTTGGTCTAACCAATGTGTGGCTTTGCCAGTTCATGCCCATGACTGAGGACGCGGCTATTCGAATAGTTTTTAAACACTCTGCAGAGGTTGTACGGCTTTATCCACAAGATGTAAATCACCCTTATTGCCGAGCGCTAATGGGTACACTTTCACAAGGTGTACTGGCAAGGTTATTACAACGAGACCCTTCGCCCGTGTTCACACTAGAGCCGGACCCGCTAGGAGGGTAACCCAACTTTTGCATCCCTGATGTCAAAAATGGGACTCCCCACCTTTGTGTCGAACCATATTTTCACGTAATGCGTGGAACCCACTGAGAGCCTTACCTCCACACAGACGTGGAACTCATTGAGGGCTTTACCTCCGTGTAGTCCTGTGAAGATCCTCTAGGGATTCCAAATCCACCCTAGCACATCACCCTAACTTTCCACGGCTCCGAGCTGTAGTATTAGACGAGGTACCGAGTCAAGTCCTTCCCAGAAAGGACATGTGGACGTACGGTGGGGAAACTGATTCAGCGGCACTTAGGTTCGATCCTTAACCGATTCGAGCAAGACTCCAATTTCAACTCATCACCTCAGGTAGCGACCGGCTACCCTACCATTCATTACCTCAAGTAGCAACCGGCTACTCTACCACCTCCCAATATCCCTTAGCATTCTTGCCCGAATCAAAATCCTCCTTCTTTTCATTCAGGATTTTAACAAACATTTCTTTTAAATGGCACCTCGGTATGCATTTACAAACCGAGGGTTTTGATCCCATACCCAAGTAACCGTTGAAACTTAATTTTATCTATAGCAGGGCTAAGCACAGCTAAAGCCTATATCCCTACTAACTCATCGATTGAATATTGACCGACTCGTTAAGCCTAGGGTTCCCAAGGATGGGTATTCAAGCCTACGTCACATGCAACTACTAGGCTTAACTAATCTAGCATAAAATAACATTGGTATTAAAATAGCATGCAAGGTTTGCAAACAACATATTTACATTTCAAACATATGGGATTCAACATGATCAAGGTGGGAATGCTTGCCTGGCAGTTCCGGTTCCTGTTCTTGCTCTTGGCGTGGGGGTGATCCCGGGTCTTCCTGACGCACGTACGGCACTCCATGAACTACGCGTTGGAAAACAGCGAATAAGAAGCAAATCCAAATAAATTCCAGAGAACATGCATGGTTAAAGATGTTGAGGTGCAGGCATCGTTGGGTTCGTCAAGGTACTATAGGATACTAGACCTAGGGTTACAAGAAGAAATTCTTTGAATGAGAAGTTTGCATAGAATGACCATCAGATTGGTGAAGTCATAGACTCTTTAAAGCTTAAATCAAAATCTACTCATACTTTGAGTTATTGTGTACTTTACATTGTTTGAATGTTCTGGACAGAGTGGAAGATTTGTATTGAGGCTGCTCCCAAAATGGAGTATACCTCGTATATGTGATTACAGAAAATCAACAAATAGCTCTAAACCTAACTTATATTAACTAAGATTTGAACTACTTCCAAATTTGAAAATCTTTAAAAGAAAAGTTTAGATTTAATTTGAGGTTTGCAGAACCAGAAAAATTTCTGGAAGAACTGGCCGGGGTCATGGTAAACCGGTCGAACCGGAGTCAATGGCCCATTTAATTCGGAAAACCTGAAACTCAGAGAGGAATACGTTTTCTCTAGGGGCGGTTTACGCTTTTCTTAAGCAGAGGCGGATGCGGTGTGGGGCGTGGCCTCCGGTGTTAGTTGGGCCAGGTGGCAACTGGGCCTGCGCTTTGGTAGCTTACCCGTGCTGCTGCTTTACCTGCGGTCGGCCATCCCGACAGCCGAACCAGAGTCAATCCGGTGGCGGCACAGTTAAGGCAAACGGTTGCTGGTGGAGGTAGGGGCTCCGGTCGTGGCGCGAGGTCCCCGGAGGAGAGGAGTTAGCTCTAGAGCCGGTCGGATGATCCCTGGAGCTTGGCTTGCAAGGCTTCGGTCCGGCTTGGGTGAGGAAGGGAGAAGTTCGTGACTGCGGTAGGGGATTGCTCGAGCTTGAGCTAAGGGAAAGCTAGAGGGTGGCTTGAGTAAGGGGAATGAGAGCTCGGCCGAGTTGAGAGGAAGAGCTTGAGGGAAAGGGACTGAGGAGGAGCTTGGGGCGAGAAGGGAGATGCTCAGCTGGCTTTTATAGGCGGGGCACAAGGGTAGGGTATGGCACTGCTGTTGTGTCTCCGGTGATGGGGCATGACGGCGATGCTAGGCTGCAGGAACGGGCGAGACCGGCCGAGACGCATGAAGACAGCGTGGGCGGCGGCCAAACGGTGTGCGGCGTGTTGATGCTGTTGGGGAACGTGCTACGCAAAACAAAAATTTTACCGTACACGAACCAAACCAAGATCCACTATCGAGGTGCAAGCAACGATATCATACTTTCGCCGATCACGTCAACACATAATGAGAAGATACTGACAAAATATTCTGGTTATCACCAGATTAGTATGTCGGTAAAGGATGTGGAAAAAATCTTGTTTACAACCCCTACGGGGACTTATTGCTATGTTCGCATGCCTTTTGGTTTGAAAAACACCGGGCCACGTACCAGCGTGCCATGCGTATTACTCTACAATCTCAGATAGGTCGTAACGTCGAGGCCTATATCGACGATCTCATCGTCAAGACGAGAGATCAAGCAGCGCTCCTCGAGGATCTAGCGGAGACTTTTGACAGTCTTCGCAGCACGCGCATGAAGCTCAACCCCGAGAAGTGCGTCTTCGGGGTTCCCTCGGGCAAGCTCCTCGGCTTCTTGATCTCGAACCGGGGCATAGAGGCCAACCCTGAGAAGATCCGGGCCATCGACCAGATGCGCCCGCCGGCTCGTCTCAAGGACGTGCAGCGCCTAACGGGCTACATGGCGGCCTTGGGACAATTCATTTCCAAGCTCGAGGAGCGAAGCCTTTCCCTGTTCAAGCTCCTCAAGAAATCGGGCCGCTTTGAGTGGACCCCGGAGGCTGAGCATGCCTTTCAAGGCCTCAAGAGGTATCTCACCTCACCTCCAATCTTGGTGGCACCGAGACCCGAGGAGCTCTTGTTGCTCTACATCTTGGTTACTCCCCGAGTGGTGAACGCAGTCCTCGCGGTCGAGCGAGAGGTCGGGTCCGAGCTCTCGACATCTCCCGTGAGGGTGGAAGCTGTCGGGTCCAAGCTCTCGACAAGCGACGCGTCCAAGGAGAAGCAAGGGTCCGAGCTCCCGGGTGACCCCGAGCAGTCAAGCACGCTCGGGACCAAGATCTACCCCTCGGGTGCTGTGTGTCGAGTGGGCGATTGAACTCGGGGAGTTCAACCTGCGCTTCGTCAACAATCGGGCGATCAAGAGCAGAGCTCTGGCCGACTTCGTGGCCGAGTGGACGCCGGTGCTTGAAGACGAAGGGGAAGAATTATCCGCGAATCCGGGACATGAAGGAACCGAGCACTAGACGATGCACTTCAATGGATCCTCACGCTTAAAGGCGTGGGGGCTGGAGTGGTTCTCACCTCCCCAATGGGTGAAGTACTCCAGTACGTCGTGCAACTTCTTTTTCGCGCCACCAACAACATGGCCGAGTACGAGGGTCTTCTCGCGGGGCTTCGTGCAGCCGCATCCCTCAGAATCCGGTGCCTGCTCGTCAAAGGTGACTCTCAGCTGGTCGTCAACCAGGTGTCCAAGGAGTACCAATGCTCGGACCCACAAATGGCGGTATACCTGGCCGAAGTCAGGAAGTTGGAGCAGCGTTTTGACGGGTTGGAGCTCCAACACGTTCCGCGCCGCCAACCTATCGCGACTAGCCTCCTCTCAAGAGCCGGTCCTGGCGGGGACCTTTGAAGAAAGGCTCTCTCGGCCGTCCGTCAAGGCCGCCGACCAAGACGAAGGGGGAATCTCATGCCAAGGCGAGGCTACCCAGGCAGCACCTTCAGTGGGAATTCCCATCAGGTCGTTGCCGCCCGGTGAGCACGACGTGCTCGCCACCTGTTCTCAGGAAACTTCCTGGATCGACGAGATCCGGGGATACCTAAAAGAAGACATCCTTCCCGAGGACGATGCCGCAGTAGAGAGGATTGCGCGACAAGCCAAACGCTACGCCCTGGTAGATGGGGATCTCTACCGGTGTGGCACCAATGGCGTCCTCCTGAAGTGCATTTCCTGGGAAGAAGGCCGCGACTTGCTCGCGGACGTCCACGAGGGCGAGTGTGGTAGCCATGCATCGTCCCGCACGCTGGTCGGGAAGGTCTTTCGGCAAGGCTTCTACTAGCCAACAGCCCTCCAGGATGCCATCGAGCTGGTTCGACGTTGCGAAGCGTGTCAGTACCACGCAAAGCAGAACCATCAGCCAGCTTAGGCCCTCCAAACCATCCCCTTATCCTGGCCCTTCGCAGTCTGGGGGCTGGATATTGTAGATCCGTTCCCCCGAGCAGTCGGGGGCTACGAGTACCTCTATGTCGCCATCGACAAGTTCACCAAGTGGACGGAAGCCGAGCCGGTCATCAAGATTAACAAGCACACAACAATGAAGTTTATCCGAGGAATCGTGAGCTGCTTTGGAGTGCCCAATCGAATCATCACCGACAACGGCACGCAGTTCACAAGCGACGCATTCTTCGAGTACTGCAAAGCCATCGGGGTCAAGATCTGCTTCGCGTCGGTCGCTCACCCTCGTGCCAACGGACAAGTTGAGTGCACCAATGCTCAAGTCCTCAAAGGGCTCAAGATCAGAACCTTCGATCGGCTCAAGAAGTGCGGCGCTGGTTGGATCGATGAGCTCCCTGCCGTCCTTTGGTCAATCCGGACTTCTCCCAGCAGGGTGACCAGAGAAACGCCTTTCTTCTTCGTATACGGGGCAGAGGCGGTCCTCCCCTCCAAGATCACTTTCGGCTCGCCTCAGGTCGGAGCTTACTCGGATGGCGATCAGGAGCGGAGAAGGCTCGAAGACGTCAACTACCTAGAAGAGCACCGATGCAAAGCTGCCCTCCGTGCCGCCAGATATCAGCAGAGCCTGAGGCACTATCATCAACGTCACGTTCGGGCCCGGTCGTTGGAGGTCGGGGATTTAGTACTTCGCCGCGTTCAAACGCGGGAAGGAAAGAACAAACTCTCCCCTATGTGGGAGGGCCCCTACCGAGTGACCGGCGTCTCCCGACCTGGCTTTGTCAGATTGACCATGGGTGACAGTCTGCTGTTGCCCAATGCGTGGAACATCGAGCATCTACGTAAATTTTATCCATAAATAGCTCGAGTAATTTTTTCTTTACGCTTTGGATCAAACCCCCGAGTAGCAAAGCGAGTCTCGGGAGTGTTCTGGGTTCGTCGCCTAAGCCCTAGTCGCCTCGCTTGGTTTCTACACCCTGGGCACCAGTCTAGCCAAAGGCCGCCCGAGTATCCCACGCGCTCGCACACATGCTCGGGAGTTCCCTCGTATCATAAGCTGTATCAATAGCATTGATAATGTTAATATAAGTGACATTCGCATTTTCAATTACTTGTCAAGTTTTTCTATCCCCTCGCTTGCTCGCAAAAGAAGTCACTCTCACGAGTATCGGGCTCCCATGTCTCCCTGGTGCAAGTAAGTCCCTACTGGTCTATGATACGAGGAGTCGGGGTAGCCTAGTCTCTGGTGGCGGGCTGTCGGCGCTCGGACTACCAACTGTACCCCGAGCACTCCCGAGTCAGGGCACATAAGCCCCTGGCCACTCGTGCTCAGACTGGTCAGTTGCCCCGAGCGCTACCAAGCCTCAGAGTACTTGGATGACCTTACCTCTCGTGCTCATGACCAGTCGGCTGACTTGAAGCCCCGTGGGTCCTGACAACGGGGAGTTTCGGAAAAACTCGAGGCAGGGGCATCTTTTGCCTGCAGTTTGTTATAATCACCTGCGAGTTTACAGATCAACCATGGTGAAGTTCCCGGGTGCCGCTGATAATATCAAGGCGAAGACCCAGGATGAAAAACCACCATGGATTCCCCTCATATCATCATCAAACTCGAAGATAATATTCAAGAATGAGAGGAAAGGCATTCGACCCTACTCATAAGCTAAGTTTTTTCTGCTGCACTTTCTCAGTTTTAGGGCTTTTCATACCGCCCCCGCGAGTAGCCTCTCGCGTCAGCAATCCCGAGCACTGCTCGATCATAAGGTGGGGCCGTTTCGGAGTAACGGTGCGAGCCACGGGGAGTGTTCCGGGTCGTCACTCAAAGCCCTGGTCGCCTTTCCTGATTTCTACACCCTGGGCACCAGTCCGGCTAAAAGCCGCCCGAGTATCCCACGCGCTCGCACACGTGCTCGGGGGCTCCCCCACAGATGAAGGACTAGCGGTGCGAGGAATCCTTGCTGCGCGAGAGGGAAAGTCAGTGAAACCAGGTGGAAAAAGCTGGCACAATAAAAACTTCCGTTGATATCTAGCTATCTGCATAACCGTCCCCGAGCAAGTGCTCGGGCGAATCTGCAGGAGCGTCAAGACCCGAAGGTGCGCAGCCCTGAGCACCGGAGATGGCTCTCGGCGCGGCGGTCTGCGCTCGGCGCCCGCCTCTCGGGGGCCTGGGGCTCTCGGGGTCCCGATGCGCGGCCTGCTCAAGGACAAGTTCGATGCATCCAGCTCTCGGGGGCTGGGGTTGATGTATCGGGGGCCCGATCTTTCGATGAGACTACGATAACTATCGATTTGGTGGAGTTTGACCTTGACGATCTGACTATACCGTACGCGACGATACGCCTTAGCAATCGCTAAACCAACCTCCGATGGTTATTGACCTTGCCGTGGGCGCGATCAACCTGAACAACGAAGTTCGAGTTCCTGCAAGCAACCGAAGAACCAGCAAGAACTAAGATTGCAATCTGAAATTGCGAGTATAAAATTGGCACAAGAGCTAAAAGAACAAAGTGTGGGATTTCACTGGAGATCTAAACAAGGCGGTAGTCCTACACGACTTGTAGATGCAATATTGTAGCAGTAGCTAAACAACTCAATGAAACCCCCTTAACCCTAGGGGTGGCAACTACTATTTAAAGAGAAGAAAAGGGGGAAGGGGTACTGTTCGGTACTGTTCACGCGCATGAACAGTACACGTGAACAGTACATGGAGCCCACTATGGCTTACAGGGCCCTTGGCCCAAGAAAAAGGTGACGCAGCACCATCTATTAAGTATATGTCGTCTCTCACGGTGACTCCATCCTTGTAGCGCTGCCGTTGTCCTTCTCCTCACTTGAACCCATGTTCCTGAGTAATATAACATCATCCCCTTTAGGCAGCATCATGGAGTTCATATAAAATGACGGAGCTCCAAGAAACGAATTTACCTGACAATTAAGTTGGCGTGCTCGAGCTCGTGTTACAGGACCCTTTACTAAGGTTGTATCGATGTTAGGGATGTCCTCATCATCCTCCCCTTCTTGAAATGACGTCGTCCTCGACGGCAACTCGTCACCCTCACCCAAATATGGCTTCAAATCTGCAACGTTAAAGGTGGGACTGACCCCAAAGGCTGCAGGGAGATCAAGCTTATAGGCATTATCATTAATCTTGTCAAGCACTTTGAAAGGACCATCAGCGCGAGGCATGAGCTTAGATTTGCGCAAATCAGGGAAACGATCTTTTCTCAAATGCAGCCAAACTAAATCACCTGGTTCAAACACAATATGTTGTCTACCCTGACTACCAGCAAGTTTATATTTAGCATTCATGCGCTCAATGTTTTCTTTAGTTGTCTCATGCAGTTTTAATATCAAATCAGCACGTTGCTTAGCATCAAAATTAACCTTCTCCGAAGATGGAAGAGGCAATAAATCAATAGGTGCACGAGGTATAAAGCCATAAACAATCTCAAAAGGACACATCTTAGTGGTAGAATGCAGCGAACGATTATAAGCAAACTCAATATGAGGTAAACAATCTTCCCACAGACGTAAATTTTGTTTCAAAACAGCCCAAGCATAGTAGACAATGTTCTATTCACAACCTCAGTTTGTCCATCAGTTTGGGGATGACAAGTAGTAGAAAACAAAAGCTTAGTCCCCAATTTAGCCCATAAAGTTCTCCAAAAATGGCTAAGAAATTTAGTATCATGATCGGACACAATAGTATTAGGCACACCATGCAAACGTATAATTTTACGAAAGAACAAATCAGCAACAACAGTGGCATCATCAGATTTGTGACAAGGAATAAAATGTGCCATCTTACTAAATCGATCCACCACAACAAATATACTATCCCTCCCATATTTGGTCCTAGGCAGCCCCAAAACAAAATCCATAGATATATCTTCCCAAGGCACACTAGGAACAGGTAAAGGCATATATAAACCATGAGGGTTAAGTCGTGACTTAGCTTTTTGACATGTAGTGCAGCGAGCAACGAATCTCTCCACATCGCGTCTCATCTTTGGCCAAAAGAAATGGCCAGTCAGCACGTCCTCCGTCTTCTTAACGCCAAAATGACCCATCAACCCTCCTCCATGCGCCTCCTGTAACAACAAAAGACGAACAGAGCTAGCTGGGATGCATAGCTTATTAGCACGGAACACAAACCCATCATTAATGACAAACTTGTTCCATGTGCGGCCTTCTCTACAATTCTGCAATACATCTTTGAAGTCAGCATCATGCACATATTGATCTTTGATGGTCTCCAAACCAAAAATTTTGAAGTCAAGTTGTGAAAGCATGGTATAACGACGTGACAATGCATCTGCAGTAATATTTTCTTTACCCTTTTTGTGTTTGATAACATAAGGAAAAGACTCAATGAACTCAACCCACTTAGCATGTCGACGGTTCAGTTTAGCTTGACTTCGGATATGCTTCAAAGATTCATGATCAGAATGTATAATGAACTCCTTGGGCCACAAGTAATGTTGCCATGTTTCTAAACTCCGAACGAGAGCATAAAGTTCTTTGTCATAGGTTGAATAATTCAGACTAGGCCCACTGAGTTTTTCACTAAAGTAAGCTACAGGTTTGCCTTCTTGTAATAAAACACCACCAAGCCCTATGCCACTAGCATCACACTCAAGCTCAAACATCTTATTAAAATCAGGAAGTTGCAGCAAGGGGGCATGTGTTAACTTATCTTTTAATATCACGAAGGCGTCTTCTTGTGCGTCACTCCAAACAAAAGGTACATCCTTCTTGGTAAGCTCATTGAGCGGCGCTGCAATGGTGCTAAAATCCTTCACGAACCGCCGATAGAAACCAGCAAGTCCGAGAAAACTCCGCACCTGTGTGACCGTTTTAGGAGTCGGCCAACTCTGTATCGCCTCGACCTTGGCTTGATCAACTTCAATACCCTGCAGGGTCACAACATAGCCAAGAAAAGAGACTCGATCCGTGCAAAAAGTGCACTTCTCGATGTTGCCAAATAATCGTGCATCACGTAAAACATTAAAAACAGCACGTAAATGGTCTAGGTGCTCCTCTAATGACTTGCTAAAAATGAGTATATCATCAAAGTATACTACCACAAACCGTCCTATGAAAGCTCGCAAAACTTCATTCATTAATCTCATGAAAGTGCTAGGTGCATTAGTCATCCAAAGGGCATAACTAACCACTCATATAACCCGAATTTAGTTTTGAAAACTGTTTTCCATTCATCACCCAATTTCATACGAATCTGATGGTAGCCACTTCGCAAGTCTACTTTAGAGAACACGACTGAGCCACTAAGTTCATCAAGCATGTCATCTAGTCGAGGAATAGGATGACGATAGCGAATTGTAATATTATTAATGGCTCTACAGTCTACACACATGCGCCAAGTACCGCCTTTCTTAGGAACAAGAATAACAGGAACAGCACAAGGACTAAGGGATTCGCGAACATAACCTTTTTCAAGAAGTTCTTGCACTTGTCGCTGAATCTCCTTGGTCTCCTCGGGGTTTGTACGGTACGGTGCACGGTTGGGCAGCGAGGCGCCTGGAATCAAATCAATCTGGTGTTCAATGCCTCTCATAGGTGGCAGCCCCGGCGGTATTTCTTTTGGAAACACATCAATGTATTCCTGCAAAAGGTTAGCAACAGCAGGAGGCAAAGAAGGAGGCATATCCTCAAATGAAAACAACACTTCTTTGCAAATCAGTCCATAGCATGCATGAGAACTAGCATCTATTTCTGAAATTTCAGCACGTGTAGCTAGGAATGCGGCACCTTCAATTTGATTTCCTTAGATGAGCTACGGGTCGCTTTGTTCAACTTATTAAATTGTTCTAACTCATGAACTACTTGCTGATTTTCAGATTTAGCATGCTCTCTATGTTTATTTCTGCTAGCCCTAGCAAGATCATCCTGTAAAATTTGCTCAGGGGACATAGGTTGTAGAACTATTTTCTTTTCATTATGCGAGAGAGTATATTGATTAGTTCGACCATCATGTATACAATGTTTATCATACTGCCATGGTCGTCCTAATAACATGGAACATGCTTGCATAGGCACAATGTCGCAATCAACCGTATCATGATATGATCCTAAAGAAAACTGAACTCTCACCATGCGTGTTACCTTTACTTTGCCGCCATCATTGAACCACTGAATGTAATAAGGATGTGGGTGGGGCCGTGTAGGTAAAGTGAGCTTCTCCACCATGTCGGCGCTGGCTAAGTTATTGCTCCTCCATCAATGATTATGCGAATGGAACACTCCTTAATGACTCCTTTAATGTGGAAGAGGTTGTGGCGCTGACTCTTCTTGTCTCGAACAATTTGAGCACTAAGCACACGGTGGGCTATAATGCTCATGTACCGGTCGGCATCTGCAGCAGTCACATGTTCTTCGTCTTGATCGGACTTGACGTCGCTTTGGTCATGTTCAGCATGCAAAGCATAGGTATCCTCATCAAGATCACTCGCGGAGTCATACTCGCCATCTTCACGAATGAGCAGTACGCGCTTGTTAGGACAGTCCTTCATGATATGGCCGAAACCCTTGCAACGGTGGCACTGAATGTCCCTTGTTCTTCCAGTGGAGGCTACCGATGACGAACTCTTAGCGGGAGTTGGCGACGCAGTTTTTGTCGGTGCCTGAGAACGGTATGCTGAATTGGATGGAGCATGAGCCGAGCTGGAGGTCGTAGGTGGTGCGGTAGCGGCACGAGTGGGTGGAGCAGCACGTGGTGTCCACGTGGAAGCACGAACTGCAGAAAAGTTAGTACGCTGTCTCGAGCGGCCCTGCACTTCATGTTCAGCATGTATAGCAAGGTGGAATAAACGAGTGATAGATGTATAGTCCTTATAAGCAAGAATATCAGCAATCTCCCTATTCAATCCACCCATAAACCTAGCCATAGAAGCTTCCTCATTTTCATTTAAACCACAGCGTAGCATGCCCCATTTGCAATTCTTGATAATATTCTTCGACAGACCTATTTCCTTGATTTAAGCGCTGTAATTTATTCAATAAGTCTCTAGCATAGTATGAAGGAACGAATCTATGTCTCATCAGCTGTTTTAATGCCTCCCAAGTGGTTGGGATCTGATGCGGGTGTATTCTACAGTGTTCCTTCCACCAAACAGAAGCAAAATCAGAGAACTCACTAGTAGCAGCCCTAACACGTGTGTCCTCTGGAAATTCATGGCATGCGAATTTCTGATCGACTAGTAACTCCCATGTGAGATATGCATCTGGATCATATTTACCTTCGTAAGGAGGTATAGTGAACTTTACCTTAGAGAAAGCGTCATCTCGTTCACGGTCTCTCCGTGGAGCACGTCGCATACCATATCGGTTGTAGCGTTGCCGACGGTGATCCCGGTCGTTGTTGTGGTTGACGTCATCCTCATCTTCAGAATCAGCACTGTAGTCGTTCTCGTCCGCCGGTCCGTGTCGTGCGTTGGCTCCGGATCCCACGGATGCTGCTGGTCGTATCACCGAGGCATTGTTGGTCGCAGACGAAGGAACTCGTTGGGCACGTGGGACTCCATTGTTGGCTGGAAGATGAGGGGCAGGTATCGAAGAACCTGCAAGATTATCAAAGCGAGCCAATATGGCAGCAATGTTAGCGTTTGCAGTCGCCTGTCCATCCTCAATAGCTTTGAGGCGGTTCTCCTGCATTTGCATTCGCTCATTGGTCCTGTGGAGATCATCCGTGAGACCCTTCAAGACATCTTCTTCCCCACCTGCCATGGTTAGCAAAAGGAAACAAACCCTAGTACTACTGGAATATGGGGGGGAATGGGTGGCAAGAATCTCAACAATTCAGTAGCAAATACCAAACTCTTACCAGTTCTTACCGTGCTGCAATGGTTGTCGGCCTTTGGCGGTGTCAAAGATGATCAAGAGGTTAATATAGCAATTACCAAGGTGACCGAACACAGTACAATATAGGAAGGTGGAGCTTGGTTGGCTTCGTATGGTAGCAAGGAGTAGCAACTATCAATGCAGCAAATGCAAGTTGAATGAATGTTCAAAGTACTAGTCACTGTTGCTAATACCTAGCTAGACCAATGAAAAGCTAATCAATGTCCTGTAAACAATGCCCCAGAAGGTACTGAAACTACAAAGGATGAGTGTTATCTGATTCTTTTTTTTCTTTTTTTTCTTTTTTTCTTTTTTTTTCTTTTTTTTCTTCTCAGAACCCACTCAATAACTCAGAGAAAACAACAGTAGTCTAAGACGTGGCGGCCAAACTCAGCGTTCTTTTTTTTTCTTCTCAGAACCCACTCAATAACTCAGAGAAAACAACAGTAGTCTAAGACGTGGCGGCCAAAACTCAGCGCAAGCCTTGTCGTGGCAGAGATGAAGCAAAACAAAGGTTCTGCTGCCGTGGCAGCAAAAACTGCCGCTTTTCTTACCGCGGCAGGAAATTGGCAGTGTCGGAGAGGGAGTTTGGTAGCTCCGATTGTCGAACGGTTTGCACGGCTGTGAGCAGGAGGGCAAGCTCTATCTCTCCAGAAATTTTGAGCCAATTCGGAGAAAGTCGACGAAACGACTCATGCAAATCCCGGCCCGAAATCAAAGATTTTGAAAACGACTCCCGAACGAATTTGCGCGGCAGAAGCTGGGATCAAGGTGGAAAGCAAGTCCTCGACTCAAGCTAACCAAGGAAACAAGAATCACCCAATTCGGAGTCCGGGTGAAGGAGATATGCCCTCCGCAAGATCAAAAAAGTAACGGAAAAACTTCCGGAGCGAAAAAGTCCTACTTAGAAGCCGAATTTCGAGGGTCAAGACGGGTACAAGTGTATACAAATATATTTTTATCAGATGCGCCTCGTCGTTAGCTTCGATTTGAGTGGTCGTGGACCCAAAACGGACTCCGTATGAGAAAGTTATGGCTGTTTTTCTGAACCCTCTCAAACTAGAGTTGGATCTGGATTCTTCAGCCACTCCCCTTGCCGCGGCAGCAGATTTTGCTGTTTTTCTTGCCGCGGCAGGACTTTGTTGGCTTCTGCAGAGAGTTTGGATGCACGAAAAGGGCTGAAATTTTTGGGGCAAGATCAGCACATATATATCTCCCAAACGGCAGAGTTTGAGCCCAATCCGAACACTTGAGTTTTTGGAGTCCGACACTAGTACGAATTGTGTTTGCCCTGGACTCTTCTTCTCCCCGAAATCAATCTAAGGTGCAAAAGATGGTGGGATGGCAATGGCAGCAAGGATGCAAGACACGACAAGCAAGACACCAAGACCTAAGCTATGATCAGCAACGTGACACGACGATGCAACAGAAATTCAACAATGCAAACTTACTGAAAGATAGATGCAAGGGCACAGGTTGGCTTGGACAGGGAAAACTAATCTACTTTTTTTTTGAAGCTTTTTCTTGGACAATAGGTAAAAACAGATCTAACTACGAAAACGATAAATCTCACCGATCAACTTGAGCTCTGATACCACTTGATGTATCGGGGGCCCGATCTTTCGATGAGACTACGATAACTATCGATTTGGTGGAGTTTGACCTTGACGATCCGACTATACCGTACGCGACGATACGCCTTAGCAATCACTAAACCAACCTCCGATGGTTATTGACCTTGCCGTGGGCGCGATCAACCTGAACAACGAAGTTCGAGTTCCTGCAAGCAACCGAAGAACCAGCAAGAACTAAGATTGCAATCTGAAATTGCGAGTATAAAATTGGCACAAGAGCTAAAAGAACAAAGTGTGGGATTCCACTGGAGATCTAAACAAGGCGGTAGTCCTACACGACTTGTAGATGCAATATTGTAGCAGTAGCTAAACAACTCAATGAAACCCCCTTAACCCTAGGGGTGGCAACTACTATTTAAAGAGAAGAAAAGGGGGAAGGGGTACTGTTCGGTACTGTTCACGCGCATGAACAGTACACGTGAACAGTACATGGAGCCCACTATGGCTTACAGGGCCCTTGGCCCAAGAAAAAGGTGACGCAGCACCATCTATTAAGTATATGTCGTCTCTCACGGTGACTCCATCCTTGTAGCGCTGCCGTTGTCCTTCTCCTCACTTGAACCCATGTTCCTGAGTAATATAACATCATCCCCTTTAGGCAGCATCATGGAGTTCATATAAATGACGGAGCTCCAAGAAACGAATTTACCTGACAATTAAGTTGGCGTGCTCGAGCTCGTGTTACAGGACCCTTTACTAAGGTTGTATCGATGTTAGGGATGTCCTCATCAGGGGTCCTCGGGGCCGCCCCAAGGGTCGGCCCACTCCCGGCGCGAGGTGGACGCGTATTCAAAAAAAAAGGTGTGAGGAGCCAAGTCTGCACCTAGCATTGCATCAACAGCAAGTTCTTTACAAAAAGGCTCTTCGGCCTTGAACAAAAAGCACAAACAAATACAAAGGGCTAGTCCTCGCCGCCGTCGTCGTCATCGGAGTCGCTTTTACCCTCTTCCCGCGTGAAGTGCTGGGCGATCTCCCTGGCTACCTCGCGGACGGCCTTGCGAGCGGCGTCTCCCCCCTCCTCGGCGACCCCGAGCCTTGCCGGCTCCAAGGAGAAGTCTGGATCCCGACTCCGGTAGCACGTGAGCACATGCTCTGCTGCTGCGGCGGCCAGCTCGCGCCCCTCCCGAGCGGCCACATCCTTCACTGCCATCGGCAGCGTCTCCAGCCGCTCGGCGATCGTGACGAAGGGAAGGGTGAAGTGGCCCAGGGACTCCAGGCCCTGCTCGCCCGTGGCTACGCGGCCAAGCCCGGCAGCCGCCACCACGCGCCGCGCCCAGTTGAAGATGTCGCGCATCATCGCGGTGGCGCTGTTCCTTTCGGACCGCATCTCCACGAGGAGATCCCTCTCCTCGGCGGCCGTCAACTCCAGTCTTTGCAGCTCCTCCTGCAACTCCTTCACCCGCTCTGACAGCCTCCGTTTGGAGACATTGCTATCCTCGAGGCGCTGTTCCACCTCTCGGATGCGACGGTCCCTGTCCTCTTTGGCTCGACGGAGTTGCTCTCGGGCCTCCGCCTAGGTCGCCTCCAGCTGGTCAGAGACCTCTTTGCGAGCGGCCTCGATGAGCCGCTCCACCTCTCCCTCCAGCTCCCGGGTTCGCCACACCAGAGAGACCTCCTCTTCATCGAGCGCCTTCTCCCGCTGGTCAAGGACGATCTCCCACGTGGCAGCCTCTGCCTCGCGGAGGGCAACCTGTTCTTGCTGCCGGATTAGTTGCTCGCCCTCTTCGATTACCTCCGTGCGCATCTCCTCCAGGGTCTCTTTTCCCTGAGAATCTTCGCAGTGGCTCTTTGGTGCTCGCGCTTGGTGATCCGGACCCGCGCGAGGAAAGCTTCTCCGGCTTCCGTGAGGACAGCCTCCCGCTCCTCCAGTGCTGCCTTCTCTGAGGCAACGGCGGCCCAGATCTTGTCCACCATGGCGTGCGCCATGTCGAACAACTCGGGAAAGAGCTCCCGAGGCATCCCGGCTGGGCGCACGGAGCCCCGGCCCCTCAGCAAGGCAGTCAAGCCCGAGCTCGCTCCGGCGCCGGGACGACTGCAGGCCCCCTCGAGGGCAAGGTTGGGCTCCCCTCCTCCGGGCACCGAGCTCCCCCCGAGTGCCTCCGGTAGGCCCCCGGGTAACTCCCGAGTGGCTGAGTCCCCGAGTCGCTTCGGAGCGGAGTCCCCAAGCTCTCCCTCGGGGAGCGCCCCCTCGGTCTACGCACTCGCGATCCTGGCTGTCGCGGCAGGCAATGGAGCGTCAACCGCCGCGACCCTCGCCGGTGTCCCCGACGCGGCCGCACTCCGCTCGGGCGCTGCGTCCTGGGTGTCGGGGATCAGGCTTGGCGTCGTCTGCTCGTCCTCGGCCCTCGGGACGGTCTCGGCTCTCGGAGCTTTTTTGGTGCTCGGGACGGGCTCTGCACTCTTCTTGGACACCCTAAAAACAATGCAACGAAGCTCGGGTCAATCCCCGAGCACTCTATTCACCCTACAGAACAAAGAGGAGTTTTCATCTTATGATGACGAGGGCCCTTTGTACCACCAGCGTGCGGCCGGGATCTCGAACCCCGGGCTCGTCGATTCTGACGGCTCTTTCCTCTTCTTGCTAGTTGGCTTGGGCTGGGCAGCCCCCGAGCTCGGCTGCGCTGTCTCGCCTCGAGCTGCTGCCTCCGGTACCTGTCGCCCGCCGAACGGGGGACGGAGGAGGGGGTAGCAGCGATGATGAGGAAGACAGGGGGAAGGCATCCGTGCTTTCTTGCCCTTTGGGTCCGCGGGGTCCTCGTGGGTGGATCCTCGCCGACGTCGCGGTCGCCCGGAATCGTCAGCGAGCCGGCCGCCCTAGCCGCGTCCTTCGGCTTGATCCCCCTGGAGTCAAACTCAGGGAGGGCCACGCGGATCGCGTTGCGCTGCGGGTTCACGCAAAGCGCAAGGTCCGGCCTGGGCAGCTCAGCGGAAGCGGCATCTCCGATGCCCAGGAGAACCCAAAGCATTGCTCTCGCCATGTCGGAGCTGAGGTTTCCCGCCTCGCCGTTCACCGTCCGGCCAATGTCCCCACACGCCGGTGTACATCCAAGCCGGGCGGCCACGCTCCCGCAGCTGCGCCAGCCGCCGCCGGAGGAGGTCGCCAACCACCATCGTCGCCGTCAAGCCCGCGGCCCGTAGCTGCAAGATCCGCTCCACCACCGGCCGTAGCAGGTCGTCGTCCTCCGGCAGGAACTCGCACTTCCTCTTGTGCGCCGGTGCCGACCCATCGGGAAGCAGTAGCTGGGCGTGCGGATCAGTGGAGATGTAGCACCACTAGTTGCGCCAATCATCCCACTTATTCCGCGTCTCCTGTTGGATGTAG
The DNA here is from genome assembly GCA_019208055.1 of Stipa capillata. Lineage (NCBI taxonomy): Eukaryota > Viridiplantae > Streptophyta > Magnoliopsida > Poales > Poaceae > Stipa > Stipa capillata. The sequence goes on along the minus strand of JAGXJF010005506.1, from coordinate 252,470 downwards.
CCGTCCCCGATCTTCTCCCGAAGGCGGAAGTTGCAGCTCCCCGCGGTCTCCACCCGGTCGGAGCCCCTGCTCTTCCCCGCCGACCGTAGCACGAAGAAGTGGCGGAAGAGCGTCACCGACGGCATCACTCCCACAAACATCTCGTAGAGATGGGCGAAGATCGCCAGCATCACTACGGAGTTGGGGGAGAGGTGGATGAGGTGGATCTAATACTCCGTCAGCACCTCCAAGAAGAAGGGAGAGAACGGCGGCACCAGGCCCGCCGCGACGAAGCTCGCGAAGATCACCGTCTCCTCCGGCCTCGGTGCCGGCAGGTACGTGGCCGGCCTCACCATTGATGCCCCCCTCTGGCCCTCTGGGACCAGCATCTTCCGCACCTTGGCCACGCTCTCCTCGTTAAGGAGACGGGATTTGGGAAGAATGGCATTGGCGGCGGCAGACGGCGAGGAAGCGCGTCGTTTTTCACGTCTTGGCATGGCGCCGATGTGTCAAGGAAGCTGGAGGCGAAAGGGCGCAAGGAGGCGAAGGGCGCAAGGAAGATGAGAAGGTGCAAGGCCCGCGAAGCATTTAAAGGAAAGGATCAAGAATTCGAAGTGTTTCGTGTGTGGTCGAACGTGGGAGGCCCCACAGGGTGCAAAAACTAGAGCGTGGGGGGGGACGGTTCTGTTTCCCTGACAGAGCGCGTCCCTCCGCAAGGCGCGAAAATCAAAGCGGTTCCCCCGCATGGCGCTCAAAGCGGGCCGGCATCTTCATCGGCCCATGGAGCGAAGGCCCTGCCCCCAGCCTCGTCTTTTTTTCTGGGCCGTCGCTTGGTCGTAGGGCCAGGGGCTACTGTCAGCGATACGGGGAACGGGGCCCCCTAAACCGCGGGAAAAGGCCCAACTTAACGCCGCGTCACCAAGGACGTGGGAGTCGAGAGAAGGTGCTCGGGGGCTCACCCCGAGCACCGGATCGACTCGGACGTGGGAGTCAAGAGGAGGTGTCCGGGGGCTCACCCTGAGCACTGTGTCCATTCGGCCATCAAGGGGAGCCCCGAGTCGTCCCTTAAGGATGCTCCCGGAGCACCCAAGGCGACTTGGTTCCCAATCGGGACGGCGGGTGCCTCTCCCAGGCAGTGGGATGGCCTAAGCCATGTGCTCGGGAATCCCCGAACACGGGAACCCCGAGCACCATTCGTGGGTCCCTATCCAGTACACGTGGTCCGACAGGCGCATTTAATGCATGTCTGTGCAGGCATTCCTACTCCAAGTCCGTTGTGGACAAGATGGCGGTGCCCTGGTCTATTTCAGTCCTCCCACGTGATAAGTACCGTCAGCTGTCGGTCTTAGCAAGGGATGGAACGAACTGACACCTTTTTGACTTTGGGGCTCGCCGCCGCGCGCCCAGGTGCATACCTTCTGTCCCTGGTCAGTAGGGCCAGGGTAGTTGCAGCATGGTCCGTGACAGAGGGCGTTCCGGGAAGTCTTCATCTTCTGACTTAACCACGTCATGATGACCCAGACTCCAACCAAAGTGTGACAGGAATTATTCCGCTACAGCAACCCTCAACCGCCGGCGTGGGTCACCCACGCCCTATCCGTCAGCAATGGTGCTACTGCAGTTTATTTGTCTTTCGGCCTTTGTGGTGACCCCCGGTATATAAGGGGAGAACCAAGGCCATGAGAAGGGGGATGAAAAAAGAGAGACCTAGGAGAAAGAAAAGAGGAAGAACATCTGTGCTTCCAGGCTTATTGTAATCATCCAAATACTCATATATACACAAAAAGCAGGACATAGGGTTTTACACCAAGAAGGTGGCCCGAACCTAGGTAAATCACGGTCTTGTTTTTAGCTTCCTGCCATTCAAGATCCGACGTAGCTCTTGTTCCTCTGCTTCCCCGGCCAAATTCCAAAGGGGGTCCTTTCGGACCACCGACGCCGGCGTTTGTTCGCCAACAAATGGTGATTTAGCATTGTTACTGTCGACGATCGATACACAGTTGATCTTACATAATACGTGGTGAGAAAAAGAGTAGAGGTCGGGACTCCTGGTGCCAAGTCATATCTACCGATGACAAATGATTTTATATAGGTTCAGGCCTCCCTCGGGATAATAACGTTACATCATGTGAGTCTTATATTGATCTCGAGACAAAGTACAAAAGGTTGTGGCTAATCTAGATCGGATCTACTACTTGTCAGAGGTGGATGTCAAGGCTGGTCTTCTCTTCTACTTACTCAAAGGTCTTCAGGCTAGGCTTCTGGCTATCCAAAGTTGCATGTGTGTAGCTGGCTTGCTTGAGATGCCTTCTCCGTAGGGCCTTGCGGTTCTTATAAAGAGGGCATGCCGTACCCAGTATGGACTCGTCTTCGAGTAGGACTTCTCATCATCCTTAAATGTCGGGATTTACTTTCTTGTTTAAGGAGTTCCAGACAACTACGGGTGGTTTTCTTATTCGTCTAGAGTTCCTCTCCGAAGTGGATTCTACTCTGAGTATCCAGGGCATCCATAGGACTTTGTGTATTTTTATAGGGATTCTGTCATCATATATAGTAGAGTTACACTACTCATCGTCAGTTACCACATAGGACGCCACCTCGGACCCATCCCCATTCCCATTCCACAAAAGATGGATACTTCAGTTTTATTCGTACTTTAGTAAGGAATACTCTTGTGGGCTAAACCACACCTAGATTTAGCGTCTATACGTGCATTGGGATTCATATACTTTCATCATCTTTATGGTAACACGTCCTCATTTAAACACTTTGATAAATCCAATTCTATAGTATCGTTTTGTTTTGAACATGGTCAATGTAGTCTGAGTTCAACTATCACTTAATTGTTATAATTTATTTTCATTGTCTAGCATGCATAGAAATAGATTGATACAAACTATATATAGACTGGTTTATCATGAAAGATACAGTGTTACATAATTTAAAGATATAGAATATGTAAAACCCAAAATATCAACTAACGGTGCATGCGGGTTCAATGCCTATGCTATAGCTAATGCAGACTCTTTCAGTGATCATCTCGAACACATCCCTTTCCAACTAAGCAATTTGACCAGCCTAATACCACGTAAAAACATGTAGTAAACACCAAGTAGAAAACAAGATTGAAGCTTCCAAGCAAGCCTCACCCAATAAACCCAAATAATACAAATAATCAACCGAACATATAATGGAAGGAAAAACAAAAGAAGACGGAAAATGAGTGGCCGCCGTTCCCACTACATAATGGCCCAGCACGTTTCCAACCGGAAGTCGGCGATTGCAGGCCACACCCACACCAGCCGAGCAAACTGACCGCACGACTCCTCCCGCGCCGGCGGCTGGAGAGAAAAGGTTCCCCAAGAAACCAATCATGGCATTGCAAAGCCGCCACGCCTATCTCCACCTCCTCGTGCTCTGCCTCGTCCTGCCCTGCCACCCGCGCCACGCCGCGGCGCAGTCCGCCGTGGCCGACGAGAAGCAGCTCCTGCTCGAGATCAAACACGCGTGGGGCGACCCGGAGCAGCTCTCGTCGTGGTCGGCCGGCGATGCGACGGCCGGCTCTCACTGCACCAACTGGTTCTACGTGTCCTGCGATGGTGCCGGCTGGGTCACGTCCCTCTCCCTTCCCAATGTCACCGTCTCCGGCACCGTCCCCGACGCCATCGGCGGGCTGACGGGACTCACGGTGCTCAACCTCCAGAACACCAGCGTCGGCGGCGGCTTCCCGGCGTTCCTCTATAACTGCACCGGCATCAAGAGCATCGACCTCTCGATGAACAGGCTCGGCGAGGAGCTCCCCGCCGACATCGGCCGCCTCGGGGAGAACCTGACGTACCTGGCCCTGGACCGCAACGGCTTCACCGGCAAGATACCGGCGGCGCTGTCGAAGCTCAAGAACCTGAAGGTCCTTGCTCTCAACAGCAACGGGTTCACCGGCACGATCCCGCCGGAGCTCGGCGAGCTCACTAACCTCGAGATGCTCAAGCTCGAGCAAAATTCGTTCAGTCCTGGCGAGCTGCCGGAGTCGTTCAAGAATCTGAAGAAGCTGACGACTGTCTGGTTTGCCAAGTGCAACCTCACCGGCGACTTCCCGATCTATGTCACGGAGATGTCGGAGATGGTGTTCCTAGACCTGTCCACGAACGCATTCACCGGGAACATACCACCTGCGATTTGGAACCTCAAGAAGTTGCAGTACTTGTACATATACATCAACAACCTCGCCGGTAGCATCAACATCATCAATGGCACGATCGGAGCAACAGGGCTGATCGAGCTCGACGTGTCCGAGAACCAGCTAAGTGGAATGATCCCTGAAAGCTTCGGAAGCTTGACGAAGCTTAGGCTCTTGAATTTGAACACCAACGGCTTCTCCAGCGAGATACCGGCAAGCATCGCCCAGCTACCATCGCTAGTGTTATTGTGGCTGTTCGATAACAAGCTCACCGGAGTGCTTCCGGCAGAGCTCGGAAAGCACTCGCCGTTGCTGAGAGATATCCAGGTCGACGGCAACGACCTTTCCGGGCCAATACCGGCGGGGGTCTGCGACAACCGCGGGCTGTGGATTATCTCCGCCTCCGACAACCACTTGAACGGCTCGATCCCGGCCAGTCTTGCCAACTGCCCCGCGCTCATAAGCCTGCAGCTCCAGGACAACGAGCTTTCCAGCGATGTGCCGGCCGCGCTATGGACGGAGACGAAGCTCATGACCGTGCTTCTGCAGAATAATGGACAGCTGACAGGAAGCCTGCCGAAGACGCTGTTTTGGAACCTGACGAGGCTCTACATCGGGAACAACAAGTTCAGCGGCAGTCTTCCGGCGTCGGCCGCTCGGCTGCAGAAGTTCGACGCCCCAAACAACTTGTTCTCCGGCGATATACCTGCGGGGTTCGCCGGCGGGATGCCGCTGCTGCAGGAGCTGGACCTCTCAGCGAACCAGCTGTCGGGGGCAATCCCGACGAGCATCGCGTCGCTCGGTGGACTGACGCAGATGAACTTCAGCAAGAACCAGCTCACCGGCGAGATACCGGCGGGGTTGGGCTCCATGCCGGTGCTTACCCTGCTCGACCTTTCGTCGAATCAACTTTCCGGCAGTATTCCGCCGGCGCTGGGATCGCTGAAGGTTAACCAGCTTAACCTGTCATCCAACCAGCTCGCCGGCGAGGTTCCGGCCGCACTCGCCATCTCCGCCTACGACCAAAGCTTCGTCGGCAACCCCGGGCTCTGTTCAGCGGCGCCGTCGTCGGGGAACCTCGCCGGCGTGCGCTCATGCGCGGCCAGGTCGTCCGACAGCGTATCACCGGGTCTCCGCGTGGGGCTCCTCTCCGCCGGCGCCGTGCTCCTCGTCGTCATCGCGGCGCTCGCCTTCTTCGTCGTCCGCGACATCAAGAGGCGGAAGCAGCGCGCGCCGACTGAAGAGGCCTGGAAGCTCACCCCTTTCCAGCCCCTGGACTTCGGCGAGGCCGCCGTGCTGCGCGGACTCGCCGACGAGAACCTCGTCGGCAAGGGCGGCTCGGGGCGCGTGTACCGCGTCGAGTACACCAGCCGGATCGCCGGCGGCGGCGCGGGAGGCACCGTGGCCGTGAAGCGCATCTGGACCGGCGGGAAGGTGGACAAGAACCTGGAGCGCGAGTTCGCCTCGGAGGTGGAGGTCCTCGGTCACGTCCGGCACACCAACATCGTCAAGCTCCTGTGCTGCCTCTCCCGCGCCGAGACCAAGCTCCTCGTCTACGAGTACATGGACAACGGCAGCCTGGACAGGTGGCTCCACGGCCACAAATGGCTGGCGGCGGCGGGAAGCGCGGCGGCGGCGGCGAGGGCCCCCGTCGGCCCGGCGAGCGCCGCTGGACTGGCCGACGAGGGTCAGGGTGGCCGTCGGCGCCGCGCGCGGGCTGTGCTACATGCACCACGAGTGCTCCCCGCCGGTGGTGCACCGGGACATCAAGTGCAACAACATCCTGCTCGACTCGGGGCTCAACGCCAAGGTCGCCGACTTCGGGCTCGCCAGGACGCTGGTCCAGGCCGGGACGCCAGACACTATGTCCGCCGTCGCCGGAACGTTCGGCTACATGGCTCCCGGTAGGCACCTCACCTCACCTCGCCTTGGTAATTCTCGACGCCATTTTCTTGTAGCACAACAACTTACCTCGTGCCCGTCACGTTTCCGTCGTGCAGAGTGCGCGTACGCGAGGAGGGCGAACGAGAAGGTGGATGTGTACAGCTTTGGGGTAGTTCTCCTGGAGCTGACCACCGGCAGGGAGGCCAGTGACGGCGGCGAGCACGGGTCCCTGGCCGAATGGGCGTGGCGGCACCTGCAGTCGGGGAAAAGCATCGCCGACGCGGCGGACAAGTGCATCGGCGACGCGGGGTACAGCGACGACGTCGAGGTCGTGTTCAAGCTCGGCATCATATGCACCGGCGCCCAGCCGTCGACGCGGCCGACCATGAAGGACGTGCTGCAGATACTGCTGAGGTGCGAGCAGGCGCACCAGAAAACTGTCGACGAGAAGGTTTCCGAGTACGACGCCGCTCAGCTGCTGCAGGTGCGAGGGGGCAGCCGCGGGAAAGAATTTTCTGACGACAATAGGCTCAACGGCGGCAAGGGCAGTTTCGACTGCAACGTCTGACGGAATGCCGAAATGAGCAGTGGCAACAATCAGCTTGAGCTCAGAATCCAGTAGCATACAGTACAGTACACTAGTAAAGCTTGTGCAGTTTTTTAAGGAGAGCAGAGCAGATAACAATGATGGATTGGGGACTGTATGCCATCATTTAGGTGTGTGTGTACTTGAAGTGCATCTACATCATTTCGAAGCCATAAATGTGCATTTAGTCATATATACTGGAGAAATCAAGCAACAGAACAGATAGTTAAATTGAATGATGGCCCCATCTTTATTGGGAAGAGAAAATACAAAAGGATAAAATTCTGTTTGGTTTCCAACACCATACAAGGGGAAAAAGAATTGGCAGAACAGGAATGGCATTGTTCAAACCTCCATTTCCATGTTCCTGCCATTGAAATGTTTATGCCATTAGATAACCTCCAAACTCATTGGCTCTATACTAGGTATATCCTGCTGCAGAGGCACTGGAGCGTGTGCAGAATAGCCGAAGAAGGTAAAATTCCACCAGGGGAGCCCAGAATATTAGGAAGATTTGAAGGGAAAAAGGAGAGGCTACACTCGAAGTTTGATCCATCTGGATCATTCTCAGTACTAGTCGACCTCCGCGTACTGCGAGTGCGAGGCCGCAAGGAGAGCAGCTCCAATGCCAGAGCCATCGTTGGCCAGCTTGGCAACCATCGATGACGAGGCCTCCTCCCCAAGGAGATCTGCAAGAGTTGCTTCTAAGCAACTGCTGAACTTCTTGTAATGTTCATAGAGCCCACCATCCAAAGCAATGACAGTCCTTGGCATTGTGCTGCCATCACTTGGCACTTTGTCCCGGCCTAGCTTCTTCAGGATGCCATATACACCAGCAGCAGCCAAGCGTGCACCGCGCTCCGCAACAACGTCGCAGATGTGACGAGTAATGTATCTTACTTCCAGGGAAGAATCTGCAACCTGAACATAAGATCAAATATTATGTAAGCAATCAAATTGGACATTGTTGGTATCAAATGTGGCTCAAGCAAGTCATACCCCCACGATATCCTTTAGCTTAGTTCCCAGAATTTTAAGGTCATGGGACGAGTCATGATGCATGGCTGACATATCTGGGGTCCTGTGATACATAAGATTCAGAAGTTAGATTTACTCGGAGAAGTACTAAGTTTGGAGGAACAAATCAATTTCTTGTAATTGAGCTGGTGTGAGAAACCATGTGACAAGAAGTATCAAAGATTTGTACTACTAATGGCATTGATTCATTGTCAGATCGCAAGTACACTATACTACTCAATGCATCTATGTATTAACAACCTAATATTTATTTGGCCCAACATAAACACCCTATTAATTCTAACAAGGAGAAGAAGATGAAAATTATTCTCATTGGGATACCACTAGATTTTATGAGCCATTTCACTAAAAAATCTCTAATTTTGAGTCTTCCTTTAGTCCACAATTATATTATAAAGTTGTGCATTGAACAAACTCTATCTGGCCACACAATTGCTCTCGCCACCCAGCTAGTTATGCTAATACACCGGAGAAGAAAAGAGACCAAGCTTCGGGTTGCACACAACTATGACAAAACTGAGTTGCCCGGAAGAAAATATTTCATCAACAACGATGCCAAATCGGCATGTTAATTTTGTACATGTCACCTTGCACGGATTAGTCAACTGATGTGACATGATAACTTCAGAAGACACGCAACTTCCCTCCCTACTTTTGAATATTTGTTGCCTTACACGAATTAGTCAACTGATGTAACATAATAGTTTCAGAAGACACGCAACTTATGACAATTATTGTCACCAACTTAAATATTACGTGGAAAAGATGCCAAACTCTTTATGCTATCCACATTCTTATTCAAGGTACACTATCACAGAAGTTATGGAAAAAAACTTATCAGTGTGTTAGCTAACAAAAAAGAGAGCAGATTTTGCCATGTCAAGAAGCAAGCATATATGAATGGATCAAGATAGTATACCTCAGTACAAACGGCTGCTCCAGTTTAGGTGGAACAACATCCCCAAACAACGAAGCATCATGAGCCAGTTTCAGTAAGATTCTTCGCACAATTTCTCCAAGATACATGCCAGAAATCATCTTTTCAAATATCTGTCATACAAAAGTTTTTTTCACATATATTAGTGTAGTTCAGTGCAAAAGCAAAAATGAACAGGAAAATACCATTAAGAAAAATACCTGCTCTCCAGGATTCAAACTTTCAAAATCCATTGCTTTATCGAATTCAGAAAGAGGAAGCTTGTTTGATTTAAAGCTCCCCCATTCCGTATTAATTACCTAGAGAATGTAAAATAATTGTGTAGTTATGTAATTTATTAAGAGGGATGAATACCATACAGCAGTGAAGATGCAATGGTGTGTAAGACCATATAATGTTTCAGGAACTTAGTTATTCCAAGCATAAGAAGGAACTCAAACACTAACCATATTTCCAGATTTAGGCAGTAGGCCATTCCATTTAGGAATTGCATTAGCATGCTCGACATATGCTGCATTTGTACCAGTGCCCAATATTACGGCAGCAACTACATCATTGTCCATATATCTCCCACCAGCCAATGTGCCGACTGTGTCGTTAACCTACAAACATCAATACTCAGCCTGCGTAGTAAAGAATGTCTCGACAAGAAATGTTATGCATGATGTTAACCATGCTAGCATCCCATCAACAGAGAAAAATATCAAAAATACCCAGAAGCAGCATCAGGATGAAAACAAATTAGCAATGTTTTATATGCGCAGCAGAGGTCAGAGGATAGATATGGTGTATAAATTGGATAAGTTAACAGATATTAACTTACCAATGCTGTAACTTTCATATCCAGACCCTGCCTCTCCATGGCCCTGCTCAACTCAGACACAACATCCTCGCCAACCTGATTAAGGAGTAATCAGATAGCATATCGAAATCAAGTAATTGTGATTATTATAGGACGCTTGACAATTGACAAAGATACCATCAACCAAGAAACATAACATTCTTACTGCATCTCAAGAATATGTATCCTAACCAAGCTCGAAATTTCATCACTGAGATAAATAAATCAGTTTGATCATAATGTAACGATTGAAAATGAAAACATCAGTGCAGCAACCCACTATTAAACTTCAAAATTAAAAGTTCGCTCTAATATTCTAATATAGTGATGCAGAATTGTGTTGCTGAAAGCTGGTCCTTCTAGAAAAAGGAGCAAATGTCATAGGTTCTATTGCCATATCAAATTAAGCTTTATCCCAGAAACTTGCCAGGGGAATTCATGTGTTTACAAGAAATTCTGGTTCATGCTGTAGTAACATGCATAGTGTTTTGACTTTTACCGTGCCATTGATGGAAAAGCCCTTTGTCCACTTGATGAGTGTTCCTGATGATATTGATGTTTGGTTCACCGGGAAGGAAAAGGTGAAACCCAACTCTCTCTGCCTCCCCTCTGGGAGGTGGAATTCGTCACCTTCAGTATCCACAAATTTTGACAATGCAGCAGCAATGAAATCGAATAGTTCCTGCATCAGTAGTAATTCAAGATACATAAGGCACGCATCCATGTAAATGTACAACTCTACGAAACTTGAAAAATCGAATAACAAGTACTTACCATGGAAGTCCCGACCATCAGATGTGGTGGAATGGAGACTTCCTCATACTGTTGCTTGACAACACGTTTCTCCTTTCCTCCAAGTTGGACTCGCAGAACACGGAAGTTGGTTCCACCAAGATCCAGTGCATAAAACAACCCATGTTCGTCCCTGCGGAAACAGCACCCAAATTATAAAAGAATGAATTGAAGCACGAGACTTGAAGTGGGCTACCCAATGTTGCTAGAACCAATATTTAATGCTTATGAGTGAATTGCACTCAATAAACTGATGGCAAATTAATCATTAGATTTAAGAACCTCTCTTTAGTTGATGTGTCTGTGACATTTTAACTATACATATATGAAGGGTGATCTTTGAGAAATTAAGGACCAAACCGACTATACCAGGGGATGAATTTAACTGATGGATAAAATTGACCAGATTGCTGAAAGAAACCACAACACGTATAAACATTTCTACAAAATAGACAGCAATTGAACATATATGGGAGTAAACCAGCGATAAGTATTCAGGCCATAAATGTGTTAATCCATCAGATTAATGGCCTATCACGTAAGACTTGACAAATCAACGGCCACAATTGCAAACCGAACACCACAACCAATTCGTCAAAATTCCATATTTACTCAAAGCACCACGATAGATACCATGCTCATTCATCCAAAAATTCTAGAACACCAAAGTTGGAACTACCATGCGACCAGGCGAGAGATCACACACATCGGACGCCACAATAGATAAAAAGATCCCATCCTTGCCCATGAGACATCGAGGACCAAACGAAGATCAAATAAGTGGCGATTATTCCATATTTCGCTCCGGATCACCACACGGCGTGATCTTCGCACAAAAATTCACAATAAGATTCGCACATTTCCGACCAATTCACCAGAAGGCCAGACTGGCCAGTCATTCCTAATCAAACCAAGCAGAGAATAAATCCCCAGGCTTACGCGATCAAGGAAGCACTTTCCCCGTCCAATTCACCACCAACGCGACCTTTCCAACCCAAAAGATCGCATCTTTCAGATCACAAAGTTCATAGGTCAACCCAATGAAAGGAAAGGAAAGGCAAGACAGATCAGATCGGGACGAAATCTTTTACCCGGTGGGGAGGTTGTCGACGTAGGAGATGAGCATCTTGACATGGGCGTGGATGTCCCCGCGCAGCCCGCGCTCCATCTCCGACACCATGTCGTCCGAGATGCCCCGCAGCACCGCCGTCGGAGTCGCCAGCGTGCGCTCCACCTCCTCGATCACCGCCGCCACCTTCCTCTTCCTGTCCGCCTCCGCGCCCACCAGCTCCGCATCCCTCCGCCGCCGGCGCCGCGCCAGCACCACCGCAGAGCCCACCGCGGCGCACACCACCACCGCCGTCCCCACCGCCGCCGCCTTCCCATCACTACCTGATCCCTCTCACCCCCTGACCCCAACGATCGATCCCTCTCGCCCGAATCCCACACGAATTCCGCTCTGGATCCGAGGCAATACGCACCAGTGAGGAAATCGTTCTCCCCGGCCGCATAGGAGAAAGAAAAGACGGGAGCCACTGGCTCGGGCGTTTTAACCGGTAACTTTATGGATCAACCCGTAAAATTGCACGGTTGGGATTCGTTTTTGGTGGAAATGGACGGTCCAGATTGGGAGTATTGGGATGGAAGTGGATCTGGGGGTTCACTGGCTTGCCTTGCAATAGGTTTTGGGTTGGGTTGACTGGCTTGCCTTGCAATAGGTTTTGGGTTAAGGATTAGTGTTAATAAAATGGGAGCTGCTACAAATCGGCATGCTGATATTGGTCCAAATTGGCATACCACAGAGCCGTCAGATATTGGTTTAATCAACGGTTGGTTTGGCCAAATCGGCCGTTGGTGAAAACATTGTTATCGTGATACGGAAATATATAGTTAAAACATAGGCAACAAACGTGTTGAACTAGTGAAACAACAATATGTATGTAACACACGAAGTAGATCCGATTTTTAAGGAAACTAATCCCGGAATTTCAGGAAATAAACTCCAAATTTAGTTGGTTCAATGGACGGTTGGATTGGCCAGATCGAATGTCCATGGAGACATTGTTGTCATGATATGGAAACATATAGTTAAGACATAAGCAACAAACTTGTTGAACCAATGCAACACACGTTGTAGATCCAATTTTAAGGAAACGTCATAGATCCGATTTTTAAGAAAACTGATCCCGAAATTTTAGGAAACAAATTGCAAATTTAATTGGTTTAATGGACGATTGGATTGGCCAGAGTAGATATGCGTGGAAACATTGTTGTCGTGATATAGAAACATATAGTTAAGACATAGGCAACAAATTTGTTGAACCAATGCAACATACGTCGTAGATCCGATTTTAATGAAACATCATAGATCCGATTTTTTAGGAAATCGATCCCGAAATTTTAGGAAACAAACTGTGAATTTAATTGGTTTAATGAACGATTGGATTGGCCAGAGCAGATATGCGTGGAAACATATTGTCATGATACAGAAACATATAATTAAACTATAGACAACAAACTTGTTGAACTAATGCAATAAGAACATCATTGTACAATGTAAATAATTTATGTGAAAACATTGTTGTCATGATACAACAATATTTTATTTCCTATACAACAAAAAATTACTTCATATACAATAGTAATTTGTTTCCATCGTCGTCCGGCTGCTCGAGACGTCAACAATGGCGTGGTAGACGGCAGGGGCACGGCGCTGGTGCTCGATTCCTTGAGGCGGTGGCGGCAAGGTCAACGTGGACGGCGGCGACGCAGCGCAGGGATGGGACGGTGTTGAGGAGCCCAATAATAGCGCGGTGGACGGCGGGTGCGCAACACCGGCGCTCGATTCCCGGGGGCGGTGGCAGCGAGGTCGACGTGGACGGTGCGGATGGCGCTGTTCGCCGTGCTCCGTGCGCCATCCGACGACTTGTGGAACAGGAGCAGGATGAGGTTGGCCTTCCGGCCGTGCGCCAGCGAGCACACATCGTGGTGCATGGAGCTGTAGGGGGACTGCGCCACGTACGGGCTCACCGTCACGGCGGCGGGCGGCGCCTGCTGCTCCAAGTGCTGGAACGCGTTCACGATGCGGTCCGACGGCGTCGGGTTGCCGCTGCCGCCGCTAGAGGAGGACTTCTTGTGGGGCTTGAGCACGGACGCGGCACGGCTGACGAGCTCTGTGAGGGTGGAGCACGATCAGGGAGACCGGGTAGTCCCGTGACGAGCCGGTGGCCTCGAGGATGTCGATGAGCGGCACGGCGTGGTCCTCGATGTAGAGGCAGGCGAGCACCCGGAGCTCCGCGTTGGGCCGCGCCCCCTCCAGCGTCCGCCGCTTCGCCCTCCCGAACCACCCCGTCGGGTCATAAAGCACCTTGATCAGTGGTGTTTGGACGGCTCTCCCCTAACCCGATGAAATGCTCTGATCGGTAGGCCGATATGAAGAGTTTTTCTAATAAAATTACTAAACGGATTTAAAGATATATATAGTAATTACGGATTTGGGGAGCAGTTGTTATAATAAGGTAAAAGAAAGTTCCTTTTATTAGAGTGCCTGGATGTTAAATTAGACCGACGACTGGTAACAGGGACCCACATTCAGTAGATGATGAAGGGTCAAAACGCTTTCAAGAAAAACCATATGCGTAATAAACCGGAGAAGGATAGCAATGGAGATATCTAGTAAGAAAATTGCTAATAAACACGTATAAGGCGAGAATGAGAATGCATGATCCAGTGATATAATATAAGTACTTAAAATCTGATTGCTCTGTAAGAAAAACACCCGAGTGCTCAATACGGAGTCAGGCGGATGCCGGACCCATTAGAAAATTCCTACCGTAGGATGAGCCATGGTTGCCACGTGGCCGAGAGTGAGCGGCTTGGGAAAGCTGTTTCTCGGGCATTCTCCGAGGGGGACCATCTCGCCGTCGGTTGCATGATCAACCGCCACCAACCGTCCGCCGGGGAACTCCTCAGAATTCGCTCGCCCACAACAGTTCAACGATAGCCGCCGAGATCAATACCGTACAATTGCATCCACCAATCCTGTGATTTCTTGCAAAACGCTCGTTCTCAAGGCCACGCATGAGTTTGTAAGTTTACGTGAGAAAAAGAAAGTATAGAATAGATAGATCGTATCCATATCCATATCCAAACAAGCTTATCCACATCGCTTCCAAAGTCAACCTACGATGTTCATATGCATCTAGAGCCAAACACATGCGCTCTAATGGATATCCAAATCGAAATAGATATACGTTGACACCTACTGATCCTTCCACGATAAGGTAATGCAGGCCACGCAAGCGAGAATGAGCGCAACCGCCACCGCATTCCCCCAGGCCCGATCTAAGTCATCCGTCGTTCGTTCACGTTGAGTTCATCATGTTGAGCTTGGTCTAATTTACAGATCCAGATCCAACCTACTGTTGCCTAATGGTCTAGGTGGCCAGATGGACATGCTAGCTTTTCAACACACAAATCTGTAACTAACCGTATACTACGTCCAACATGTAGGATTATGGGTTTGTGCAATCGTTGTCTTAAATCCTACCCAAGATAAGAAGATAATTGTGCCCAAGTTGGTGAGCGAGGATCCTATCACGATCTGAAAGGTACCCGAGCTAACGCCTAACGGAGGGTACAGAAATAGTTGCCTCCTGGAAATGCACTTCTGATAAGACGTTCGAAAATTCGCACTGCGAAAGTGGCCACTGATGACTGCTTGCCACCGAGGGTCGTAAGCCCGGCAACAGTACAGCGATCGCCACCGTCTGCCGATGATTTGCTTTTTCGCATCGTTCCTTTTCTCAACTCCTTTCCGACCTGTCTTGCTCTGCTGCAACCTCACAACGGAAAACGGGGAAGAAGACAAGAAGGAAAGAGCCGAAATGTTTGGTCGCTAAAGGCCTAAGCCCATGTGTGTTGCCAAGGCCTGCTTAGGACTCTATCCATAAAAAAGGACAGAGAAGTATTTTTTAGGATGGTTGACGGTCCAGTCAAATCTGTACTTGGTCTTGGGTCATGTGAAATCACAGAATTTCCTGGCTGGTGGTCGGACTCACCCAATCCCAAAATCTATGACGAAATAAGCCCATAGTGAAACTAAGGTGCAACACATTGCGGCCTGCAAATCTGTGATGGCCCGCCACAGTTTAACTGATGGGCCATTTCTCAAGATTTTGTAGCCTTGAATTTCAAACCAAATAACACTGGTAGAGGCAGAGCAGGTCGTGGCACACCTACGTGCACGATACTACTCCTATACTAGCTGAGTAGCTGACTAGCAGTAACTCCCAAACTGGTCCCAGCTGGTTTCAAAACATAGTTTCGCTTGCAATTAATTAAGCTCATCCTGCAGCACCATCGTGTACTGTACTCCTATATCACATACTCCTAGTAGTCACTTGTACTACTGACGTTACAACCAGAAGCATCAATGTATCGCCTAGCTGATCGACTTGAATAAACATGTTAGCGTAGCCCGACACTCGTACCGGCTCGTAACCCTCTTTCAATGCGGCCATGCCGTTCGTTCATGCGATACGCCATGCATGCATGGCCTCCTTCCATTAATTTACCCCTCGTCCTCCCCTTCCCCGCTGCGCGCTCGCCAGGCCTACGAAGCGAAGCGAAGCGCGTAGGCTAGCGCTGCAGCAGACCGGCCACACACAGGGGACCACGGCCTCGGGCATGTGAAAATCGATACGATGTAAGTGTCTTTGAGTGTTCCGCATACTGCTAACGGCAAGCACACTATGACCTTAAATAGGTTCTCCACAAATACATTTAATATAGAATTCAAACAAAGAGATGGTTAGAAACGTGATTATGTACAACTTGTATATCTGATAAGACTCAACTTGTTATAAGATAAACCGATTCAAATACTTTAACGGTCCCCCTCGATCACAACTTGCTGGGTATCAAGTTGAGATTGAATCTTAATCAACTAAATGCTTCGGTAAAGAGAGTGTAAAAGCAGCTGATCTAACCATACCGTTGCACATTGTAACCATCTCTCCCGATCCTTTAGCCACTAGCTAGACTTCAGGGATTAGTTAGCCACGATAGGCTTGCACGTTCGCTTCCTCCTGTACACAGTATATATGTACTGACATGAGATCAATACAGAGTGTGTTGCATCCTATTCCTTGTCTCTTACATGGTATCAGATTCTGAGTTCATCTCCATCGCTTCCGCACCTTCTTCCTTCCGATGGCTGCGTCCCACTCCGGTTCCACCGCTGAGTCCGGCCACCTCGACGACGACGGCAACCCCTTTGCCGCTGCGCCCGGCTCCTCCTTCCAGCACGACTCTGCCGCCATTCTCAACCACCCCCGCTCCCCCGTCTCCATGATTCTCGATCTGGAGGAGTCTAAACTACACCGCCTGGAGCACATTGTACATGGTGGCGTTTCGTCAGTTCGGCGTTGTCGACCACGTTGACGGCACCGTTGACGCGCACTCCCGCCGTGCCGACATGATCTGGACAAAGGCCGACTTCTTCCTCGTCTCGTGGCTCTACGCCACCATCTGCAAGGAGATCCTCGAGATCGTCATCCAGCGGGATCACACGGCGTACACGCTCTGGACGGCCATCAACGCGGTCTTCCTCGACAACCGCATGTACCGCGCCGTCTACGCCCAGCAGGACTTCCACAACACCTTCCAGGGCGACCTCTCCGTCACGGCGTACTGCAGCCGCCTCAAGTCCCTCTCCGACACTCTGCGCGACATCGGCTACCCCATCACTGACGCCGCCCTCGTGATCCAGACTCTCACCGGCTCAACCGGGAGCTCAGCGGCGCGACCTCCAACGTCTCCACCCGGCCAGAAGAATGGACGTTCGCCGCCTGCGCAGCTATCTTCTGCAGGAGGAGAAACGCCTCGCCCACGTCGCTACTCCGCGAGCGCGCCACTGCTCTTCTCCACGAACGCGTTCTGCTCCCGTCGGCCCTGGTCATCCCGCTCCCCCGGCCCCGGATCTTCTAAAACCGGCAACGGGGGGCGGCGGCGGCCGCAACCGCAACCGCAAGGGCAAGCCGCCACACCAGGACGGGCGCGCCCGCACATCCAGCAACACCGGCGGTGCGCCCCCTCCCTTGCCGCCGGCCACCAACCCCCTGGACGGGCGTCGTTCAGGCGTGGTCGATGCCGGGCTGGCGTGCGCCTGGCTCTGGGCTCCTTGGCCCGCGTCCCGGCGTTGCGCCACCTCAGGCGTACACTGCCTACGCGCCTTTCACACCGGCCTCTCTTCCCCACGCCGGCGGCTACACCGCGCCGCCGCATGCCGGCGGCTACCACGCGCCCCCGCCGCCCTACGGTGCCCCGATGACGCAATACGACCCGGCACTCCTTGCGGCTCTGCACGGCGTCCCTCATCCATCAGCTCACGGTGGCGGCGGTGACTGGTTCCTCGACACCGGCGCGACGGCGCACATGTCTTCGGATACGGGTAGCCTCTCTTTCTCCACTCCCTCTCCCACTACTCGCCACATTGTCGTCGGCAACGGCGCTCAGCTCCCTATCACGCACTCTGGCTCTCTCCACATCCCCACATCTTCCTCTCCCCTTGCATTGCGTAATGTGCTAGTTTCCCCTGCCCTCATTAAAAATCTCGTATCTGTTCGAGCTTTAACCGTGACAATCTTGTCTCTGTGGAATTTGACCCCGTTCGGCTTTTGTATTAAGGATTTCCGCACCAAGGCTCCTCTGCTCCGCTGTGATAGCCCCGGTGACCTCTACCCGCTCGGCCGTGTTCCTGCTTCTCCGGCGCCCCTTGCATTACAGGCCTCCACCGACGCAGCTCTCTGGCACGCCCGCCTCGGACATCCCGTCGCGATCACCTGCGTGCCGTCCTGCGAAGTTTTCCCTTTACATGTAATAAATCCATAGATCATTCTTGTCATGCCTGCCGTTTAGGCAAGAACCTACGGCTTCCTTTTAGCAGTTCCCAATTTGTTTCCCATTTTCCTTTCCAATTGTTACATTGTGATGTTTGGACATCACCCGTTCCTAGCCATTCTGGTTTTCAGTATTACCTTGTGCTTCTTGATGATCACACACATTATACGTGGACCTTCCCTCTCCATCGCAAATCTGACGTCTTTCGTACGCTCACCTCATTTCATGCCTTTGTTCGCACGCAGTTCATTGTTCCATTCTTAGCTTACAAACAGACAATGGCAGGGAATTCGACAACCATGCTAGCCGCTCCTTCCTTGCCTCTCACGGTATTGTGCTGCGTCTTACGTGCCCGTACACCTCACAGCAGAATGGGCGAGCCGAACGAGTTCTACGTACTCTCAATGAGAGCGTACGCGCGCTTCTCTTCCACGCCTCTCTACCACCCACCTTCTGGCCCGATGCCCTCGGCGACCGCTACGTATCTCCTTAATCGTCGCCCATGTCGCCCTCGCAACCTTGCCACGCCCTATGGTCTTCTCTTTGGCGTTCCACCTTCCTACGATGAGCTGCGTGTCTTTGGTTGTTTGTGTTATCCCAACATCACCTCCACTTCTGCACACAAGCTCGCCCCACGCTCCCTACCTTGTGTGTTCCTCGGCTACCCGGACAACACCAAAGGATACCGCTGCTACGACCCCAAGTCACGCCGTGTAATAATCTCTCGACACGTCTATTCGACGAGCGAGTTTTTCCCATGCAGGCTTCCTCGGCAACGGCGTCCCACCGCGCATCCCGCCGGTGCCCGACGATCCCTCGTCGCCCCTCCCTGTGCCTCTCCACCGAGCTCTTCGCACAGGGCGGGCCGCCCGTGTCGCTGCACCGCCTGATGCCCCAGCTCGATCTGCTACACCAGCCGCTGCCTCGCCCAGACACGCTGCCATGTCACCAACTTCTACTTCGGCTGCCAGTTCTGCTACGCCGGTCCCTTCGCAAGCTGCCGTGACAGGCGATTCCCCGTCACCACCCGACGCTGCCTCTGGTGCTTCTCCCGTCGACGCTCCGCCCGCACCACTGCATCCCATGGTGACTCGCGCGCGACAGGGCATCTCCCGGCCGAACTTGCGATACGCCACCGACTACGTCCTCGCCGTGGCGCCGTCATCCGCACCGGACCTGCCGC
Organism: Stipa capillata; assembly: GCA_019208055.1. Taxonomy (NCBI): domain Eukaryota; kingdom Viridiplantae; phylum Streptophyta; class Magnoliopsida; order Poales; family Poaceae; genus Stipa; species Stipa capillata. The sequence continues at coordinate 233,151 of JAGXJF010005506.1, read as the reverse complement.
CTGTCCCCACCTCAGTTCGCGCCGCTTTGCGTGATCCTGCGTGGTTTGCGGCCATGAGCGACGAGTTTCGCGCCTTGCAGGTCAACTCCACTTGGACGCTGGTTCCCCGTCCACCCGGTGCCAACATTGTCAGCGGAAAGTGGATCTTCCGCAACAAGCTCCTTCCCGACGGCACACTAGATCGCCGGAAAGCCCGGTGGGTCGTGCGCGGCTTCTCGCAGCGCCACGGAGTCGACTTCGACCAGACCTTCTCTCCCGTCGTCAAGCCGGCTACCATACGCGTCATCCTGCATCTCGCCGCCTCCCGCTCCTGGCCTATCCATCAGTTGGACGTGAAGAACGCCTTTCTTCACGGTCCACTCACGGAGCGTGTCTATTGCTCTCAGCCCACAGGTTTCGTCGACACGCGGCATCCTGATCACGTGTGCCTCCTCAGCAAGGCTCTCTACGGCCTGAAACAGGCGCCGCGCGCTTGGTATCAACACTTCGCCGGCCACCTGCGCACCCTCGGCTTCGTCACCGCCGTCTCCGACACCTCACTTTTCGTGCTTCGCCACGGCAACGAGCTGGCCTACCTCCTACTCTACGTCGATGACATTGTCTTGACGGCATCAAGCGATCGCCTCCTCCGCCACATCATCGACCAGCTCCACTCCGTGTTCGCCATGAAAGACCTTGGCCCATTGCACTTCTTCCTCGGCATTCAAGTGCGGCGTACACGCCAGGGCTTCTTCCTTCACCAAGGTCAGTACGCTGAGGAGCTTCTCGAGCGCGCCGGGATGACGACCTGCAAACCCGCGCCCACTCCGGTCGACACCAAGCCTAAGGTGTCCTCGGCCGGCAGCGTCGCCGCCAAAGACAGCGCGCACTATCGGAGCATTGCCGGCGCTTTGCAATATCTGACGCTAACCCCGCCCCGACATTGCCTACGCGGTGCAGCAGCTCTGTCTACATATGCACGCGCCGTGTGACTCTCATTGGGCTCTCGCCAAGCGGGTGCTGCGCTACGTTCGCGGGACGACACACCACGGCATCAACATCACCGCTTCGTCTACCTCCGACCTTGTCGCCTATTCGGATGCCGACTGGGCTGGATGCCCAGACACGCGCCGATCCACCTCGGGCTATTGCGTGTACCTGGGCAACTCGCTCATCTCCTGGTCTTCGAAGCGGCAACCGACGGTGTCCAGATCAAGCGCGGAGGCTGAGTACCGCGCTGTCGCCAACGCGACAGCCGAGTGCTCTTGGCTACACAATTTGCTGCGCGAGCTGCATATCTCCATCGACAAGGCTACAGTGGTCTATTGTGACAACATCTCTGCGGTTTACCTGTCAGCAAATCCTGTGCACCACAAACGCACCAAGCATGTGGAGCTTGATGTACACTTCGTCCGCGAAAAGGTGGCCCTTGGCGAACTGCGTGTTCTTCATGTCCCAACGAACCAGCAATTTGCAGATGTGATGACTAAAGGCTTACCCACTGCAGCGTTTGAAGATTTTCGTTCCAGTCTTTGTGTCAGTTCTGACGCTAAGACTGCGGGGGGGTGTAAAAGCAGCTGATCTAACCATACCGTTGCACATTGTAACCATCTCTCCCGATCCTTTAGCCACTAGCTAGACTTCAGGGATTTAGTTAGCCACGATAGGCTTGCACGTTCGCTTCCTCCTGTACACAGTATATATGTACTGACATGAGATCAATACAGAGTGTGTTGCATCCTATTCCTTGTCTCTTACAGAGAGTATTTATGAATATATCTGCAAGTTGATCTTGAGAGTTGGTGAACCGTATGTCTAGAGCTTTTTTAGCTACCTATTCACATACAAAATGAAAATCCACCTCTAAATGATCCGTTCGTGCATGCAATATTGGCTTTGCAGATGGGTATATTGCTCCAAGATTGCCACACCATAATCTGGGCGCTTAGGCCTGAACTATCCCGAACTCTCGAACAATAGATTGAAATCCAGAATAGTTCTGTTGTCGTGTTTGCTAAAACTTTATATTCGGACTCCGTGCTCGACCTTGACACTGTTGGTTGTTTCCAGGCACTCCACGAGACCAAATTGGCGCCAACGAACACCATAATCCACCAGTTGATCAACGATCATCAACACTCCCAGCCCAATCTGCTTCTAAAAATGCGTTTAACAGTAACAACCCTAAACGATGGATATGAAGCCCATCTCTACAGCTGAACTTCAGAAATCTCCGTATTCTTTTTACTACACCCCAATGGATATCTGTGATATGTTGCATACACTGACACACCTCGTTGACTGCAAAAGCTATGCTTGGCCAAGTTATTGTTAGATATTGAAGTGCTCCAATGGTACTTCCATTCTTAGTGGCATCGGCTATTGACAGAGGTTCACCGTCCAGTTTTGACAGCTTCTCCGAACTCGAAATTGACGTTGAAACTGGTTTGCATTGGCTCATATTAGTGCAATGTAGAATGTTCAGGATGTACTTTTGTTGAGATAGAAATAGCCCAAGGTCTGATGCAACTTCAATTCCAAGAAAATAATGAAGTGCACCTGGATCAAAGTCCTGCTAGAGCTGAGCAAATAGAGCACTAACTGCTACATCGGATGAACCAGTTATAATCAAGTCATCAACATAATAAGAACGTAGGTGAGCATTCCTTGTTGTTGCCGAATGAATAAAGACGTATTTGTTTTGGATGACACAAACCCTAGTCCATAAAGCTTGGTATTGAGCATCGAGTACCATGCACGCGGTGCTTGTGACCTTGTGGACTTTGCATATGTGAGTCGGTCTGGTCATATCCACAAACCCTGGAGGATGATTCATATGTATTGTCTCATGCAACTCACCATGTAAAAATTCATTCTTCATATCTGCCTACCGCAAATTCCAACCGCGAGACACTGCAATGTATAGTACAAGTCAAACAGTGGCTGCTTTGACAAGAGGTGAAAATGTGTCGTTGTAATCCATACCATATCTCTGACTGAATCCCTTGGCCACTAATCTCGCTTTATATCACTCAATAGACCCATCGGCATGCTTCTTTATTTTGAAATTTGTAGTCCACTATATTAGACGTACGTCGATGAGGTACCACATGCCATGTCCTGTTGGAAACAAGAGCATCAAATTCCTCAAGCATAGCTTGTCTCCATACTAACTAAACACCTTGGTCACATCTGACTTGTTTTTGAGGAGATAGAGCTATGTGTATTTGCCGAAGGCATCAACAAAATTAATATAGTACTTAAATCCTCCAATTGAGGTTATGGCAGGACTCCAAACATCAAAATATATTAATTCAAGTGGTGTTGAAGCTGAAAAAAATGGATTCAGGAAAAGGTAGTTGATGGCTTTTAGCCATTTGACAAGCATCACGCACTCAAACATCCAACGCTTTGTGGGACACAAAAGGTAAATCACAATACCTAATGACTCGATTAGCAATTGTTGGTGGCGGATGACCCAAATGGTGGTGCCACTGGGACGATGAAGTTTTCAGAATGCGAAGTGCCTTGTTATATGAATGATGCTTGGTTGGAGCCGTATAGAAGGACCATCTTCAACTCCTAATCCTTAAAAAAAAGCGATTGGGGTGAAATTCGAAGAAAACATCATTATCTCTAGTGAATTGATGTATGGACATAAGGTGTTTAGAGGCACTAGGAGCATGCAATGTGTCTTGGATTATGAGAGTTTTATATGGAGTGGAAAGCTGAGAATTACCAATACGTAGAACCGACATACCTCCTTTGTTTGCCATTTAGATTTGTTCTTTTCCATTGTATCTTTCACGAGTTACGGGGCGTTCAAGGTCATGCGTTATGTGATCCGTGGCTCCGGTGTCGCTGTACCAGTTTGTGTCAACCTGATATCCGCCATGATTGTTGTTGACTTAATTTGCCACACGATTTTCCTCGGCTTGATATGAGTGACCAAAGCGACTCCAACACTTGATCACCGAGTGTCCAATCTTGGAGCAGATTTGGTAGACAGGGCATTCACCAGAGTATCCTCCTGAAGAGCATCCTAAAGTGTCGTTGTTCCGTGGAGGCTAGTTGATGCGGCCACCATTACCGCGCCCACCTCCATTGTTACGACCATCACCATTGTAGCTTTGTCCTCTATTGATGCGCCCATCGTGGCCACCACTTTGGCCACTGCCGCGTGAGACATAATTCACTGACCTCCAAAGTCAGCTCATGTCTAGTTGTGCTAAGTCTGAAGTCAAACATCATAGCTGACGAAGTAGAAGTACAACTCATTGAGAGTCATTTGTTCTCTGCGTGCTATTTTCCAGAGGCCACAAGCGCATCATACTCGTGGTCGATACCTGACATGACATAGGCCGAAATTTCGGTATCGCCTAGCGGTTTTCCAGTGGCCATCATAGAGTTGGTGAGGTTTTTCACTTTCTGAAAATACTCTGCCACAAACATATCCTTCTTTTCTAGATTCCTAAGTTGCATCCGGATCCACATGACCTTCGACGTGTGACTAGACTGAGGACATCGATGGTCAGGGTGGGTAGAAGCCCTGCTGTGAGAGCTTGATCTTGTTGCACCCATTGGAGATACACTGGATTCACGATCTGAGTTGTGCCATCAGTGGTTGTGGTGGTGATAAATCTCTCAAGACATGAGGTCGATCTATTGATGTAACCCATGAGATTTGCACCCCTTAATGCTGGTAGTACCTGCGTCTCCCATAGGATGTAATTGTCGCAAGTCAGCTTCATGCTGATAATCTGTAATTGACATCATCATGCAAACCATCACCAAACCTGCAGAGAGCGCGCCGGCTTGGTTGGAATTTGTGGCGCCGGAGGTTTCGCGAGTTATTGGAACTCGGTGTAAGCATGAAGACGGATCTAATAGACAGGCTCTGATACCATAAAAATCGAAATGGTGTCAAGTGTTTTTGGGTGTTTTTCACACGCTCCTAACCGCAAGCATGGCAGGACATTAAATAAGCTCTTTGTAGATATATATTCAGTATATGATTCAAATACAGAGGTGGTTATAAATCTGATTATGTACAACTCGTATATAGGACAAAGACTCAACTTGCCACAGGATAAACTGATTCAAATTCCAGCATGGCCTGCACAGGTCTAAAAACTGAACCGGAAGGAATTGCAAATGCACATATATACGCCTTGCATGCTGCTGTGCAGCTGTTCAGGGTAAAAGTGTTGACCCCGTCCGCCGAGATCTCGAGCCGAATCGATCGAAGCGGCAAGGTTCATAAGTCCATGATGATGCAACCGTTTGGTCGACCTGCCTCGGCCATTATTATGGCACGGCAGGGCAAGGGATCTCGTAGCCGTAGCGTTAGCTAGCTAGCCTTGATTGCACCGTGCAGCCCTCGTTGCCGTGGCGGGGGGTTCTGCTCTGCGCTGCGCGGCTGCTGCTTCGGTTGCGGTATCCAATCTCCTAGGGCGTACGTGCAGTTGGTGCGGTTCTTCGATCCCGGCCACTGCACGGCCAAAGGTACATGCGATCCTACAGGCGTGTACAGCGTGGTAAATTGTCGAATCAGTACACAGTACTGTACCTATTTTCGTAGTTGCTACGCGTCCAAAGCTGGGATCGTAACCTGACACGCGGCGACGAGGAGTAGGACAGAAGCACCAGATCTCGCCCGTGCTTGCTGTACGCCGGCCAGTACGTATTTCGTCAGGTTACCCTTGCCGTATACGTGTATCTCTCTCTCTGATTTCTGTTTCGTACGTGCGGTGGGGGGGCCGGGGGTACAGTGCCACAGATCAGCCCCTGCTGCGAAACTGGGAAAACCTTATAGCTCGACGGGGGAATGGCGTCACCAGCCAACCTCGATTAAGCGCCGCCGTGAGTGGCCTGCCTCGCATTCCTCCGTACTTTCTCCTCCGTTGGAATCACGCCGGAGCACGCGGTTCGCGTCACGCGTGCGTTTGCGTGCGTTCGCGTCGCGTGCGTTTTGCCTGTTGTAATCGTCGGTTGCGCCGTGGAGATGGGGCACGTGACGGCGGTGGTTACGACGAGAGGATTGGGCGGCGATAGTTGGTCCCGGGCGCGTCGGCCTGCCGATATAATCCCCATGCTTCACCTACTCGATCGGTCATAGGGTATACGAGAGAAGATCTGGTATTGCGTCTTCTGCCATTTCGGTCAACAAGGTGACGCTCCAATGCGCAGCGGTTTTATTTAAACTTTGCTAGATGATGTTGAGTGTTTTATTGCCCCCTTAAGAATGGCTTATAGATAGTTTAAAGATAAAAATAAGCCATAAGCTAAACTTAGGATAAATCTGAGATAAGACTTAATTTCTAAGCCCATATTATTTCTCATTGGTGACAAGAAGTCCCAAATTCAAGGCTTCCCGAGCTTCTCAGCTCTTCCCACTTAACTCCTTCCAACATTATCCTTAATTTTTATGGTATTTACGAAAAAACTACCACTCCAAAGAAACCCTGTTCTTTCTCCTTCCCAACCACACGCGCCTCTCCTCTCTGCTCTCTCGCGTCCGCTCGCCTCCCTCCACAGCAACGACCCGCCGCCCGTCCCACTCCCTCCCCCGCGGCCACCGTTCTCCCCCACCCGAGCGCCCCCACCAGCGCTCACCCAACCTGAGCGCCCGCCCCCCAGCGCCTCCCCCCACTCGACCGCCCGCTGCGGCCCTCCTCCCGCCATCCCGTACCACGCCGTCCTCCCTCCCCGCCGTCCCGCGGCTCCCTCTTGCGCCGCCCTCCCTCCGCCCTCCCTCCGGTGCCACCTCTGGTCAGACGCGCCGGCCGGATCTGCCCTTCCCTCACCGGACCTCCCTTCTTTCGGTGCTCAGATCCGCCGGACGCGCCGCCATCATCCCGCTGAGCTCGACGCCTCCCTTCCTCCGACGCTGTGGCCTCCCCACACCGGGCTCCCCCGCCGCCGGTCTCCCTACGCTGACGGTGCAGCCCCGAGCCGCGTCCTCCCTGATCCGGCCCCGAGCCGTCACGGCCTCCCCACGACGCCGGTCTCCCCGTGTTGATCTCCCCCGTCACGGGGCTCTCCCTCGGTGGTGGTCTCACACGCGCCGGTCTCACCGGCGTTGCCCTCTACGCCCCTGCCCTCCCCATGTCGGCCTTTGCCGCGCCGGCCTCCTCCACAGCGAAGCAGCAGCAACGCAGCCGCAGAGCAACAACAAAGCAGCAGCGTGGCAACAGAACACCCGAGTAGTTGTTATTGTTGCAATTCATCCTTTGCATTGTGCACCAAAGAGGAGTACCAGTGTTCAATCTAGATATCTTTGAAAGAATTTGACTTTCTTGCAGAAATTCATTTATTGGTAGATGAATTGCTTGAGCAGGGGACGGCATGAATCAACCTTACAGTATGTTGTACAAATAAACTCTATAAGACAAAGATTTCACCTGTTAAACAACAACAAAATGATTCCATGGGCATTTTAGATTTTGCACCATTCATTTTATATAATAAACTCAAATCTATAAGATGTTCCTAAGAGGCATAGCTTATTTTCAGAGCTTATTTTCACTGGAGCTTATAGACAGCTTATTTGGACAGCTAGCTTATGCACAAGCTCAAGCTATCCCTAAGGGGGCCAATATAGGGTTGTAGAATTAGTATTAGATATGGGATGATGACCGTTTGGTTTAGTGCTAATAAGAAACGTGGGAAAAGGTTGGCTTGCAATTTTGACCTCATTTGGTTAAATGGCAGGGCAAGTTCTTCCACCTTGCCGTCCGCATTTCATTCCACGAGTTTTTATAAACTATATTTATTGCCATGGAACTACCAAACGGTTGTATTTTCAAGAAGTCGTGTCACGACGGTGCAGTTTTTTCTTGCTAGAAAATAAGAAAACAAACCCATTAAATTTGCCCAACAATGTACTCACGTACATCCACGCATGGAAAAGTAGAAGTTTTAGGAAGTCTGCTCCACCATGTATTATATCTTAAACATGTCAGCTAAGTAAAGTGCTGATGTAGGGGTCTAATTAAAAAATAAAGAAAAATGTACCATATCTTAATCTTGATATAGTTCTTACCATAGAACCCAACACAAGTTATGTTTTTCTCTCACAAAACGTATCGAATGGCAACTTGTTTAGATACTCACTCCGTCCAGGTATAGAAGACGTATTTGATTTATTAAAAAAATATTGTTGGATCAGTGGCGTCCCGACAGAGAGGGGGTGAATGTCGAGTTCAAATTTCTTTCACAAATTCTTCACATATGTCAAATTCTTCACATTCGTAGTCATATTGAAGAACTAGTATGATCCAAGTAAAAATGTAGCGGAAACACCCCCAAAATCCCTTGGTGACATGGAGCTCGTCGATAGCTTCGAAACGAGTCCAAGATCACCAAATTCCGAGTTCAAACGCAAAAGTTATGGCAGAAACAGTGAAACGATTCAGCTGAACAAAAAGAATCTCAGAAGTTTCGGGAATTTTTCCGGACACTCCGAGATTTCTAAAGAAAATCAGCAGACAAGAACAGTAGCGAATCTTGAAAGTTCCGGGAATTTTTCCGGATACTCCGAGATTTCTGAAGAAAATCAGCAGACAAGAATAGTAGCGAATCTCGGAAGTTCCGAAATTGAAGAATCAGACACTCCGAGATTTCTGAAGAAACTGAAGAACTCAGCAGGCAAAAATAGAAGTGAATTTTGGAGGCTCCGAAATTGAAGAATCAGACACTCCGAGATTTCTGAAGAAACTGAAGAACTCAGCAAGCAAGAATAGTAGTGAATCTCGGAGGCTCCAAGATTGAAGAATCGGACACTCCGAGATTTCTGAAGAAACTGAAGAATTTGAAGAATTCAGTAGAAGATCAGCCAGGTTCCAGAACTGAGATTTCAATCCAACTTTTTGGCTAATTCAGAATCTACCCAATCAAATCAAACCAAAATTTGCAGAGAGGTGTAGGAAAGTCTTGTGAATCTAGATCAAGTGTTGATCTCCATAAAAACTTCTCAAATCAAGACATTTAGCCTTTTTCTTCAATCAGCCCTTGGAAATGAGAAAAAGAGAAATTTTGAGGGGAAAGAAAGCTCGTGAGGAATCTTGATCTCAAATCAATATGGTATCATCTCACATGTCCCAACAACCTATTCCAAGCCCCAAATCACAGCATCAAACCCTACAAAGATTGATCACGAAAATCCCATTTCTTGCTTGTTTTCCAAGAAAAACTTAAAATAGAGAAAAAAAAGGTTGAATCCTTGGGTATGCTTGGATGAAATCAGTATGGGGATGATCTTTCCATCATTGACTTGCCATACCACAGATCAATCCATAGGAGAAAACAAGAAAACAAAAATTCAAAAGAGCTAATGAAGAAGATAACTCAAGAACACAAGGGAATGGAGGAAATCTTTTTGTATTGTATTTTCATGGATTTTCTTGCTGTTTCAAAGACCTCTCACGAATAGGCCAAAACTCACTTGAGCAGCCCCTAACTAGGGTTTTTACAATGCTTACAAAAGGGTTGAGGGATAAGCACCTCTTACCCCTCCTTTTATAGTGGTGGAGGCGTACCTCCCACCACTTGGGCCTTAAGCCCACTTAGATGGCATGAGCACTTAGCACGCATCACAAAGCGTCTAAGTGACTCATCCACCATCCATCTTTTCCTTCTACCTTAAGCAACTAACCCTAAACCGCTTCCCGACCGCCGCCGCAGTTTCTTGGTTATGCTTCGGTAGATTTCGCGTTTTTATCAAAACGTCATCGCACTGACTTGGTCCTCACGTCTCGTCTCCACCCGTTTTCTTGTCCTCCGCGTACATGCTTTTAAGTCGCACGACGTCGTCGCCACCTCCTTGACCGCATCTCAGCCCTCCAAGCCTCATGCCGGTCCATATGACCGAACCATCGCCGCACTCAACTCGCACCTGCACACAATAGACCAAGCGAAGTGCTGCGAACACAAGTTTTCCACTTGACCCAAGTCAGTCGAGAAAAATCCTTCAAACACTTAATTTTTTCTTGAGACAAATTGAGAAACTCAAACATATGAATCACACAACAAGTAATTCAAATCTCGAATTCATGCAACCAAAAGAATCAACTCCACATATGGTGGCAAAATATTCATCACAAATATTGTCAAGTCTTCACATGACTCACAAATACTTTGATTAACAATTATTCTATTAGTATGTAATGTATATGGCATAAAATTGATGTTATTAGATTCGTATTCAAAAGTACTTACTTATTATTATGACTTATATTACATAACCACGTATTAATGGATTAATTATTGGTCAGAGTCTTGTCTTAACTAATTAAATTACACCTTATATACTTAAACAGACAAAGTACAACACTAAAATATAAACCACCGAGAAAGTTGTATCTAAACATATATTTAATACCTATAATACAGCTTAAGGTAGAATACACTCGAATTATCCTTACATCACCAAACTCTCAAAACCACAAGTTTTGTTTTCCGTGACCACCACTATCAAAACCATAATCTGGATTAGATTTCCTAACAATGTTTATGTACTAGGGGAAATTACCTATGAGGGGCGCCTCGTGTAACTCTTTACCATCAAAACTAGATTAAGAAGAGGAAAATCATGAAATACCACTTCAAACACGTACAACCACACGGACACCACTCTAAAGTTTGGCCTTTGTGCTATATCATTCAAATATATTTTAGATGTATGAAAATCATGTGAACTTCTTTATTGCCTTTTCCTGCTTTAATTTCCCATTTTCCCCGAGCCACATGAAAATGTAGAACAACGATGGAAAAGTAAGAGAAATTAAGATGAAAAACTTGCTGGCCCAGCCATCAGCCCAGCTCGAGAATGATCACTGAGTAATAAAAGATGCCATACTAGGGTTTCCTGGGCGCCTTTGCATTCTCCCCATTGCGACTCCTGAGAACTAACAATCCATCGACCCTGTTGCGGCTCTGTCGACCAATTTTGCTATTCCTCCCCTGCTCCATCCTCGACGCCACGTCTCCGGCCATGGCGCCCCTCCACCTCCTCCGTTGATCCATTCTCCCCGTCGCTCCCATGCTACTCCAGGTACTCCATGGTTGGCTGCTTTCTTCTATTGGCTAGGCAACCGCGCAAGCTGTCATGGCACTGGGCACGAGTATGCCATACCGGTCACGCCTCAAACGGTTTTTTTGCTCGTCTGCAATTACCTGTTAGGTATGTCCACACTTAATTACTTGTACATTTTTCCTCCAAAATTATTTATACAATACTACTACTTAAGTAGTTTAGCTGTAGTTCTCACATTGGAACATTCTTTCACCATCGCTATTTAGCTTGTTAAGAAAAAAAATCGATATTTACCGACGTACTAGGTAACAGTAGAATCCATTTCTCGACGGCAGTAACAGTGACTATCCATTTCTCGACGGCAGTAACAGTGGTTATCCTGGTACGATTCCGTTGGTTGTGGTACCCCACCCAACAACACACACACACAGCTCAGGGTGGTCCACAGGGTCTAGAACCCGTTCCCCGTTTGAACCGAGCCCTATATAGCGCACCCTCCGATGGCGTGGCCTCGATGCACAAGATGATAAAGAAGCCAGGCCAAAACACTTATTTGACCGGATCAGTTCGTAGTTGGCTAGTAGCACTACCACTGTCACCAACCTGCAGAGAGAGAGAGAGAGAGAGAGGAGAGAGCACCACACCACCCGGATCACACTTTCCCTGGATCCTTTCCCCGTTGCGCCGAGCCAGCCTCGCAGACGCGCGCGCGCGCAGTGTGGCAACTGGAAACTAGCGTAGCCAAAGAAAACAGCCCCTCGGGTACCAGCGTGTGTGCCGGTGGGTGCGGGGCACTAGCCACTAGACGATACGGCTGCTGCTGCCCCTCCACGATCTCGTCTCGTGTACCTAGCTAGCTCACCTCACCCCGCCGGAAATATAATCATTTGCCGGATCGGATCTTGGCGTGAGCTCTTGGCCAGACCTGCGCTGCGCTCCAAAAGCCGCGCCCCTGGCCGCGGGTGGCGACCCACGCTAAGCTAGCTAGCCGCTGCGATTCTGAGGTACCCGAATGATTGCGAGTGTTTTCGCATTTCGTTTTTCTTTGGTTCCTCTCGCATCTCGTTTTGCTCGTGTCTCTCGCGGTCTTTGCATCCCCTCGTTTCCTTTCGTTGTTGCCTTGTGCTCGGGCTCGGTAGGCGCGGGGGGCAACTAGGGGGAATCTTTTTCTCCCTGCGAGCTGCTGCTGCTGCTGCTGCTGCGTGGTGTAGTGAGGTGATGTGAGAACACGCGTTGCTTCTTCTTCTCCGTTTGCTGCTGCTGCTGCGTGTCTCTGATTTTTACTGCCTGCTGGTTCTGGGATTGCGCGAGAGGTGTGTGGGTGGGTTTGGTTGCCTGAAAAGCTCTTCGGAAAAAGGTTTCCTCTTCCGGGCTTCACGTAGGCATCGCCGCTTCTCCGACTGTAGCTCTGCAATCTCATACCATACCTACTCCGTGTTTTGGCGCTACGCTTCTTGCTCTTTTCTGCTTGGGCTAGTTGAGACTTTTTCCACTTCGGTTTCCTTCTCTGTGCAGTCCCATGTTTCTTGGCTGCAGACCTCTCTAAAGGTTTCTTCACTTTACCGTTCGTAAAAAAAGAAAAGATTCTTTAAAGGCTTGTAAAGTCTCTTGCTTTGTTCGTCCTGCTATTTCAAATTGTAAGATGTTCATGTTCTTTGTGTTTGCACTAGTTTTTCAACTTTCAAGAACCCCCAACGTTGATCTCCACAAGTTCCGATACTACAGTAGTGCCTCCGTTCTTGCAGTTTGCAACCTTTTGTAACTTTGTTGTCTCACAGCCACTTGCTTTCTTTCTTGAATCCTTTGAGACGGTCGCTGCACTTTTTGATGCATCTGCCGTCGCATTATTCGTGCAGAACCGCAGAGAGGGTCACACCGCCATGGGACGCGCGATGAGATGGCTCAGGAAGGTGCTCACCGGCAAGAAAGAAGGAGACAGGGATCGGGACAAGGCGCAGAATGCCGCTGCCACCCACGGTGGCGTGGCGCCGATGGAGAGGAGGAGGTGGAGCTTCGCGAAGCCGAGGAACAGTGTGGCCGACGGCAGCCGGAGGCCTTCGGGGACCGCCGTCGTGGCCGGGGAGCTGTCTCAGGTGAGGCCGTGCAACTGCGGCCAGGAGCGCGAGGTGGAGGCGGCCGTCATGATTCAGAAGGCCTCAGAGGTTACCTGGTACGATCCTCCAATACGGTTCTTGGTTCATCATAGTTTTTTTAAATAAAAATTAAAAATTAAGAAAAGATTAAATTAATTTTGTTCTAAGCTTTAGTGTTTTTAGGTATTGTTTCCCCTGTGGATACAGTTCTAAGCAATGAATGAATAGGTGTACGGTATATTGGTAGATTCTTCTGCTTTTGCATTGGACAAGAGATTTGACTTCGCTTTACTTACTGTTGCAAATGGTTGCTGCCTTTTCTTTCCGTTGAGTCGTTAGCTACTGCTCATTGTTTGTTTAATCTGCTTCTGAGGATTTTTTTTTGTTTCGTTCTGAACCGCTTGGTTAACTGCACAGTGTGACACAAGCCTACACGAGGTAGTCGTCATCGCAGTTATCAAATTCTTCACTGTTTTTTCCTGCCACTAAAAAAAAATGCTCTCCGATGTGCGTGTAAATTTTGAAATTTGTACCGCAACCGCAGGCTAGGAAAGCGCTCCGTGCTCTGAAATCGCTCGTGAAGATACAAGCTCTGGTACGTGGCTACCTCGTGAGGAAGCAAGCAGCGACGACGCTGCACAGGCTGCAGGCGCTAATGAGGCTGCAAGCCTCCTCGCACGCTCTGAGGACAGCGTCATCCCGGAGATCCATCGAACAAGTGAGAATTTTTCACCATGACGCTTCCTCGGATGAACCACATTTCATCAGATGAAATTAAATTTGAATCTTTTTGGTCCGTTTGATACGAAGGAGCGGATGTCGCTGCCGGTGGTGCATCGCCGGAGGGTGTCCGAAGGCGGGGACACCACCTTCGATCGAGCCCGAGGATAGTGGAGATGGACACGTGCCAGGTCCGGTGCCGGTCGTCCCGGATCACGAGCCCGTACGCCGCAGCTGACCAGCCGGCTCCGTGCTGCTGTCCTCGCCGCTCCCTTACTTCTACAAGCCGCCGTCGCGCCTCCATGAGCACCACGAGTCGCGGCAACCCAAGACGACCCAGAACACGCCCCGCCTCGGCGCGCTCCCGGGCTACTACGGCTCGCCGGCGAAGGGCCGCCCCTCGTGCCGGGAGTCCAGCAGCCCGCGGTACATGGCGGACACGGCCTCCTCCGTGGCGCGCACGCGGTGCCAGAGCGCGCCGAGGCAGCGGCACGGCACGCACACCGCCGAGGCGAGGCCCAGCCTGGCCCGCGCCGGGTCGAGGAAGGCGCCGCCGCAGCCACAGGACAGCTTCAGCTTCAAGAGCTCCGAGGCCAGTCGCATGGAGGACTACTCCGAGATCAGCGACGAGGTCACCAGAGATTACTATACCTCGACAAGCTCTGGTGAATCCATTGCTTACTCACAGCCAACGCGTCACTCGTCCGGCGCTACTGATTAGGAGAAAGTTTTAACATTTGGTACAGTACATATTAGTATTAGGATTAAGAAATCTTAGTTCGTGGCCAAAAATATTTCGTCATGTGTACTAGCTCAAGTATGGCAGAGAGAAGGAATAAAATCTGTTCTGCTTCTACTAACCATTCAGGAAAAACGAGGCCACAGTTCTTGCTTGTTTCGGTTCTGACACTACAGGCACGGCTTCAATGCAGACGAGCAGTTGCATCTGATACCGACGTCTGCCCTCAGAAACAAGAAAATTACGGGGTAGATAGTACAGAGAGCATGGAAACTGGAATGAAGGAAATTAATGGGTATGCGGACGAGTTCTTGGCACTCGCAGTCGCGGATCGTTCGCAGTGAAGACAAGGTTGTGGTTGTTTGGTACAGCTCTGCAACCGCATTGCTTTATGGATCAAATAAATGTTTGACGTGCCTTGCTTTGATGTGAAGTATCTGGCAAGGATCGTGAAAAATAGTACTAGTACTAGCACTGCGACATGGTTTCATATAGTAGATTGTTGAAATGACGGAGTTGGTTTCGCTATGAAAAGTTTGGGCAAATTCAATGCTTGTGCAGATTTGAACGACGACACGATCACGTCCTTCTCAATCTTCAGAATTTCTTCAGAATTAATGTGACCAACTGGTGACAGTACAGGCCAGTTGCCCAATATCATAGACTATCTAATATGGGGAGTGCCTACATATTAGTGTAGTTTGGTGAGCTTTTGTTGCGAGTCATTTTAAGACTGAATTGCTCTTGTTTGAAACTTGGGCTTAGGTGATCAGCATGACATGTGGTCATGCGCACCCGCCGCTAGTTTACTTTGTTGATAGCTGACGAGGTCGCCGCAAATATATGAGTTTGTTTTGCGCATTTCGGCGGTTCAGACTACAGAACCAGATAATGTGCAAGATACGTAGTAATTCAGAGTTGAGACCAAAAAATACAGTTGTTTAGGTATAAAATCTACTCTTGCAAAGTAGGAGTACAAACGGAGCTGTTTGTGTGCTCTGAAACCATGCGAAAATTCAATGGATTAAACAACTCTCAGCGATAAACTGCTGAAATCTGTTCAACCTGTTCGAAGTCTCAAGCACGCTCCGGAAACATGTACTCCATTTCCAACACTTGAAAACGGTGCGCGAATTTTACTTTTCACCCTCTCTCTCTTCACTCGACTGCTTCGCCATGCTGTCTGAGCTCTGAACCGTGGGTTGAACTCTGAACCCCCATTGAAGAAGACACGACTCGCAGCTGTCAGTTTTGTTCTGAGCTGACGGGGTGACTGGAAAGGGTATTTGTTTTTTATCTGCTGCTGCTGCTGGTGGATCTAGATCTTACTTTTTGACAGATCGGTGTCGTCTGAATCTGTCTGTGGCGTACAAGCGCACTGCGTACGTACGCGCTACAAGATTGCTGTCCGTGCCGCCCCGCTGCGTAAGCGTGCAAGCCTTGGCCTTGTCAGTGGCTCAGTTCGATGCAGGTGTCAAATAGCCTGCTCCTAGTAAATTCAATACCCCGTACTGGTATGTACTACTACTATCAGCATCATCGGGACCGTAAAATTTGCAAAAATCTGCAGAACTATTTGTGTTTCAGTTTGAAAATACGAAACGGGTTTGAACGTAGGGTTAGCTGGGTGATGTTTGCCGTGCTTAGTTTTATTACTAACTTTCACGTTTATTTTGGTTGCAAGTGAAGTACCCGGCCCACAAAGTATGGTTTCTCTATATGGGCTGGGCTTGGAATGCACCAATTGCTGGCGCTACTGCTTGGCGCAAATTATCTTTTTCATCAGGACAGTACGCAATGTTTTCTAACTTCTACGTTTATCGGAACTGTCAAAATGAACGAAGGTAACTCTCTCTCGCATAAGACCCTTTTGCTAATTCCAAATTGTCCAAAAAAATTGTAATTTTTTAGTTATCTAAAATTACACATCATTTAACTTAAAATTATAGTCTTAAAAATATACAATTTTAGTGAGAAGTTACTACAATTTTTAGTCTATAGGTTATATTAGAATGAGGTGAAGACAATGATGATTGGATATTGATCCAAAGGCTTAGAAAAGTGACTGAGAGTTAAGAAAATTTCAGACAATTGAGAAATAGAAAATTCTCAAAAAAAAGGAAAAATAGATTGCCTATCTGTCAATTTCCTAATATTCTTTTACATCTCAGTTACATTTTAAACATTTGAATCAACATTTAATTATCTTTATCCCCCACTTCACTTCATACATAACATACAAACTCAAAATTGTACTAAGTTTTTACTAAAATTGTACATTTTCAATATTATAATTTTAAACTAAGTGACGTATAACTTTAGATAATCTAGACTCACAAAAATTCCAGGCAACTTAGAATTAGCAAAAAAAATTTAAAAACGTGTTGAAGACCTGAGACAGCCATGCTCGGCATGCAATGTCAAATGCTGCAATCGAATCAAGATTTCTCTGCTACTTCTTTTGTCATTCATTTTCACAAGGTTAACTGAGTTCATTTTCGTGCTACAACCTGAGCCACTCCAATCCATCATGAAGCTGAGGGAGATGAAGGGCTTGGCCTCCTCGTCGGTGAGCTCCCTCGACCACTCCACCCTGCCGGCGTAGTTGGCCCCGGGCCCCGTGCATTTGTACTGCCCGTAGAACACCGTCCTGCAACCGAACACCACCGGCACGTCAGATATCATGGGAACCACCAGAGAAAGCAAGATGAGTGCGTGCCAGCGGCGGCGCGGCAGTGACTGACGTACATCTCGCGCGTGGGGTCGCCCCAGTTATACCAGCCGCGGGGGATGATGATGTTGTCCATGTAGGTGTAGGCGAAGACGACGCGGGAGAAGGTGCCCCAGGCGCGGCCGAGGTAGAGCGCGCCGGAGCCCGTCACGCGGCAGTTGACGAACGAGAAACCTGTGTCGTCCAGGAGGCTCATCCGGTTCTGTGCCGTCAGCGCACCGTAGTGCTGCGAGATCGCGTGCACGTGGCACCCCTGCATCAATCACCGTGTCTTTCAAATTAGAAATCTTCCGCAAGCGATTTCTTAGCGAACACAACTTTACATTAAGATACAAGCTTTTTAATAAGTTATTTATTTACTTTGTAATTAAGACCTCTAAGCTCTTAGTAGATTCGTAGTAGATCCTACTGTAACCTCTAACAACAAAAATAGTCGTTTCTAGCTCCTATATGTTAACAATAAGATTATTTCTACTCTTTCCTTTTTCTACTCTTTCCTTCACATTATGACACTTAAAAATGACTGACGTGTTGGAAATACCCTTTTAAGTCAGATCCACGTAATAGTACGAGCGTTGACTACAAAAGGGCGTTTTGACCAAGATGAAGACAGTAGCTAGTCCCTAGTAGCACAACCGAGTTAGCGAACTTTTAAAGTAGAAATCCATTGGTGCACAAGGGGCATGCAAACACGCGTACCCAGATGAGTGTGCCTATTTCCAACTCAAAATGCATATCTACACACATTTGGAGTCTCCCGAAACTGCAACCGATTTTCTTTTCGAAACACCCGGGTGTGTGTGCAGCGGGTGGACAAAGTCCGCTTTCACTTCTAAAGAGATGATATCAAAGCTAAGTACAAGCGAAAGCGAATAAAAGTGTAATTTCTCTCTACCATACCTCCAATGTGAATTTCATTTGTCAACCAAATAATGCACGATCGATATAGAAGATTTACTCCTAATCCACCTTTTCTATAACCAAATCCATTCCCTGACAACACAATTTTGTTTCAGCAACGCATAGACTCAATCTTAGTAGTTGTCAATGGAGGACACTAGTTATGATTTGTTTGGTTGAGCTGTGGCTATTGACAAAACTATTGTTGGTTGCTGTTTGAAAAAACTGCTATGTCTGTGGAAAAATGAGCATGTAGTTTTTGGTTGATCCAAATAATCTATAGTATTTTAGAAAATGAGCACTGAAACTTCAGCGCATTGCAAAAAGCTAACAGAAGGCAGCTTTTTCAAACAGTTGAATTTGTATTGCAAAGCCCACAGCTATCGTTGGCAAAAGTTACTGAAAAACTGGCCGTTTAATTGGATTTTAGTTTTTTTTTAGTGAAAAGTTGCTGAAAAATTCAACCTTAACTTCTTTTTCTTGCACTAGATAACTAGGCTAAGCAGACAGGATGTCAGGCACAGGCACGCCCGGCGCCAGGTTCTCCGTCACGGGCCAGAGCGGCCGGCACCTGGGGCCGGGTCCTCCAGGGACCAGAGAACCTGCTGGCTTCAGAAAGCCACGTTCCGCAACAGCACCGGCGCCAACGACAAGGGAGCGACAGGTTTACTCCCATATACAAAACCACAGCACCAATTAGTTAATGGGAATCAACATTCCCATTCAGGCTACCTCTTGTCCACGGATGCACAACGCATCGTGCATTCCAGATTTGCAGGGCCAGTCACAGGTGGACAGAAACGAGATACGAGATCGGTGGCACCGGTGTGTACATGGGCACGCACGGAGGCGGTGGCTGCAGAATGAGATTATATTTTGGCCCGGAATGGCTTGCTGCTGGGACATAGGGACAGTATCTATCACGGACTCAAGGAGTGCTAGTATTCCCTTCCAGGAATGCAACAGGACCTCTTGGTTTTACAGTGTCAGAGAACTCACGTACGTACGCAGTGCATGAACGGACCCGTGCAAGTCGACGGGCTCTTGTAACTCTACGCGGGACACTGTAGCCGATAGGCCAAGATGGATACTTTAAATTGTCGGAACGCTGTGGCCCAGTGGCTACCGACATGTCACCCTCTTGTGCTGTAGGGGTTTGTACTACTAGACACACTGACATATCCGATTGAGCAAAGATATCATGTTGACTTGGGCTGCAGGAGGGGCTCTGCTTTGCAAGCTGCAACTTGCGGAGCGTGGATTTTGTGCACACGAGAACATACATACCTACTATTTTGAAATATTTTGATAGCACATTTTAAAGTTTTAGAAACATCTAAAAAGTTTAAGATGTACATAAAGTATGTACCTATAATTTTTTGTTAAAAATATGACTATTTGCAATCGGTGCCAAAAACACAAGGGAAGATATCGTATAGTAGTGAACAGTAACATCTGAAAAAGAACGTATATTTTTTCGTACGGGTTGCAAATGATCATATTTTTAAATCAAAGTTTACATATATATATTTAATCTCATAATATACATATGTGATTATTTTAAAGATTTTTTTCAAAACTTTTAGCTGTAAGTGATAGTGAATAAACTCTAATAGGTGCACGAGACTATATATGCACCTTGTTATTTTCCGAAATTCCTGCTCTATTTAGTGGGAGAAATGTTTGTACTACAAGGCAAGGGAATTGAGATGGTGCGCACCTCGTACAGGGAGAGCGCGTTGCCGAAAATGAAGTCCACGGAGCCTTCGATGTAGCAGTCCCTGTAGTAATGCCGGCCCAGGTGGTCATACAGCGTGTCCTGCGCGCCCAGGAAGTTGCATCCCACGAACGCCGCGTTGTCCGCCGATATCCGCAGCGCCACCCCTTGCTTCCCCAGCGCCCCCGGCCTCGGCACCGGCGCCGTGTTCTGCCGAAACGCAAATCGATGTCACGTTCATTCACAACGAACAACAAGAGCGCGTTTCACCACGAAGATCGAGCAAGGCTGTCACGACGAGGGCGCACCTTGAAAGTGATGTTCTTGGCGACGAAGAACTGGGCGTTCACCGCGAACGTCGCGGAGGCGAACGTGCCGAACGGGCGGCCCCACGGCCCGACCGTGTCCGCCGTGTCGCCCCACTGCACCACCGTCTTGTCGGCGCCGGCGCCCTCGACGGTGACGAACGCGCGCATCGGCGATATGGTCACCTTCTCCCTGCACGCCGCACGGGACACACGGATCATTGTAACTAACCGTCAGACGCTAAGCACTGGATAATAGCTACACTGAAGCGAACGTGGTCACGTACGTACGTGTATGTGCCGGCGTTGACCTTGATGACGACGCGGGCGAGGTTGATGAGCGGGAGCGAGTCGACGGCGGCCTGGATGGTCGTGAAGTTGCCGGCCGCCGGGTTCCTGTCCACGACCAGCGTGCGCGCGGGGAGGAACGCGCGGTTCAGCGCTCGCTGGAACACGCTGTGGTCGAGCCCGCCCATGAACCGCACCCACCGCGTGAACTGCCGCTCGATCGCCTCCGCCCGCGTCGCGTTCGCCGGGTACGGCTTCGCCGCCGCTTTCCCCCGGCCGCAGGCCCTTGGTGTGCCTGTGCGCGCGCCCGTGCCGCCCGGCCTCCACGTCGCCCGACGTGACCAGCAGCACCACGGCAATGCAAGCCAAGAACCGCGCCTGCGACCACACCGCCATCGCCAATGGCGAACTGGGAAGGGCTGTTGCGGTGGTCACCGGTTAGCTAGGTACCTACGTACAAGGGGTGTCAGGTTTAATTCTCGGGGAGGATACGGTGGGGGGAATTTAAGGAGATCACGGGCATACTGTTTCGAAGGAACGATGGAATGACACAGCTCACGAGTCACAGGAGAGGCTGCTATGTTGGTTGGTTGTGGGCGCGTGCATGCATGTGTGCGTCCGTCTTCTCTGCCTCGACTAGCTTTGCTGCTTTAGCTTCCCCTGTCTTATTGGCAAAGGCGACCTGTACGTAGTACAGTCGCGACGCCGCGCCGTGCTGGATTTTCCTGGACAGGAGGGATTTTCTTGGGGACAGCATGTAATTCTTTTGCTGGATTCGGTATGTACGGACGCTCATGTAACGTATATCTTTTTACCCCGTGATTTGATTTGTTTTGAGCACTGTTTTCTTCTATCCTGGTTCCATTCCTTATCGGCATTAGGGTCTTGGGGAACGTATGAGGTTAGAACTTGTAAATTGTGATTGAACTGGTTCGTCAGTTAGTGTATATAGTGGAAAAGATATGCGCATGGGCTTGTTTGGTTGTTTGGGCGTAAAGGACTGGGCCCAACCAACATGTATGCGTCCTGAGTTTCACACGAAACAATTCAATACCCGCAAAAATCAGATAAATTATCTGATCCAAAAGGTGCTCGAAATACATTTCTCCTCCTTTTTCACTCTCTCACAAACTCACATATACAATTTTCAAAGTTTCGTGCATTTTTTTTCTGCGTTGATCCGCACATCCTGTTTCTATGGTTTCCTTTGCCATTTCCGTGTTTTTGCTATTGCTAGCCTTGTGTCTGGCCTACCTAGGCTCACCCATTGGGTCATTCCAAGGTGACTAGGCAACTAGACATGTTTTAAATGTTTCACCTATTTAATTATACCATCAAATCATGAAATTTGAGTTATCGAATATGGCATGGTTACCATCAAGTACTAGCTATTCTTGGAGCTCAAGAGCCTCTTTGGATTGTAGGAATGTAATATTAAAAAATATGAAAAACACAAGAATTTGAGAGGAAATCAAGCGAAGCACGTGAAAAATGCATGATTAGTCATTTGGATAGAGCATACAAAGAATGCCTTGATCTTATGCTAATGAGTAGAAAAAAGAGCCCCGAGGAGATGTTGAAATTTCTATGGAACTAGCGACATAGGAAAACAATCCATAGAAATTTGGTGGCATTATTCCCATAATTCAAAGTGCTTACATAGAAAAATATGATAATCCTACATCTGAAAAGGGCCTAATACAGATTGTTACCATCTGGTAATCTCGGCACATCATGAAAGGGTAGGTAAATGAATATACCTAAATGCAGATAAGTGTATTCCCTGCCAGTGTTGTTTTCCTCCCGTCTGCGATTCCTCTCTGTGTCAGCCGGTTGCCATGCATGGCCTTACCTTTTCTGTCGGTTTCTTCCTGCTTGTTTGCTGCCACCCGTGGTATTGGAATATCGGCAAATCGCTACCGGTTCAATAGACTCTGGCTGAAACAAAACGACAATATCGTAGAATCGCGGCCATATGCGTTGCTATTCGGTAGCTCCCTAGGCTCATGCAACTGGCTCCAGCTCAGTGCTACGTATGCTGCCACATGTACAGGGCCAGTCTGCTACTGCTCTACGGCACCAGTGCATGGACAGTGCAAATTCCCGGCAATGCTGGTGTTGTCGAGGTACCTAGCATTTGCCGGGAACCGTATCCTTTTGCCTTCCCAAACGTGAAAGGCAGAGGGGAACAGCGAGATGAAACGAGCCTACAAACGCAGGAGCTGTAGCGGTTACAGCGACGACGCAGGCACTGTTCCGAACTTACTGCAGAAGAACACCAGCAACGGTACCGTAGCACTTCATATGCAGGCCTGATTCACGGATCAGACAGTTACAGTGCCCGCACTGCCTTCCCACCTGTCGGGTTGGAGAGACGACGAAGTAGATGAGCAGAACAGACTGTAAAACCGCTAAAATTGCTGCAATTCAAGAGAGGACATGACTGAATTGAACGATATGAGCACTCTGAAATGTCACATCATCCAATCTAGGGGTGTACTACATACATTTTAGAAAGAAAAAAAAATGTAACGGGGCTCGAATACAACACACCCAAGAAGTGATTACATTTCACAAGGAACTTCGCCGTTACCATTTTGATGGCACAAGGCAGGTACTACAGTCGCCATTACCTATGGGCTAAACATGGGAGAACGGTAAGGATAACACGACCGACACGCTCTCTATCCCAGAAAAAAAAAGAAGACAACACAACACAAGTCATACGAAGTTCACTGTACATGGGAGCATCATTCTTCCTGATCTGCTTCTTGCACAAGATCAGCAATTTGGGAGCTACGGATCCCCCAAAAGGACGTCGGTCGCAGATTCATCTTGATGGCTGTGAATAGCCAGCCTATGTCGGACCCACAGGTAGCACACAATGCAATCATCCACCAATATCTGCAAAGCAAAATAATGTGTTTACTAGAGTTGCAAGAGCCAGAGGCATGTACATTCTTATTCTAAACAGTCAAATATTATACATAACACGGAGGCTAAAAAACCTAGCAGAGAGTACAGGTAAGCTCATACCTGGAAACCAGCTGTGTTCTATTGAAGCATTCCCCGTGACAGTAAGCCCAGTAGCATCGTTCACTGTAATCGTCTCATGCACAAAAACCGTGAGGGTTGACATAAGCACCGAGAGGCCCATCACTAGACATCACCACCAGATCGCTACGTTTTGCTATTGCAGACTACCATAATAACAGACATGTCAGCACAAAGTAATAAATATAATATTGAAATCCGTTGAATTAGCTATGCATTTCCCCCCTTAATAATGTAATCATCTCAAGATATGCTGCATTTTTGAAACGTGATTTTCCTTGCAGCCCCATGCACCTGAGCAATGACCAATGCATGTCAATATGAACTATGAAGCAACTTGGTTTTCTGTTAATGCCATTACTTATCATGCAGTTGCAGCAGGCAACAGCGCCCAATGATACCTCCAGTATCTCTGTTGCAACTTTGAACCAGGTCATGTTGCAAAGGACTACAAGAGCTAATCTAGCTGTTGATGTTAATCTTGCATGATGTGATACAGATGAACTAGATATGCTATTTTTAATGAAATGAAAAACACGGACCAAAGCCTAGTGAAAATATATAGTTCTGATCAACGTAGCAATTCCAACTACAGTAGATTGTTACCTTGCAATATCTACATTTTATGAGATCAAAGGCCTTTAGAAGCTGGATCTCTCTTCGTAGGCGATACGGAATTCCATCAATCTCCAGCAATTGTTGTCTCACAGATTCTGATACTGGAAGTTTGCTTCCAATGTAAAATGACAAAAGATCTGGTTTTCTCACATGATCATCCATGCTTGGGTTTGTGATTATCTGTCTCCACAAGTCTGCAACAAAGGGAATATTGTAAAAAGAAAATCAACTGAATATCATGAACATACCTAAGGATTTCCACACTTAGCTCTCAATAACTTTGGTAAGAGGGTGTTTTTCTATGGGAACACGGGGTAAAAGCTACCAATGTTCAGTTAAAATTCAATGAAATATGGAATGGCAAGAATGTACTGTAAGATTCATAAGAAATCAATGTGATGAAATAGGAGCACTTCACTACCTGCAGCCCTACGAGCAAGTGCATATGAGTCGTACATTTCATAAGCCCATCGAGGCCAAAATGACAATTGTGCCTGAAAAGGCTGCTTTGAGTAGCTAATGGCACGGTACTGTTGCTGTTGCTTTTTATCTGTTGTTGTTGACCCAAGGGGTGCCGAGCAAATATCCCCCTCCTCACCCATGTTGGTACTCTTGCCTGACTGACCAGAAGCACCAATTTCTTTCACACAATGTAGCTCCTGGCGCCAAAGCTGCTCATGCATGAAAGCCCCATCTTCATTTGAGGACTTCATTGAAATGCTGGATTGTGAACCTGAATGGCATTTCTTTGTACCCATTGTTGAATGATCACTTGCAGTACTTTTGGGAGACGGAGTATCACAATCTAGTTCTGAATCTATAGGTTGTTTGACAGGAGAAACATCCAAACTCATAACTGGTGAAGAAGTATGCAGCCGGAAACTGCTAGATGCAGCTAGCTGTGCAAATGCATCTCTTGGAGTTCTTAAAGGAGTATCTTCTTCAATGATTTGGACGTCACCCCACACCTAATCACAAGAGTAAATAAAATGAAACTATGTTCTGTCCTGCTTCTAATTCAAAAGAACATAAAACAAGCTATACTCAACAAAATATTAGACTTACCACCCCATCAACATCCATCCAGTGACGTGTCAGACGAAATCGTTGCTGGCCACGGGCTAGAACATTTAATGAACCATCATCCAACCGTCCAAGTTGCCGTATCTATTATAACAAACAAAAGGGATAAAACCTTTGATGCCCTGCAAAGTTGAAAAACCCTGCCCGTGTCTATGACATGCAGGTCTGGACCCACATGTCATAGATACAACCTAGGGCAAACCCGGGCATTACATTTCTTGTAAGGGCAAATACTGGTTTGCCCCAACAAAAAAAAATCAACTGATCTGATCAGGCTGTTCAGAAGAACTTGTTGCAACCAAAAAGGGCAAATGGAACCCAATTATACATAACATTTTAATCTTTGAAAATCATATTAAGTGGTTGATTTTGAAATTTATTGCATGCAGTGAGAATAAAAATCTGTATTACTAATAACTCTTATAGGAATAAGGATACAATATATCATCCCCATGAAATTGGTCATTAAACAGCTCAACTGTGAGTTTGGCACACATAAAAAAAAAGCTAAACAAGTGAATAATCCAAGCTCATGAAAGATTGGTGAAGAATTTCTAACTGGTCTGGAAATTGCAACTCGAAGCATAACAAAAAGAAATGTATGACACCTCTGCTGTTGTTCCAATAGAAGCATTAGCATAATATCGATGATCTGGTCGTCTGTACATGAGAACCTAAACATTGGATCACAGTCATCAAAAAGAAAATCCACAAGTAAAAGCAGCTAACTTTAACATGATTGGCACGCACCACGCCGATTGTGTTTGGCGCATTGACCTGCCTCAAAGCTTTCTCAACAGCTGCCACAAGTCTACCCTGAATTAGTCTCAGAGGAAGGGTAGCTCCAGGAAATAGGACGACACCTGCAAAAGATTCATAGCACCGTTACATTTGATAGTCTATCAGAATGAGTATCTCCTTTAGCCATGGCTGCTAATGTGTAACCATGCATGAGTCAGGTGGAAGAATGGCAAGGATTTGTGCCTCTTCTTAATGGCTCTGGCTTTGCAATTAAGAATATATTTTCACAGGTGATGCAGTCAAGATCCCAAAGGATCGGAAAAGCAAGCAATCAACGTATTGCCTACCTTTGTTAGGGTTGCTCATAGACTATTCACTATTGGATATAACTTATCTTGTCATATACTCATATGAAATTATCAGTTATCAAGAGAAACCCCAGACCCTAGCAGATCCTACAAGAAATGCTAGATACATGTGTTACTCTGGATTGTGGTTTTTGATGAACCCCAAAATCTATCTGGGCGCGTGCATTGTGGCGTATTAGCGGGTGCACGCACTGTGCACCACCCGATCGAACATCAACGACCCTAGTTGCGTCTTGTTTCCCACTTGGCTCATGGCTCAAATAGCATTGTGAAAGAGCGGATCAAGCGAAGGGCAGTGGAGCGGGCCAGGGCGGAGCGAAAGTGGAGGTGGACCTCGTTGACGATCTCGCCAGAGAGGGTAGGGTTTAGGATTTGGGGGTTGGGGAAGAGGGCTTTCCTTGTGCCCCCAGACTTCTAGCGATGGCCAGCGGAGCATTAGACCAGCGGTGGAGGCCGCATATGAGGCAGGGAAGAGCAGCGAGGCGGCAGACGGCAAGAGCTGGGTAGGGAGGGGGGCCTTAGCGGAGGAGGAGACGGTAAAGACCCAATGTGGTCAGGTGGCAGCTGGGAGAGGTGGCCGGATCAGGAGGTGGTAGCCACCGGAGACGAGATAGGAGGGTGGGGGTGGCAGGAGGAGAATTTCAGTGACAACCATACTTAGGTCTTAGGAGACATGGAGGCGTTGGGCGGATCCTATGGCGGTAGCCACCGAAGACACGATAGGAGGGAGATAGCGGTGCCGCTAGAGTTGGGGAAGAAGGGGGAGCCTGGGACGGAGGAGGTAGGAGCGCAACTTTCTATTTTTGGTTGGAGGAGGAGGCGTCCCAAGCTCGACCTTCTATTTATGGGCAATCGGAAGGTCTTAGGTTAGCGCAAATGCTCAACTGCGCGCGAGCTAGACGCATCCTTTAATGAAAAGCCAAGTCATCTTGGCCTTTTGTGTAAAGAAGTAGATAAACATGCATGTATATATGCAAATCTCCAATTGTAAAGGAAACATTTTACAACGACTAATAATAATGCTTTCAAGTCATCCAAATACTAATGTTCTGAAACTAGATAAATCACTCAAATTTTGCTAACAGTAATAGTAATGTAGTAAAAAAAAATCATGTAACAGAGTTCTTCAAAAGAGATAATGTAAGGACGACTGTGGAGCAGCAAAAATATCTAATAAATGATGTCATGGTAAATTTGATTAAGCACCAATTCATGCGTCTTCAAGGTTGACAAGATAATCAAAATAAAGAATATAAGTGCGTGGATTAACAAAATAAACTACAAACATAGAAGAATGTTACCATGAAGATAGAGCATTGGCAAGCTGAGGGTTGCACCAGCATCTAAGAGAGCAACTCTTCTACCCGGTGTATCATCAACCTCTGCGTGACACATAAAGAGGCCCTTACGCTATGCAATCAACATCATAAATATGCTGAGGTTAGCAATGATATTTACCACCAAGATAGG
Source organism: Stipa capillata (assembly GCA_019208055.1). NCBI lineage: Eukaryota > Viridiplantae > Streptophyta > Magnoliopsida > Poales > Poaceae > Stipa > Stipa capillata. Next base: position 205,310 of record JAGXJF010005506.1, on the reverse strand, counting down.
TGTGCAGTGAGGCTAGAGATCTGTCGAATCTGCTAGCCACTCCATCCCCATCATCGTACCTGATAGACAGAATCAGGAAATGAACAGAGATAAATCTCTCAGAAATGTAATGACTAATGAGAAATTGACTAATCAAAGTTGCAGGTAAATTTCCAAGGGACCAACTCTGTCTATACTAATAGTGAATAACCCGAAATAAAAGGCTGAACATTGCTCTAAGCTATACCTTAATCCTTCACCACATCTGATTATGAAATATAGCTGTAACGTAACACAAGCACTGATGAAATGAATAACTACGAAGCAAATCTAGATGTACAAAGTGAGATTTCGGCCAAGGATGCTAGATTTACAGTTGTAGAGTTATTCCTTCCCCTGAAATCCCCACACTTTCTCCACTCTAGGCCGATAACACCATTTCTTTATAGGCGAAGCTAGAGCAAACAAACATCCATTCATAGGCCTAACGATTCTCCAACAGCAACACCTTCCGCTCCCAGTCACGAAATCCTCACCTCGAAATGTTCTCTCAGGGTCGATCGCCACTAACTACCAGCTTCAGTAGAATCGATTCCACTAGCACAAAATGCACTGCCCCGCCCCCTAGAGCAAGTGGTCAAAGACGCTACGCTACAGCGTGCTTGTTCCTCGGGAGCATATCATGGCGATGAGAGGTGTCGAGTGATGACCTCGTGAATGCGCCGATGGAGGCGAGGTCGTCGTAGTCTAGGTCTAGGTCTAGGTCGTCCTGCTCCTCCTCCTCCTCGACCACCTCGACGTTGAGCTCCTCCATGTCGAGCTGCAGGATCTCCTCCATCTGCCGCCGCTCCCTCGCCGGGATCCCCTCGGCCCCCTGCCAGTCCGCCATCTCGCCGAGGAGACGGAGACGCCGCCAAAATCGCGAGCGAGAATTGGCTCCGCTTCTCAGGTTCCTCTCCTCACCTCTCTATTTGGGCCGTTTCACGGGCCAAATTCCCGAAGAAATTTCTCGACGAACGCGAGGCTTCTCGTACACTCCAGTCCACGTGTACACGGCCCAACACACGACCAGTTCTTATCCCACTCACGCACCAAGCGTCCGGCCCACGTGTCCACCTGTCCGTACAAACTCCTCCGCCGCGGCGGCCTCGCTCGCTCACTCATTCAGGGCGCAACCGCGCAACTCACCCGCCGGTGCCGGTGCCGCCGCCGTCAAGCCGGCGCCCCGACTTCCCCCGCCGGTAACAACTGCCGCACTCACTTGATCATCTCTTCTTCTTCGGTAGGGACATTGCACCAGTGCTCATGGTTATCTCTGCGATTGTTTTCGAGTTCACGATGCTAGTTTAGCCACGCTGATCTGTTCCGGATCGAGCAGAGATCCGCATGATTGCGCGGAAAATTGGGGACTCCACTGGTTGCGGAGGCTCCTATCGGAGAATCACGTGTCCGCCAATCTCTCGCTTGGTGTAGGCATCACTGCAGCTTTGCCCCCAATTTGGTTATCACTAGGGGAGAGTGGGTTGCCGCGTGCCATCACATCAGCCACGGAATCGAGATATCTAAAAAGAGGTAGTGTATCCACGCTACATGCATTGCCCGCTACTACTTTTTTTGAACTGTAGTAGCGGGCAATGTGCTTTGACAAAGATTGCTCAACTTGGATTAGTGTCTAATGTTTATATTTTTGCAAGTAATAGATTTCGTTGAGCTAGCTTTCCGGTCCCACTGGAAGCTTATGCTCTATGCATTGCCGATTAAGGACTGTGCATGCGTGCTATGTGCTTCTAATATGGTAATACTTGGACTTTGAAGTAGTAATCCAACTAGAGAAGTTACTTTAGCTATACAGAGTATTGAAAGGTATAATCGTGAGTAGCTGCTGCAGATCTCGCAATATCCTGTGGCTATCCACCACGCACCAGAGGTTAATACTTAATAGTGACAAACGCAAGCAGTCATGGAAACAAAACAAAAGAAGAATCTTCTGAAGACTAAGCAAATATGAACATCAGAGACATACATACAAAAACATAATAAAAGAAGCATCTTCTGAAGACAAGCTTGAGCTTCTGAAGTGTACCGTCAGCCGTATTGAGTTTATGCTCTTTGTAAATAGTTGTTTTTAGTTTAGGTAGGTGCATATTTTCGTTACTATGAAGAGCATGATGATACCTAGTTTTCTCAGCTGACACAAGCCTTTGGTCTAGATAAACATTATACATCCAGGAGGATATATATGGCAATATACCATGTATATGGTACATCTTGCAGCCACGATTAAAGAATCTCATCATATTATGCTGGTTCTATGTCTGATATGATGCTCATTGCATCTGAGATGGAAGTGTGCAAAACTTCACGAGATGCCATAGCTTTCCAGAGAACCGTTCACTTAATATTTCCAAAAACTAAAATAAACTTGCTTGTGGTCTTAAAAGTTGGGTAACGGTTAAATGGATTATTGTTTCAATCCACACGAAGTAGTGAGCTATTACCACTTGATGTGCACCCTGTCATACATAAGACAAAGACCATCAGAGGTTAACATGACATTGTGATGAATCAGGTGGGACCATAACTCCATAAGTGCTATGTTAATTACTACAAACTTGTGTACTAGTCACGCAAGAAGTGTCAGCATGGCATTTTATGTCATATATTACTGGGTACAGTAGACTTCCTTAGTTACAGGTAAGACCATCTCCAAGAGCAAGAAATGACCTTGTTGCTAATATAGAAGCTAGAAACAAGCAATTTTGTTGTTGGAGGCTATAGTTGTTAAGTGGGACCCACCAAAAATCTATTGGAGAGCTTGGAGGGTCTTAGTAACAAGGTGAAGAAATAGCTTGTTGAAAAGCTTGTTACTTTGCATGTGGTTGCGCTCTCTCTTTCTCTCCTCTCAGTAATAAGCCAGAAAATATCTTGTTGGAGATGCTCTAAATTAAAATTAATTAGATGCCGTTGTTGTCTTGTTTAGAATTGCAACAAGTGGATTATGTATTGGATGTAGTGTCTTCGATATGGTTTAAAGAAAGAAAATTATTATCATCTGCCCGTGCAATTTCTTGGAGAGATATTTCATTGCATATTGAGGCCACCATGCTCTTTAGAAGGATGTTGTCATGATAATGTTCTGTCAGTAAAGGGATAGCGATGCCACTGTAAGGATGAATAGTGAAACCATGCTATAGGATCTACATGCCGCATTCAGGGAAGGTAGCAACTGCGTACTTGCTTGTCGAAAATTTTGCTTGTCCACTCATTTTATCATTCCTTGCAATGGCAGTTTGCTCTGCCTAGAAATTTCTCTTTTTGATCTTCCCATCAATAGGCTTTTTGGTTATCACAGTCCACGTCAGATTCTCTTATCAAGATGTGATGCTGATTGAGGGACCAATCACTGAATGAATATATTTCTCCCGTTTGGCAAAGGATGCTGATCTGCCACGTGGTTCAGTGATTTGAGAGTGTGTTTGTTTGCAACTGTTGAAAGGAGCTATTGAAATCGTTTTCTTTCTTTGGCTTTCTTTTGGCTTGTGCACAAAGTAGGCATCTCTTAGGCCTATTCTAATTCTCTATCGTTCTCGTTGATTTTATCACCACATTATGCTTGAACTTTGAGATGCACAAACACAAATCTCATACCCTTACCCTTATGTCTGATGGTTCATTCCTGCAATGTGTTGTTCTACAAAATTTCCTCTGTTAGGACAATTCATATATTCAGACTTGAACATATTGTTTGTCACGCCCTGATTTTCTAATCCCGCATTTTAGCTTGAAACCCTGCATGTTAGGCATGTCCTAATCATCGCATGCATTTCACCCTTAATCTCACCCCTCTCGTAACCCTCCGATCTAAACCCTAATCCGGGAATCTACCCTATCTCTTCGCTCGATCGATATCCAGTGATACACTCGCGGCACCTCATCACCAAATGTCCCCGAGTATCATGTTGAAGCCCCGAAGACACCCTACCCATCTCCCTACCTTGCCACGCTCCGAAACCCTGATTCTGATCCCAATTTCCCCCTTTCTCCTTATCTAATCTTTTCTTCCCAAAACCCTAATCGTGAAGTCTACCTCTCCCTGGTCTTTCCAAAAATTCAAAATAAATTCCTGAAGAACCCTAACAACATCCTTGATCTAAATATAACATAAAATATAGATGACCAATGTAAAAATCTTGAATTACAAAAATATTAAAACCTAGGTCAATTTTGGGCGTTGTACTGCAACCCCAATAATTATCTCTCGGAAAACTTCGATAAATTTCCACAACACTTCCCACACCTCCAGGAGTCCCAATATCTAAAAGTATGGGCAGGTCACATGCAGAAAATAAGAAAGGCAAGCATCGAACACCTTCCCCGTAATAACTCTCTCGCATAAAATCACGAGTATTTCTCTGCCAAAGCTACCACAATTCCCTGAGAAGTCACCACACACTGCCCTCATCTTTCTAATCCCAATTAACTCCACTCTCGCAGCTCATGTCTTATCACCCAAAGTGGAAAACTAAGACACGTCCCACCTGGCATTAAAATATTTCACTGCTCAGAGTACCATCAGTACCCAAAGTTTGCTCAAGCCTTGAACACGTGCCCCTGGACTTGAATGACATGGTTTGACACCTCGAAAATGTCCCAGAGCACCTATGGCATGCCCATGCCACTCTGGACGCGCTCTGGACGCGTCCAGACAAGCCACAGAGTGCACCCGCCGTACTCCTTTGCTGCGCCGACCGCCGTTGGGGCTTTTCCGAGCAACAGCAGCTGCCTGAGCCTCCCCTCCCCTGTAACCGGCCTCGCCACTCGCCAACGCGGCAGCGCCATTAATCAGCTCGCCATTACTCCTCTCGCCAAGCCATCGCATCGCCGGCCAGGGGCAAGCATGGCAGTAGCCGAGCAGCTATAAAAGGGCAAGCTCGAGCTCCCTGCTGCTCACCCAAACCTCCGCCTTAAGCTCTAGCAGCCGAACTCCTTCCCAACCGCCAGCTCTCAAGCTCGAGTCGCCGGCGAGCTCCCTCCTCCAACCCGAGGTAGCATTCCTCTCTCTTCGGTGCCAACCCAAGTCGCCAGGCCACCCCGAGCTTCCCAGCCGAGGGCACCGTGCCGAAGTTCCCCTCTCCTCCCCTTTAGCTACCTTCCTCTCCAACTTGTAGCGCCGCCGCCGACTGACCTAACTCTCGACCACGAGCACCCGAGCACTCCCAAGACGCCATCCAGCTTCTCCCTAGCCCGAGACCGCCGGAGCCCGCCCAAGCTCACCCGAGCTCACCTGCCAAGCACCGGAGCCCTCCGGACATTCCCAACGGCCGACGCCGCAATGCCCGCTGCCCTGTCCGAGCAGTCGACACCCGGTCGGGTTCACACACGCGGGTAAGAAACCACGCCAGGTGAGCGACGCGCATGGGCCGAGCGGCCCACTCAGCCAACGTTCGGCCTGGTCTCACTGCCAAGAGGCCGCGCCCCACTCCGACCCGTTTTCTTTGTGAGGAAGGCGTAAATTCTGTTTCACTAGAAAGCGTAAACCCTTTAAAAACCGGTTTTCCAGCATCAGCTCCGTACTGATACGACCGGTTTAGGGCTAAACCGGTTGGTTTCTACCAAAGTGTCACCGGTTCTGAAATCTTTGGAATAAAAACAAACTTTTGTATTCACAGAGATTTAAACTTTGAATCAATTTTAAAGCCGTAGCAGCGGAGACTAGGTTTAGGGTGTTTCTTTTATTTCCTTTAATCCACACATACACCATATATATGCCATTTCTTTTGAGAAAACAAAAATAAACCTAACATATCTATGGTACCCAATAGCTCGGTGGGGCAGGTAATTTAGAAAGTACAACCCTAATGGCATGAATCATCTACGATTTAAAACACCGTCATTTTATGTGACAATCCTTGCATATACCTATCGCCAAAGTCATTCTCTGCCCTCATAAACCTAAGCCATGAAATCTTGGGGTCAAATCTTTAACCTAACTCCAGGTATACGCATCCTATTCTCGAATCGCCTTCCAAAACCCTAAACCCTAGTTCGATTGTTCCAGGGCAAGCATCTCCCTAAGTTCACTTGGCTATCAGCGATTTATTTTGTCATGCATATTGCTTGGTTTTCTCGAAGTGTTTGGATGGTTTCTTATTCGTTGTTTCTTTCGACGCGTAGTTCGCAGAGTAAAATACGTGCGTCAGGACGAACCGGAATCACCCCCACATCAAGAGCCAGAACAGAAACTGCCAGGCAAGCAATTTTTCACCTTGTCCATTTCGAATCCTATATTTTCAAAGTATATTTATTTTGATTATGAAACATGCATGCTATGTTTATCAACGATATTTTATGTAGATTTAGCTATACCCGATAGATGCATTCGAACTAGGGTTGAACATCCGATCCCTTGTAACCCTAGTCGATTCGCCGGTTGGTTTCCAACCGACAAAATACCAAGGTTATAGGCAGTAGCCATTGCTTAGCCCTGCTATAGTTAAGACTAAAATTTTGTTCGGTGATTCAAACCTTCGGGTACGGGAAATTAAGACCCACGGATAGCGTATGTTATCCGCGGTGACTTTTAAAAGAAATGTTGCCAAAATCCAAAATGAAGTTGGAGATGATTTTGATTCGGGTAGGAAGTTAAGGTAGTTTGAAGGATGACGAAGTAGCGGAAGGCTACACGGTGAATGATGATAAACTGGAGTCTTACTCGAATCAGTTAAGGACCGAGCCCAAGTACCGCTAAACCAGTTCCCCCACCGTACGTCCACCGCTAAACCAGTTCCCAAGGGTGTGGAGGGGTTCCTGCGGCGATGTGCGGCTCGAGTGGAGGCCGCGTACGCCGAGAACAGCCTGAGGTACTCGGTGGACAGAGCAGGGAAGGGATTGCCGTCTACCACTACGGGTATTCCTGGCAGGGGTGGTTCTTCTGATACGGAGGCGCGAGCGATTGTCGAGGTGGGGTCTCGAGCACGAGGTCTTGGCCGTGCGAGGGGCGTGGCTAGGACAAGAGTATCGACGAGCTGGGTGAAGACTTCGGTCATGGCGACCAGATGCCGGGTGAGGTGCACCACGGCTACATCTTGTTCCATCTGGGTGCTGGCGAAGGATGCATTTTCTCCCAGGGCATGGCTGGGGTAGAACCGGAAAGCTCTGCAATTCATGCTCGGAATCATCTGACGAAGACGGGAGGTAGCCTCCCATGCAGCCATTTGCATGGCTAGGTCAGGGTCGGGCACGGGTCGGCCAATAAAGTGGAAGGTCGCTGCGTCGTCGACACCATCTTGATAGATGTGTACTTCGGCCCAGTACACGCTTGCATTGGTGGCCTCCTCCTGGTAGACGTCGTACTCCGGTCGCTGGGAGGCTCGGAGAGCTCTCTGGGCGACCGTCCACAGGATGTCTACAAATCCTGCGAGCTCGGAAGCGGTGGTTTCATTGTAGAGTGTTCCGCGGGGCATGGCTTCCTCTAGGGGTTGCCTGAGGGGAGAAAAGAAAAAGACTGCGGCTGCTGGCTTCAAGGGCAGCTGGGAGTGGTGAGGTGAGGAAAGAGGCTCGGGGTATTTATAGGGCAGATGGGAGTGGCTTGGGTCATAAAGGAGAATAGCCTTTACACCGGGATAAGACACTTATCTACCCTCATTACTGAAGGACGACCTAAACGTCTTATCCTCGCTCGGGCTTCGCATTTTGAAAGACAGGTGAGAGGGATTTGCGGGTACGGATAGATCTGATTTTTACAACACTAGGCCGAGTGGGCCATTTTATTTAATAAGTGGACACGATACACGCCTATGGTGCGTCGTACACCACATAGCACACACAAGGTTTAGTACATTACACAAGACCTGACGTACTGCTAGCGCCTACTTATTTATTTTACACGACACTAGCTCATGGTGGTAGATAACTACAAACCCTAGAGTCTAAGACGTGATCTGGACTTCCTCGTCATCTTCAGCTCTGGCTGGCACCAGTTCCTCGTGGTCCTCTTCTTCATCAGAGTCCTGAACGTCAATGGATCCATAGAGTGGCGTAGGACTCGGTATCTCGGGAAGGACACGAGAAGTTCCGGCTCCTGATGTGAACTGACGTATGTATTTGCGGGCGTTACCGCAGCGTCTCTTCGGCGGAGGCGGCGGCTCGTTCACCACAGGAATGTCCCGGGGTTCTGGAGGTACTTCATCTGTGGTAGTAGTCCTTTCCTGACGGTTAGTGGCCTGCTCCAGCAATGTCTTCACACGTAGCAGTTCCTTGCGCACATCCTCCAGCTCTACCAGAGCGCAGTGGAGTAGTGAATCCTGGGCCTGCACGTAGTGGGCTAAGTTCGTCACGGCAGGGTCGTTTTCTGCCAGGGGTAGGGGTGTACCAGCGGATATCCTCCTGGATTGGATATTGCGGGATGTACCTCGTGGCCCTGAAGATTCCCAGCTCTGGCAGCTCGTGGCGGAGATGCACAAGCGCTTTGTAGGCCACCAGATGTACTGCTTGAATGTACGACCAGCTACAAGGTCCCACAAAGTTGTAAGTCTGGTTGTCTGCATTCCTTAGTCCAATTATGAGTACCCTGGCCCAATACTCAGTCACAGTGTCTGATATCTTCTCTTGGAAAAACATGGTACTCAGGGTTGGCGTTGTATCCACAGCGTTCCAATGCCTTCCGAAGCAGTCGTGGGCATCCCTCGGTGTTGATGGCACAAGTTTCTCCGAACAATTCCATCGTTCTATTTACAAAATTTTCAAAATCAAAAACAAGGTGAGCTTTAGATATTCAGAGTTTTGCTTGGAAAGAATAAATTTTTAGAGAGGGGAAGAATACTAGAACGTATACTTAATTGATTTTGTTTTTCAAGAATTTTGGAAAATACCTATGTCCTGGGTCTATCTAACGGCCATGCTAACTAGGGTTTCCTACAGTCAGTATGCTCTGATACCAAACTTGTGGCGTACCCGGTTTTAAGGCTGGATACGTTCTTTGTGATTACTGTACTGGTCCCTGGATCAGTAGCCAGTACACACAAACACTTGATAACATACACATACAATACCGAGTTCTTGTACACGGGTAGACCTTTATGGTCGGGGTTCAACATCAGGCCTATTGGCCGAATAAAACAGCAGCAGAAATAAAACATAGCGTAGTGGATAACCCATCGACATGCCAAACCAACAGGCAGCTGACTGGGGAGAAACGCCCTAGCCCTCGAAATCACTGTCAACCTCTTCAAAGTCGAAATTTTCTTCGTCCTCTGGCCAAATCAACAAGCCAGGTGAGTACATTGAATATACTCGCAAGCAATCCCCGTAGGAGGATTATACAGCTATATTTCATGCAGGAGTATTTCAAAAGAGCCGCTCTAACCTATGTTTCTGGTTGTGCGAAAATGTAAGTTCTACATTTGAAATACTGAATAGTAGATTGTAAAAGCACTTTAAAAAACTAATAGTAATCAAGTAGCATCTCATCACATTCCATCTTATCTCATCTCACGTGGTAAACACCGCTAATCAGCTCATAACCTATTACCGATAGTTCCACTCACCGTCCACGGCACCATCCATCGAACGGTAGTTTCCACATATCCGATAACTAGGTTTTCTATCACTAGGCCGTATTCCATCCACTTCAGGCAATACGGCAAATTTCTTTATTTCGGTAACTTCCTTACCACCGACGCGTGGCCTAAAATTGCCCACTGTGGTTAGACTAAGTTTTGGTTGTGAAAGTTGAGAAATGGGATTAAGGACGTGGACATGATGTGTCCACAGGGTGCAATTTATGCTACACGGATGGTAGCCAGGAATTGCAGAAGGGGAGGCTAGCAGCACTGCCCGGGGTAGTGCGAGCGGAGCCAAAAAGAGTAGGCGTGATAGGCTGATCTACCACGCCGAGGAAAGAAAAAGAGAGGTAGCGGATTCTACCTCGAACGATGAATGTTACTGCGAACTACTTCTGTTTTTCAAAATAGCTTTGAAGCTTACTATCGTATTTACGATGAAAATTTACGTTTCCGCACAACTAGCAACATAGGGTAGAGCTATTCCTTGATCTATCCTCTGCATGAAATATTACCATATATTTCCTCTTGTGGGAATAGCTTGCGAGTACATTCCATGTACTCACCTGGCTTGTTGATTTGGCCAGACGAAGGAGACATCAATCCGTGGATACGACTATGATTGCGAAAGCTAGGGCGTAACCCCAGTCAGTTGCCTATCGGGTATAGCATATTGACGGGCCACATCTCCACTTGTTTTTCGCTGCAAGTTTATAGCCATTAGGCTACAGGTATCAGACTACTGATCTAGATGGTCCATTTACTTATTGTATTATGATATTCGTATGTATGACCATGATATACAGGTTAACTTGTGTGTACCGGCTACTGATCCAGGGACCGGTACAGTAATCAAAAGGGAGTATCCGACTTAAAAATCGGGTACGCCACAATTTTCATGTAAGAACGAGCTCCAGCTGAGACATGATATCAGATGAAGTGATATTCTTTTGTGTTCGTCTTGATTTTGCAAACTCTAGTATACTCAGCCTGAATCCTGTATACATGAACTCGTGTAAAGTTCCTCACCATGAAAGGAGAAAGCTGTTTTGTTTCGCCCTCAATGGAATTGTCATTTGTTCCTGCTTTTCAGATTTTTAGTTTGATGACGTCAAGCCTTAAGAGAGCTGTTAGGACTTATCAGAAGTTGTCACGTGCATACCTGTATCAGATTATGTGATAGGTATTGAATTTTTACCTTTTTCTTCTTCTGAAATTAGAGTTTAGATACCTTCATCAGGTTAGCAGATGTCTAATTTGTATACTGGATGCTGTGCCAAGCCAGGAAGTGTCAATCTTTTGAACTGGAGGTAGTAATTGATCTGCATAGTTCAAATAAGAACAGTTATGGTTTCTGCACACCAAACGCACAAAATGCATTTTATAAAGGAGCATCAGAAACTGCAGCTGTTTAAGTCACTGTCAAAATGTGTATAGATGTTGTACACGATGGCAACAAAATCATTTGTATATGTGAGAAGATAATCTTTTTTGCCATCAGAACTTCAAAATATCTTCACTTTCACTTATGTTGGTGGAGGAATAGTGACAACCTCCCTGAGCTATATAAACAACCTCATGTTCAACTTTCTGCAACCAAAGTGATCGACCAGTTGGGTATATGCATTTTGTGGTCGGCTCCCACCTTTAAGGCCTCTGCTTTGCCTCTTTCCATCATTCAGTATACTTATAAATGGAGTATGCTAATTTGCGACGCCAAGCAGCATCCTTGAAAAGGAGCCTCTTTGATCAGGCTTGTGCTCTGTTCATCTCAAACCTTAAGCATTGTAGTTGAGGCAACAATACATGTCATGTTGTCCAAGAAGTACCATCCACTATTGCTACCAACATATGACATGTACCACAGGAAATATTTACTTTTGAGCGGATGCAATTCTACTTATCAGCCTGTAACATCCTCGATTTGAGGGCTTAAAATTTTTTTTAAAAAAGGAAAGAGGATGTGCAACTGTGTATAAGCCTATATGTATTTTTGTGGATTTTTATTTCAAATTAATCCAAGCCTGGGAATTAATTTGAGAGCTATAAAGTGTTGTTTCAAATTTTAATCTCAAATCCTTTGGAATCTCTCCCTAAAAATATTTTATTTGGATTCCCCATGTCCAAATTGATTTACTGAAATTTTTCTCATAATTTTTGGAGCCCATTTAAAATCAGTTTTTAATTAATTTGCTTTTCCTCATTTAAATTTAATCCGAAAATTAAATGAAAAAGGTTGTGGGCCCCAGGCATGCATGCATGCATGCATGCATGCTGCCTCCCGTTGCTTTGCTAGCGTGCTACCTCGCGCACGCGCGCGTACGGCCGGCCGTGCGGCCGCGCGTTCCGCGCGAGCGTAGCGCTGCCGGGTTCGTTGATTTTTTTAAAAAATTTGTGATTATCTCTCTAATCTCAGTGCTTATCTCCTATTTTTTTAATTCTCGCATTTCTGCATTATCTCCTCCTCTCTCTCTCCTATATAATCCCTATCCCTCCCCCTAGGGTTTCCTTTGCTTTTTCCTCCCACAAATCTCTTCTCCCACCACTTCATCTTGTCCAACTCCGGCGGAACTCCGGCGAGTAATTCTGGCCACACTGACGAGCCCCTACACCAAGGATTCATTGTTGGAGCTTCCCCACGCCCACACGCATCTCCTACCGCAAGAATTCGGGAGCTTCTTCTACTACACCGACCGTACCGCGAGCATCTTCCCCCAACTCGGCGATCTCCTTCTCTTCTCCGTTTATTCACCCTTGGTAAGCCCTCTCCAATTCCTCTCCGAGGTAGACTCCCCACAACCCCGAGCAAACACTTTCCCTCAGCCAATTTTACCCATCTCCATTGATCCAACCCTAGATTGTGTGTTCTTCCCAAACCCTAGTTTTCTTGCTCTCTGTACTGTAGCATGAACAGTACATGTGTAAAACCGTACCTTCTGCTACAGTAACCCATAAGCCTCTCTTCTACCCAAATTTTGCCCACATTCAATCTTTATCCGATCTTAGATCTCAGTAGTAAAAATGGAATCCTAGGACCCCACGAATCCAATGGTGCAACCGGATTTTTAATCCGACTGCCGGATTTTGAATAATATTTAAATTAGTATGAAATTTGAGCAAATTTCACGATATCTTTGTACTGTATTATTATTTTTAGGTGAATCTTTTCTGTGGATCATTAGTATGTTAAGGAGTAATTCTGAAAATTTTCATAATTTTTGGACATGTGTAGAATTTTTCTAGAATTAAAATAAGCTCTGTTTTATTTATTAAAAATAGAAATCTTCTCTGTTATTTTTATTCAATTTTTTTCTAGGATCAGAGAACCATAGAAACTCAATTACCATGTAAACCAAAATATTTTTATCTGCAATTTTTAGAGCTATAGAAATCAAGTAGTGTTCTAGAATGTGTTTTAAAATTGTTATTTTAATGCTGTTTCTAGTAATAAGTCCCTTTATATATCTGTTTTTACCTCTAAAAATGCATGTCTAGTACCCAATAAACTCATATTATGTTATGTGAATGTGACAAGTCATGAAAACCCATTTTATCTTAATTAAATAATGTTTTACTATATTATTAGTGTAGTTTTCATGCTTACAATAATAGTGTTAATGGTTTTAAAATATATTTTTCAGAACACTTTCGAACATGAAATGTCTCTGGAATTGGTATTGTATCATGTTAGTTCAATTGTATGATTTATTGATGTTAATTGTAAATTTCTGCTTATTTGTTACACTAGAAATAATAGAAAATGCCTTAATTAATTATGTTCAGATTAAAAATAATTTTAAATCATTTTTGGTACTGTTCTAGTACTATTGACATGTTTCTAAGATGATCCATGTCTAATTAGCCTATGCTAATGATAGAGAATAGCTTTTAACTCAATTTCTAGTCTTTAAATATTGGAAAAGTATGCATAAATCTAAGTGGATGTTATTAATCCATTGTCTTCCTGTTAGTAATCAATATAAAGGATAGAGTTCACCTAAATATATAATCATGGCTAATTATGAATTGCTTTATCCTTTTTAACATGTTACTAGCATGTTAGGGTGAATGCTATATGTGTCATACCGGTAAATGTATATTAATACCCGGTAAGGGATATATGTTATTTCTATATATATTGTAATATATGGTTATGGGCCAACCCTAGAAGACCATTCCCTCTTCGCGATGACGCTATCGCGTCATCGTTCCATTCACCACACCTCACATTCGTCGTGCTTCTCTCTCGTGTTGCTTTCTGAAGTGTTTGTTGAAAGTTGGTTATTTATTTGCCTTGCCGTTGCGTTACGTCAATAGAGAGTAAAGAAACCGACCCGGCGACCGAAGCAGCTGAGGAAGAGCTGATGAAGACTTCTTATACGATGAGGCCGAAGAGTAGATCGCGTGGCTACCGTCAATTGCCTGTGGCGTGGATGGAGTCATTCGCTTTTGTTTTCTGCTGCTTGAATCTGGTGTAATAAAGTGTCGTTGAGACATGAAACCTTGTAAGCCGTGTTGTGGCGTATTACTCTCAAACTATGGTTTTAATTTGAATGCATGTGATGTTATTCATTTCGTCTGTGTATCGTCAACGTGATCCTGGACTGGCGGGATATACACAGGGGGGTCTAGTAGTTGAAACGTAGACTCTCACACAGCCCTAGTTCTATGTCCTCGTCTGTCAGCATCATATGTTTCTATTCAGCATTCAGCAAGCAGCAATAGAGTGTTTTCTGTAGATCATGTTGACAGTCATGCGATGTTAATTGCCAAGACAAGAGTTGACACCTCTGTGTACAAACTCTGATACAAAGCTTAGAAGAATCTGAATAAGCACGTGATATAGAATAAGTTTATTAGCATGTAGAGTTCAAATTTCGATTTTATACTGATGTGGACCCTCATTAAGCACAACGATGCTTTAAGAACTAAAGATATGCATTTTTACCATTTGGAACTCTCCTTTTCTGTTATGTACCTTTATAAAATGTGTGTTGATAAAAATATATGCTGATTAGCTAATCATATTGTAATAATAGGATATTAGATGAGCAATTTTGTCGGGTTGAGGACTTGCAGGATGAAGCAAGTCCTACTTTTGCAGAAGAAGAGTGGTTTCCTTGTTCTTTAAGGAACTCAGCTAGGCTAGTGACAAACATTGAGCAAGCTATGTAAGAAGTGACAATCTCATAAACTGGGTCGATTCTTGTTCATTTTTACATATCAGCTGTATTAATGTTGGTAAGCAATGTCTAACAGCAACGTTGTGCAGGGAGAAGTATCCCGAAGATTTCAATAGATGGGATGCACACATGCAGCAACTAAAAGGCAGCTGTTTTAGGTAGATCCAGACAGTTGCTTTTGAATATCTTCAATAGATGGACGCATGCTATGAATATCCCAGACAGCTGTTTTGAATGTTGACGGTTTAGTTTTCTTCATACGCTCTCAGTGAACTTAATCTGAACCTTTAACTACAGACAATGTTACAAGTATACAATAAATTTATCATCAACCCTAATTTTGTTTGCCTATAATTGATCTACTTTTTCTACCCTTAGAAGAGGGAAAATGATACAGGCATTCTTGATATTTTTTCTACCTTCCTAATTCATAAAGCCTGGAGAGGCAAAGAATCAAAGAAGTCTTTAGCTATTTGGTTTCATGAGCAGCAGAATGCTCCCGTGGGATTCTAGACTGCTTCTAAGATATCTGGTGTACATGAACAGTCTTTTTTTGTATCCTCGATTGCTTGAAACAGTGCCTGCAGTTGTCTTGCTAAATGCCAGTAGAACCTCAGGGAATGTGTAAACCAAAGTTATTTTGACAGAGACCTGCTAACGCAGAGACTTGTATTGCTTTGATCGATGCACTGCTAAATATGTACGTGTATACCAACTAAAAGTTATATGCGTGTGGAGTTGTGGTGACATCAACCTTTTACGAATGATATATCATGAGATTAAGTGCTTACAGCTTATTTGGCATGATACTAGCAGCTAACAATTTTTGCATTGTGACAGCATGGTGCTGTAGGCATGAACATGAGTGCACATCATTCAGGAACAGCTGTGGTGTAGAAAATTCTGAAGGGTAATATCTCTCTATTAGAATGTTGCTATGTGGTTCGTATCTGAAATACTCCAACATGCATGCGAGGAAGCACTTCACTTCTTGGGCATTTTGACCCATACCATGGGCATTATTACAGAAAGAACCAAGGGGATCAATGCCCACATTGTTGGAGAGGCATGTGGGGTCAGCCGTCGTGCTAGTGGCTAGTTAACACATGCTCTAGTCTGGTGTTAGCATGACAATTTAACTCCAGTGGACTGTCATTAGCCACCTTGGTTTTAGGGTTTTATTCAGGGGGGTATTAATTGTTTTATTGTCCATGACTCATTAGTTTCCATGTCTGTTGTGCAGTTGCATGAGATCTCTTTCGGAAAGTAAAGAGGGAAGCATGCTGCCCTTAGGCAGAAGCTGGAATCCTACTTCCAGGTAATCTGTCAGGCACTCATACCCAGTTTCATCTCTTGAGAATCAGTCATCAACTTTCGTGTCTTATCTGCGCCGCATGTGCTAATAACAAAACATGGCTATGCGCAGCTGCTGCGACAGGCCGGTCCTGCTGGGACTGCAACCAGGCCTGGAGGCAAGTAAAGCAACTGGCCATTCGCACTGAGGCAGGCAGGTCAACTAATATGGGATAGTTGGCAACGAATAAGACGGTCATCAATATGAGTCAGGCCTGGCGTGGCATGGTTGCCGGTAATGCTTACAAGATAGGTTTCGTATGTTGATATAGTCTCTGGTATCCCAAAATCCTGGTTTCGCCACTGGGTGAAAGTAGGCGTACAAAAACGGCATCGTGCTGGTTGTCCTATGGTGATATAGTCCCCGTAATTCCTAAATCCTGGTTCTGCCACTAGGTGCAAACTAGGTGTACATACATAAGGGCGCCCTGTTAGTGTCCTATGGTGATATTGTCTGATAGCCGTGTCATGTCATGTCTGTGCGATAAAATAGATGGAAAATCTAATAGGTACTTTTGTCGAGCGGCGCGCTCGTGTTCATCCGATTCACTTGAGATTGGTACAACGAGTCTTCTCCACTGTGTGCCCACCTTAACAGGTAAGGGCAGTCCCAGTGCTGATACGGTTTTACCGTATGATCTATTACTCCAGCACATCAGGTGAAAGATATTTCACAGTGCGCTGTATCTACTAGTGGGCCCGGATGATAAATGCTGCATGTTGTCTAGCGTGGGGAAGAAGAGAAAAGGAGCGTACGTGGATGGTGGAGAGGTCGCGCACGCGAGCGAGAGGAGTAAATCGCGTTGGTTTCTGCGACAAGAGTCGTATCGTGCATGCGATACGGTTCTCCTCTCTCCTTTCTTTAATTACCCTTCACATCAGTCTACTGTCTACGTGGCATGCTTTAGATACAGTCCAGCATGGAGCATTGGGACTACCCTAAGGGATAAAATTACTGACAAAAGCCTGCATTAAATGCTTAATCTAAAAATTAAAAATAATTTATTTCTCAAATAGTTTATCCATTTGAAATATGTTTTCACCATTATGTTCCTTTTGATAAAGGCTTTGAAACTAGATGCGACTTGGATATACTCCCTCTGATTCATAAATATAATAGTTTTTAGAATTTTAGAGTTTTATCTAATATAAGTAGTTCTAAGATTTCACATTTGGTATAATGTTTTCCTTATCTACCCCCTTCTAATTGCTATGGTCAATGAGTTATTTTCTCATATTTGCATGTCTCCTGGGGTATTTAATGCAGGAGAGACAAGGATAATAGTGGTACATTAACTAGCTACTCCTTAATTCTTGTATCCAAACCTAAAACTACTTATATTATGAATCAGAGAGAGTATTTTGATGATTTTTATAGCTCAGTAGTTACCAAGTAAGAATGAACGAGTTATCACGTTGTTAGTGACGAGCTATCAGGGTGTAGTCATTGTGTCATTAAATAATTGAATCTTGCTTCATCTAAGGGTATTTGGTACTGTTTCTCAAATGTGTTCACCACAACATAGTGGTGCACCAACAGTCTGTTAACACATCATTTACTATCTACTAGAACTTCATCACTCCCTCTCGATGGGCTTACATAATACTATACAATGGTGATTTAACACATTAGTTATTATCTGATAATTGTTTATTAGTCATCATAGTACTATAGAGTAACTGCTAACATCGAGTAAAAAGTTATCAAAACATAAGCAAATGTAATCTAGTTTTGAAGCCCTCACGTCACAATTAATATGGCGGTGAAAATAGATTGTGAATCAGACTAATAGTTTGAGCGCTAAGATATTTTGAAGTTTTGAAATTAAAAGAATTATTGTTGATGTCATTTTTTTTTAAGTAGCTTGTATGTCCTTTCAAATGTACTGCGTCATGAATTTTGTTTGAAGAAAATGACAAAATAAGATGGAGAGAGTTATTACATGCATACGTGTTAGCTTTTAGACTACACATAATCGGAACGCTGCACGGTAAGACACTAACGGATAAGTTCGTTATGTAGTCCAGTCCTAAAATAAAACCGATCGAGCTTGCAAGTTTGCATAATGGGGTAGCTTTCCTGGACCCTGATTTCGTCTCAACTGTCGGCCAGAATGCGATGGAACGATGTGCATAGTTGAATCGCATGTGTATCAGTAACCATTGATGTGCTATGGTAGAGTTAAAAGAATCTTGGACCGACGAGACGTTGCGATGGATGTAACTGGAATAGGAACAAATCTGTGATAAGGCATGATTGAGCTAACGAGGATATGTCTCAGGATGCAAGCTGAAATCTGTAAATTACACGCGCTGTTCTCTAACCTAACTGTCACGTCGCAACCACTCAGAACGCTGAAGAACACATCAGTTTTCCACGCAAACAACAATTGAGCTACAAGCACATTCTGTGATTGCGCCCTTCAGATTTATGTTGACTTGTGAAATTCCCGCGCTTCCGCACGTAATCTCAGCCTTTTGAACGAAGGTATTCGATTCTTCCAGGTACATGAATGTCGGGACCTTAGAATTAAAGTCTACGATATAAATAAATGTGTCATCTGAATACTAATTACCTATCTAACATATCATACATATAATAATATATATATTTATTATTATTGGACAGTTTAACACTGGATCAACATCTCGTATGCATCTTAAGCGTATGTGCCACCATTGGCTAAGCCTGGCAGAACATGCATAAAAAAGAAATTAGAATGAAATTATAAAACTTATAAAGACTTAGTGTCCTTCTCAAACTGCTAAGTACAATTATTTCAGAAGAGTTAGGTAATTGTATACACACAGTAACCTAGTCGATCGAAGCAACACGGTTAGCGGGTCACTCAAGAGCTTGGTACAAATATTCACACACTGCCTAGCCGGCTGAAGCATCACAACTAGTGGGTCACTCAACCTTGACAGTCATACTTAATAAACATGAGAACAATATTAACTTTTTATGGCTGCCCCTATACACTTCAAAATCATACATACATGGTGTATCGGGTGCCACAAATAAACAACTTAATATCACAACTCAAACTCTAAAGAAATATTTACATGATACATGGTTCACATCCCATACACAAGGCAGTAATTATTTTACAAGCAAATGACTCCAAAATCGATCAAGATCCAAAAGATAAAATAGAACAGTAGCGAAAACATAAAAAAAAAGAGTACCCGAGATGGCAACCACAAACTATCTCCTAAAAACCACATAAAATCTACATTCAACCGATAAAACAAACTATACGACTAAAGGTCACTTTCAACCATTTCATCCATCACAATAAACAATAACCAAAATCAATGCTAGAGGTTTAAAATGCAATATGATGAATAAAATTCATTCTAACATAAAATTATAAAACTAATGCAATTGGAATCACTCCATTTAGAGATCTAGATCAAAAGTTATGAATTTTTAGATTCCTATATGTCAATTTTATGATTTTATTAACTTAGCAGTAATTTTAATTTTGTTCTAATAGTAACATGCATGAAAATCATTTTACATAAAGAGTTCATCCCATTAGTTCATATGGATTTTCTACAATTTTTAACAATTTTAAGCATTTTTAGTATTTTCTGTCTTTTTCTCGTTTAAATAAACAGAGAAATAATTTCTCTCACTCAGCCATACCTAGCTACAAAGGTTGACATGAGGGGGCCAAGGGTAAGCTTGGACTAATCAAGGGTTTACTAGTGCAAGTGGGCCGGCATTCTCTATTTCTTTTATTTTTATCTTTTCTTAATTCGTTCAAACACTAACACATGGATCCTACCTGTCAGGTTATTA
The DNA here is from genome assembly GCA_019208055.1 of Stipa capillata. NCBI lineage: Eukaryota > Viridiplantae > Streptophyta > Magnoliopsida > Poales > Poaceae > Stipa > Stipa capillata. The sequence goes on along the minus strand of JAGXJF010005506.1, from coordinate 185,427 downwards.
TTTTATTTTATTCATTTAAATCAGCCGATCATTAAGTAGTAGGGCCCGTATGTCACATACACAAAAATCTAAACAGTTATTTAACAGAAAACTAAACCAACAGGGCCTAGATGTCATACAGACATTAACCTAACCATTATAATTAACACGCTGGGCCTGCTATCCGGTTGGCCGGCAGCTCAATGCCAGCGAGGCCAAGCACATGCATGCTGCAGAGCAAAAGCTAATGCACGATCCGAGTGGCAAATCGTGCGCTAGTGGGACCGATTGGTTCTTGCGTGCGTTGGGGTTCCATTCCCGTGGTCGTGAGGAACGACGGTTGGGCGAAGCGGTGTTGCGGTGCTCGCTGATGATGGCCATGAGCAGAGCACCACGTGTGTGTACCTTACAGAGGGAGAGAGAGGAAAAGAAGTGGCACGCTGGCTCGGGGAAACTCACCACGAAGCAGATGGGGAACATGACAAAGGCCGGGGGGGGACGAAGTCAACATTGACAGTGATGGCCGGCAGCGGCGATCCGGTGAGCTCAGCACCGGTGGGAAGGAGTGCTCATGCGACTTGGTTCTTTGGCGAAGAAGCTTCGTGGTGAACCCAGAGCACGTCTCAATCCTCGGCTGGCACGTGGATGCATGACGACGACTAGTTTGTCTAGGACGGCAGACAACGGTGCATGGTTCTGGATGTTGAAAGCTTCTGATGCATGCAGGGAAAATATGACAAGTTGGGAGGGTTAAGCAATAGCCTAGGAAGCCAAGAAGAGGATTGAATTAGGTTAGAACTCACTAGAGCAAAGAGGAACACCTCCGATGGCGCTTCGCCGGAGACGAGGATGAAGACGACAGTTGATCGATTTCTTGGATCAACTTGAAGGCAAGCACATGGTCAAGCTCAGGGGGAAAGGACGATGAGTCTAGACATGGCTGGCTACTGGCACTCATTTATTAGTGCAGTGAAACACGGCGATGTCGTAGCGGACACAGTCACGGGAGCACCAACGCCAGTGGTGTTCTCAGCAATGATATCGACAGCGAAGGCTGGTTCTTTCACAGAGGTGCGGTGTGAGAAGGTTGAGAGCAACGGGCGCTAACGGGCAATGCAATCAAGAAAGGGAAGAATGGAACGATGATGGCCGGAGTTGGTTCCGTTAGTCTTAACGGTCGGCAAGCAATGACGTTGAGATGTGGGGATGCAAGGATACACGCGGGCGTACTAGCGCAATGGTTGAGGTGACAACAGCAGCAAACAATGGCCACACTTAAGATAGGGGTTTTTCTCTTTTTCTATTTTTTATGTTCTGATTTCATCTTTTTATTTGTAGAGGGTATAAACCTACGTTTCCAATTCTGTAAAAATTTACAGGGGGTGTCTTTATAGCACATATGACCAATATGAATTTTCTCAGATTTAACAAAAGTGTAAAACTAGCACCCTAAAATTGGCTAAGTGGTTTGTAGGTAGTCCAAACGAGATTAGGTGGTGAAAAATACCCACATGACATGCTGAGCTGGACTATATTTTACAAAATGCCCTCTTCTTCCTTCCCTTTGCCCCCCTGCTTTGTTCTTCTCCACGTGCCCTGTAGCAATGTATGTTGAACCCTCCTCCACGTCCTCGCTGCTCTCCTATTGTGCATGGTCTTCTCACGAGCTCCCATCCCCCTAAAAATGGTGCCCAGATGTGTTCTCCTAGGCCAGCCCCACATCGGCACGAGATGGCCACCGGAGATAGACTCGAGGTGCCTCCCACTTGCTAGGTCTGTTCAAGATGGAGTGAGGTCTCGTCGCCTTCGTCTACCGCCTCCCATAGAAAGCCGCCATGAGAAGTGCGTGCATCGAGGGCGAGGGCCGATCTAGCGAGCCGCGTCGAGCCCACATGGTCGGATCCCACAGCTCAAAGCGTTGGTCTCGGGGAGGAGCAGGGTGATACCATGGGAGGAGGAAGCGGCGCGACATGAGCTCAAGACCGACCGAAGGAGGGAGCAGAGAGACGCCATAGGAGGACAAAAGGGGAGCTCGGGGACACGCCATGGGAAGAGTAGCTAGGAGCTGGGGGACGCGCTGCGGTGTCCACATTGGTAGTAACTCGTGGCTCATGGTGACCATGAATTGTTCGTCGTCAGCCGTTGCATCTGGTCGTTGTTGTCTAACATGGGGTTGATCGAATCAGAGCTGCTGATCAGAGAGCAACATCAATGGGCAAGATCGAGTGAGAGAGGTTTGAGTGGCAAACCAAGTTCTTGGAAATGGAGTCGGTGCATGTGGGTAAGCAATTGTGTGCGAGCTGTTCGGGGAAATACCTAGTAGGACGACATGCAAAGGCATTTAGAGGAAGGACCACGAGGATGAGAGAAAGAAATAGGGGTGTATTTATAAAATATAGGCTAGCTCAGCATGCCATGTGGGCATTTTTGCCACTTAGCCTTGTTTGGACTACTCATGAACCACTTAGCCAAGTACAGGGTGCTAGTTTTACGTTTTTCAAGTTGTTGCACTAAATTGATCCTACCTGCCAAGTTTAAGGACTCCCAGTGCAATTTACTCTTGGAAAAAAATTGATCATCATTCCATTTCCTTATTTCTCTTCCCCGCTTCCTTCCCCGCGAGATTAACGAAGAGGTCGTCGCTGATGAGTTAGGGTCAAGGTGGGGGTTATCTGTCACAGGAAAAGAAGCTCGTGCACCCCACACTTACGGAGAAGACCAGAGGCGAAGGGAAATGATGGACTGATGATGGAGGCAGTGCATGAGGGTGTGTGTTGACGCGCGCGTGGCAGCGCTGTCGACTATTGGCAGGAAGTGGCTAGTAGGCAGATGCTAGAGGGCTGACGATGAGGAGTTGAAATGGTGATGAGATGCTAGGGTTAGGAGGAGGACTCGGCGAGGGCAGGCGTCGCAGACAGAGAAAAAGAGCGGGAGGCGAGGCGGCGATGTCAAGATGGTGGAGGCAGTGGCAATGACAAGTGGTTAGGTGCCATGGGCAACAACAGAGGATCTGACAGTAGCAGCCACTAAAGACGAGGTATAACAGTGGGAGTGGTGATACTTTGTGAGACGAAGAAGGTGAAAAAGAAATTGCTTTGTTGCACATAACCCTACTAGTGGTCGCTAACGCGGTACGAGCTAGCAGTTACATGTACAGTAGAGTTCGATGAATGCGAAGACAGAGGAGACACAATTTTGCTTCGGTAGGTATAGGATGGATAACGAGCCAACTCGATTTAACTTGACTTAAATTTATTAGGTTTAAACTCATCATACTTGTTACTCTTAAAAAATTGAAAACTAATTTGGCTCGGCTCTTTGAGAAGTTTGAGTTGACTCCTTAAGATCACCAAGCATGAGCCCTAGGATACATGTATAGTTCGGTTTTTCTTTTCGGATATTGGCCAAAAGCTTCGGTTTCACACATAGAAGGATATGATCACCTAATACTGAGCCTAGGGTTCGAATGCAGGTGGACAAGGTGTCTATACCGTCAACCTTAGCCAACTAACCCACCACCAGTTATCTATGTTGATATTTGATTGCAGGAAAATTAGATTGATGGGAATCTTGGGATTTCTAGGAATCCTAACTATTCGAGTGAGATTATAGGAACAATATCTCATGTTCTGACCAAAACTATAAGTTCATAACAAAATATACTGCTTTATCTTACAACGATCTAATAGTAGAGTGCTCGTACAACACACATGCACACATATAACAAAATTTACGCACATGTGTGGGGAAGGAACAACACCAGCAAGCCAGCTAACTCAGAACGTAAAGATTGGATTCTGTTGTTTAGTAAAATAATAATTTTGAACAGAGTAAAAAACTAACTCAGAACGTAAAGATTGGAGTATGTTTAGCAGAGTTTGTTGAGAGTTAAGTAGAGATTGAAACCTGTTTAGCAGAGTTTGTTGAGAGTTCAAGAGTTAGTTAGGGGAGAGTGTGACACCACCATCACCACAGCCACCAACTCAAATTTTTATAGATAGTAAAGATATAAGGGAGGGGGCTAGGATATGACAACGGGTGGTTAGGTGGTGTGGGCAATAACAAAGGATTTGAGGGTGATAATCACTAAAGACTAAAGCCGGGACTCGGGCCGTGCCGTGCCGGCCCGGCACGAGCCCGCCGTGCTTCGTGCCCGAGGTTGGGCATGCCGGCATGGCCCGCCGGACCCGTCGTGCCGTGCCGTGCTGGCACGGGGAGCCGCGGCTGGGGCCCAAGCACGGCATGGTGGCCCGCCGTGCCGCCGCCTTGCCTTGCCGGCGCGAGCCCGCCACGGGAGGCGACTGGAGGGCGTCGGGCGGAGGAGAGAGGAGGGAGGGGAAGCGGACCGGCGGCGAGCGAGGGTGGCGGCGGGGAGCGGCGGGCGACGGTGGAGGCGGGGAGCGGCGGGCGCACGCGGCGAGATTGCGGGAGACGGCGGGGAGCGGGATTGCGGGGAGCTGGGCCGGGGAAGCTAGGGTTGGCCGGGGGCGCGAGCGGGGAGCTGGGCCGGGGGCAGGAGCGGGGCGCGCGGGGAGATGGGCCGGGCCGGCACGAGCACAGCCCGTAGCATCGTGCCGGGCCGTGCAGCCCATCAGGCGCAAAACTTCGGCACGGCCAGGCCCGGGCCTTCGTGCCATGCCAGCCCGGCCCGTCGAGGACCCGTGCTAGGTCGTTTCGGGCTCCGGGCCATGCCGGCCGGGCCTCGGGCAAGCCCGGAATCACCTGGGCCGAGTCCCACCTTTACTGAAGACGAGAAGCTATAAGACAGAGAAGGTAAAAAGAAATCGTCATGTTACATACAATTCTGGTTGTATAAAGTGTAGGGAGAGGGGATGAGTCACTCTGGCTTCCAGTAGTTTAGTGCGGAATAACCACTGGCGGGAATAAGTTTTTAAGTGTTTGATGTCGTCAACTCTACCAAACGTGCCGGCCATCAAGTGGGCCCCAAAGGTCGCAGATCGCAGGAAATGCCTCTTGCCCATACGACGAGCGCTTTTCATACTGCGCGGTCGACCGTTCCTAGCGGTCAATTCTGACCGCTACAGTACAGCTACAGTACCATCACAGTACAGCTACAGTACCACTACAGTACAGCTACAATAAACTGTCAGAAAAGTTGAAAGCTGAAAGTAGAAACTTGACTGTACTAAAGTAGAAACCTAACTGTGCTAAAGTAGAAACCTGACAATTTTCCGACAGCTTTACTGTAGCTGTCGGAAATTAACCGCTGGGAAGGTCACCCGTAAATTACAGGTGCCCTACGACGAGAGCATCGTGGAAGAGAGGATTCGGGTGAGTTTGGAGTTTGGAGTCTGTATACTGGACTCCTTCGCTGAAGCTTCAAAAGTGTCTGCCGCGCACGTCGTGTGAACTCCCGTTGCAGCGATTTGACGTCGTTAGTTCATGGGCCCTTTTCTTTTTCTGAAGCTCGTGATGCTAAAAATTTGATCTCCAGTGATTTGTTTCTGCCGCCGTCAGATAGGATACTAAAAATTGAAGTAGAGCTGCTTGGCCTTACTGTTTTAATCAGCATATTGTATGTCGAGCACATGTTCAATAAAATTCTTTAATTTCTCTCCTTTCAAAAAAATAAAATTCTTTTTATGTACGAGGCAGATAAATACGATCTACACATCACAAGCACAGCGCGTCTCTTGTACACGCTAGTAATTGCTGATATGGCTTCATTACTTTATCGATAAGCTTTTTGAAGGTTTTTTCTAAAAACAGTATTTTATGGAATTGCAGTTCCACAAAGTGGAAGTCAATTATTTGAAAACATCAGCCTCTTTATAGATCGGAGTCAAGAGTCATCTTGTTTCACCAACAAGCCCTAACTTGAAATTTGACCAAACATATTCGGATGTCTTCTATACTGATTTGTTTGGCATATCCATTAGAGAGGAAAAAGATGAAATATAGCATACTTCATATTTTCAATAACTCTTAGTTTTTTTCCAACGCATAGTTAATTAGAGGCCAGTTTGTGGTTGTCGAACTCCATTGTGGTAAATTAGCGTCACGTTTGGAAAGTAGGATCAAAATTTAACTATGATCCAAAATACACCTAGTGCAATTATAAAAATTAATATGCCATGCTCTATTATTTGTAATGTATCTCCCAACAAACCTTAGGTTGCGTTTAGCTCGGGGTTAAAATAAATTAGATTAGCTAGCCTTAACCTAGGTTATAGGTTAGCTTAACCTCAACTTTAAGTTTGGTAATTGACTCGTTTAACTCAAACAACTATTTGGTAAAATTCAGGTGTTAGCTAGTTTAACCAACAAAATTATTATAATCCCCCTCAATGCCGCCACCTACGTACACATATCCAATGTACATCATCTACATATGAATACCCAATTTACTAGTGTACACATAAACTACTAGAGTTCTCTTTCGGAAATCAACAAACGTTTCCCCCTTGATAATTATGAAACAATCTGTTGAGATGTAATTTCTAAAATTCAAAATGTGGAGTCTCCTGAGTCTATTAGAACATAACATTCACAGCAATAAAGAGAAAAAAGCCTGCTCCTCTCACGGTCTTACCCTCACTAACTGACGGTAGCGGAGTACAAATTAAGGGCCTCTTTAAATTATATAATTTTTTTTAGAAATTTAGAGAATTATAATTATTAGAAAAAGAATTCACAACGTCCTTTTGAATCAGAGGATTGAAGTTCTAAAATTTCTATGGGATGCATTTTTATGCTCTTAATTTTATAGAAAAATAATGAATTCGAACCTCATTTTGAGAAGTCTAATGCATTATCTTTCTATCGCTCTTTTTATTTCCTCAAAAACTTTCTAAATTTCTGCGTTTTGAGATTCTGTAAAAAAAAATTAGTACGTAACAACTTATTGTTATATTTTTCTATTCTTACGTTTTTTTATTACTACGATACAAGTAAGTCCTTGATAAGACGAGCCGTAGAAAAACAAATCAAAACCCCGCGATCTACGCGACGAAACAACAAACCGAGCCAAAGCGAAACAAGGCACAGAGGCCAAGAGAAAGCGCAGCCCGGCCGGCGCACGAGGAGGAGACGGCGGGAGGCAAAACCCCAGCCCCCCGCATTGGCCCGAAACCTGCCATTCGGTCCAATTCACCCAAATCTCACCGGCGGCGGTCTCGATCTGGGCCGAGGCCGCCGTGAGCCGGTTCGGGAGGGGGGTAATGGGGAGCGTGGACGGCGATTGCGAGGGGTTCCAGGCAGGTGAGGCGGCTGTATCCGAATGCTCATTGAGCTGCTGAATTCGAGCCTAGGAGCTCTCGGAATTTTGGGTTACTTAGAGTATTCTCGTGATTTTTGGGGTCCATGTGTGGCGAGTTGTTCAGCTATAGGCAACCCTGCTATTCTAAAGCTCTGATTCAGTGTTTCTGGAGTTGAATTCTAGCTCGGCGACCTCAGTGTTTGGATTTCCATGTTTGATTCGAGTTCCGGTAGTAAGATATTTGCCGAAGAAGCATCAATGTATTAAGCCGCTGCTGTTATGCCCTCCGGGTTCAGATTTTGATAATATTTTTGTTGTTTCTCTTTTTAAAAAAAATCTGAGATGTTATCTTTGAGATGTTGATCTATTGTACTTGCGATTTTACATGTTTCTTAGACTTGTTCTACATGGTGGTGTAAAAACATTTGTAGCTAATCGGCGTGAGGAGGTGATCAAATGGCTCTGTGCTTTAATCCCGGAGTACCGTTTGCCATTGGATTCATCTGATGAAGAGCTGCAGGAGCTGCTCAGCGATGGCACGGTTCTGTGCCATATTGTGAACGCACTCAACCCTGGTGTTCTCGAGGTGTGCCTTTTGTGCTTTGGAAAATTTTGCCTTCGTTGAGCTGTGAAGATGTTGATGGAGATGCTTCGATTATGGGTGTTTTTATTTAGGGGTTATGTGGCGGTTCTGGGTCGTCAGAGCAGCGGTTGGGCAATGTGAAGAAGTTCCTTGCGGTAGTTGCTGATATGGGGCTGCCGGGCTTCAGCGTGAAAGATCTCGAGGAGGTGAGGTTGCTCCTATCATATTAAGTAGTTGATATGCATGCTTGAGTTCTTAATTACCATAATCGTTGAAACTAGTTTCTTATAACCTGGATGTTGGTCTTATTGTCATATTGCATAATGAGGTGCTTAGCATTGTTGGTCATGGTTTGCATTGCTGACAAGTTACATTCTTGTAACTCCCATGGACTTGATGATTGCAGGGGTCAATGTCTTCGATAGTGGATTGCCTCTTGGTTCTGAGGGACAGTCTGAATCCTGGATTGGTTGATGATAATTCAGCGGATGTTTCAAAGACACCTTCGAGAAAAAAATGGAAAGTTCCGGAAACAGATGGGCCTCTAGTTGCTGGTGCAGCACAAGGGACCACGTCCTCAGGAGTGGACAGGGGAAATGGGCTTCCAGATCCCAAGTCTCATCAAAAAACTCCTGTCTTTAATGGTATGCAGATATTGTTGTTTATTTTGCACGTAGTTTCATAAATTAGCTGAAAGAGAAGTCCCTAGGGAGTTAACTTTCCGTTCTAGAATTATGTACTACAGTCAAAGGGGGAATTGACATGGTGTACCACTTGACCATCATATCATGGAAAGTCTGCCTCAAGTTGGGGAGTAGAAGATAAGATATATGTCTTCAGATTAGAATTTAACAGTTATGCAAGCATAATAATGAAGCATGATTTGAACAGTAGGTGCTTTGGCATGGCTTTAACATGGTTTCGATGCTTCATGTTCACAATATTGTTTAATATTTTTTCCTTTGTTGCAATTCGAATCATTGACAATCAATACCGTCTACATGTTTGGGATACTACTTTTCTGTATCCTTTAATCTTTAATATCAGCTTGTTATATATCCTGCAGGAAAAAAGCTTCGTGAGATTTTCCAGCTAAAACGTGGATCATATGCTGATCTTCCAGCTGCTAAGATTTCGGAGATGATGCATTCTAATAGTTTGGACGTAACTTCTTTGTTGCCACCTAGGATATTGCTTAAATTTGTTAAATTGCTCTATCTTAGTTATTTGGTGCCCTTTTTCCTAATAGTAATAATATCTTCACAGAATGCACCAACTCAGTCACTTCTTAGCGTTGTTAATGGCATTCTGGATGAAAGCATTGAGAGGAAAAAAGGAGAAATTCCGCATGTATGTCTTTGTTCTGAACCACACATCCCTTTCTTTTTTATTGTTAGTTTTTACATGTAACTTGAACCTTCTCACACAGCGTGTAGTTTACTTACTAAGGAAAGTAGTGCAAGAAATTGAACGCCGTCTCTGTATTCAAGCGGAGCACATAAGAAATGTAAGAGAAAATTTATCTCAAACTTATGCTTTCCTTTTGCCTTATAAGTACAGTTCATGAATAAGATGATTCTTTGTTTCAGCAAAATACTATCATCAAGACAAGGGAGGAAAAGTATCATTCAAAAATTAAAGCACTTGAAGTATTAGTAAATGGCACAAATGAAGAAAATCAGGTAAAGATTTATTTAGCTAATGGTCAAGAGAAATTATAATAGTTTAGAATTTCCCTCTGTGCTGATATTGTGTAGTTATCTTCTTCAGATGACAATAAATCAGCTTCAGATAATCAAGGTTTGACTTATACTCAAGATCTTAGTTTCCTGCATTCATATCTTAATTTCCTGCATTCGTAAGTTTTTTCCCCTATTCTTCACTAATACATTTGTTTGCTTCTATAATATTAGAAATATGTAGTACCAATGAAATATTATTTATATAAATATCTGACCAGATATAAAGAAGGATGATGTTGTATGATAATTTTGTTAACATATGCTGTTAGGAGACGTTATGCTAGTAGTTAGGAATAAGAGAACATATTTTAGCGTCTTTTCTCTTCTTGCAGGAAGAGAAAGCAAAAATTGAAGAGAGAAGAAAATTCGGTGAGCAAGATGTTGTTCGATTAATGAAAGAAAAAGAAAATGCTGAAAACATGATAGCGAGCCTTAAGAAAGAGATGGAAGGAATGAATAGGCTGCATGAACAACAGCTTGAGCAATTTGAAATGAAGACAAAGCAAATGGAAGAACAATTAACCACCAAAGTTAAGGAGTTTGATTTTCTTTTACTGCAATCAAACAAGAAGATTGAAGAAGTTGAGACTGCCTCTCAGCTAAAATCACAGTTGTGGAACAAGAAAGAAAATATTTTTCAGAATTACATGAATAATCAGCAGTTATATGTTAAGGTATGTTTATTTCTAACTTACTATAATTTTGTGTTTCTCAATTTATTTATTCTTTATTGCATAACAATTATAGGGTATAAGGATATCATCACGGTCGATAAAAAATGACATGTATGCCCTTCAAATGAAGTGGAAAGATGAAATGTCTAATTTAGGTATGTTGATTGCATTGTTTTCTGATGTGTAAAAGTATATAGTTACTTTCATGTTGATACATTTGCTGTTTAAACTTGTATAGGGTCCAATTTAAAATGTTTGGTTGATGCTGCTGAAAACTATCACAAAGTTCTTGCTGAAAATCAGAAGTTGTTTAATGAAGTGCAAGAACTAAAAGGTATGTCATTGCTCAAATAATATTTCAGCTATATAACGTACGTATCATGTTAATATTTTTGTTTTAATATCTTTTTTTTCCTAGGTAATATAAGAGTGTATTGTCGTGTAAGACCATTTCTTCCTGGTCAAGATAAAAAATCAACCACTGTTGATTACATTGGTGAAAGTGGCGAGCTTCTGATTTCAAATCCACTTAAGCAAGGAAAGGATGGACATCGAATGTTCAAGTTCAACAAAGTGTTTAGTCCATTTTCATCTCAAGGTACATCTTTTATTTTATTTGCATGTTAGTAAATTCTCTAATTAACTATTTTATTTCCAATTCACAGCTGAGGTTTTCTCGGACATTCAACCGTTGATTCGATCAGTTCTCGATGGATTCAACGTGTGTATTTATGCGTATGGCCAGACTGGTTCCGGAAAAACGTACACGATGGTACCAACTTTAATCTTAAGTATGATGATTCATTTTGTTGTTGTACTGTCCTGTTAGTGCTACCGACTATAATCATTAATGTATTGTTTGTTACAGATATAGTAGGATTGGCTTACCTGTTGTATTCGTATTGGCATAGGACTCCATACTTGCCTTGTATTCCAAGTCATCTTGTACTATATATATGCCTATTGGGTTGTGCAATAGATCTAAGTTCCTATTTCCCTAATATGGTATCAGAGCTATTAGGGTTTTAAATTTTTTCACGCCTCCCGCTGTTCCACCACCGCCGCCCACACATTCCGGCCACCCGCTAGCCTCCCCGGCCGTCCGCCAGCCTCCCTGCTCTCCCCGGCCGCCCGCCGGCCTCCCTGATCTCCCCGACTGCCCGCCGGCCTCCCTGATCTCCCCGACTGCCCGTCGGCCTCCCCACCGGCCGCTGCCCTCCCCAGCTCCCCCCCTTCCCGTCCGCCGGCCCCGCCGCCCTTCGGCCTCCCCGGCCCCGCTGCCCGAGCTCGCCGCCGGCTGAGGTCGGGCCGGCGCCCCTCCGGCCATCCGCTCTCCCGCCTGCGCTGCCGCCCTCCGCCGGCTCCCCCCTCCTCGCCGGCCGCCGTCCCCGCTGCCCCTATGTGCTCTGTTCTGAGTTCAGAACAGAGCACCGCGTCGTTTGTAAGCAGCAGCCAAAAAAAGAAAAAAGAAGAAAAAAAGAAAAAAGAATAAAAAAAGAAAAAATATCTTCGTCTTCGGGCTTCGTTTCCATCCCTCGTTGCCTGATGATCTTCGACGGTGTTAACTACACCGAGTTCGTCGCCCACATGCGCATTCACATGCGTGGTCTTCGCCTTTGGGGTGTTCTCTCCGGCGAGGTCTCCTGTCCGCTGTGTCCTATTGCCCCTGTTGAGCCTTCACCGCTGGCACCGCCGGCTCCTGTCCAGGGTGCCACTCAGGCTGATGTCGATGCTGCCAAGATTGCTGATGATGCTGCTGTTGCTCTCTACGATCAGCAGGTTTCGGACTACCAGGTGGCTCTAGACACTGCTGATGATGCTGCTGTTGCTCTCTACGATCAGCAGGTTTCGGACTACCAGGTGGCTCTAGACACTTATCGTGCTGAGCTCACCGCCTATACTCAGTGGCTTGATGATGATGCCCGGTCTGCTGCCGTCCTCTGTGCCAGTGTCCTGTCCCAGTTTTCTTCCGAGATTGTGAGCTTCTCTACGGTCTTTCAGATGTGGACTCACCTTCGTCAGCGTTATCAGCCATCTGGTGACGCTCTATACCTGTCTGTGGTTCGCCAGGAGCATGCACTTCAGCAGGGTGATGCCACTGTCGACGAGTTTTACGCTCAGAGTTCTGCTATCTGGCGTCTGCTCGATTCTCTCCGCACTGCTGGTTGTGGCTCCTGTCCATGTTGTCAGACTGTTCATTCGGACTTGGAGTTTCGGCGCATTTATGAGTTCTTGTCTCGGCTCCGTAAGGAGTTTGAGCCGTGGCGTGCCCAGCTCTTTGCGCGCGTGCCTCGTGTCTCTCTTCTGGAGGCACTCACCGAGATCCGCGCTGAGGAGACTCGTCTGCGTGGCGCTGGTCTGCTGGAGCTTCCCTCAGTGCTCGCTGCTCATTCACCTGCTACACCGACTGTTGCACCGGCTGCTTCCCGCTTTACTGCTCCGCCTCATCTACCGGCTCCCCCCAGAAGTGTAGGCCGTCCTTCTGGTGGTGGTCGTCCTCATTGCACCTACTGCAACAAGGCTGGTCACGTGGAGTCCACCTGCTACAAGCGGAAGCGGCACCTTTCACGCGGCTCTTCTACCGGGACTGGTGCTTCTACCTCGACCTCTTCAGCTGTATCCCTGACTGAGCAGGATATTGCGCGCCTTAAGCGTCTGCTTGCGGCTTCTGGCTCTTCCTCGACAGGTTCTGCAGGTTCTGTTACTGATCCTTCTGGCAATGAGAGACCACCCTCTTCTCAATCAGGTACATCCTCGTGGATTCTGGATTCTGAAGCATCTTTCCATATGACTTCTGATTCTTCTATTTTGTCATCTGTTCGAACTCTCGATTCTCCTATTCGTGTTCTTACTGCTGATGGTACTTCTCTTCCTGTTGCTAGTCGAGGCACTCTTAGCACTTCAGCTTTTCATGTTTCTTCTGTGGCCCATGTTCCTCGGCTTACCATGCAGTTCTTTTGTGCTGGTCAGATTACTGACTCTGGTTGTCGCGTCATTCTTGACGCCGATTCTTGTTGTGTTCAGGACCGACACACGGGAGCTCTGGTTGGGGCTGGCCCTAGCCACCGTGACTCACAGGCTCTTTGGGAGCTTGACTAGCTTCACGTTCCTTCCGCTGCCACCGCCGCCAGTCTTTCCGCCCCTGTCTCCTTGTCTACAGGCTCTTTTCGGCAGTGGCATCATTGTCTTGGTCATTTGTGTAGCTCTCGCCTATCGTCTTTAGTCCATCGTGGTCTTTTAGGGACTGTCTCAGGAAATGTATCTTTAGATTGTCAGGGTTGTAAGCTTGGTAAACAGATTCAGTTACCTTATCCTCGTAGTGAGTCAGTGTCTCAGTGTCCTTTTGATCTTGTTCATTCAGATGTTTGGGGCCCGGCTCCCTTCGTTTCGAAAGGGGGTCATCGATACTATATTATTTTTATAGATGATTTCTCTCGCTATACTTGGATATATTTTATGTCCTCTCGCAGTGAGGTTCTCTCTATCTATCAACAGTTTGCTGCTATGGTTCATACCCAGTTTTTTACTCCTATTCGTGTTTTTCGTGCTTATTCTGCTGGTGAGTATATCTTCCATTCGCTGCGCGGCTTTCTTGCTGAGCAGGGCACTCTTGCTCAGTTCTCTTGTCCTGGTGCTCACGCTCAGAATGGTGTTACGGAGCGCAAGCATCGTCACCTTCTTGAGACGGCTCGTGCGTTGATGATCTCCGCCTTTCTTCCACCTCACTTTTGGGCTAAGGCTATTTCCACTTCCACCTATCTCATCAACATTCAACCTTCTTCTGCTCTGCAGGGTGGCATCCCTCTCGAGCATCTTTGTGGTCGTTCTCCTGACTACTCTGTGCTTCGTTTGTTTGGTTGTGTTTGCTATGTTCTTCTTGCCCCCCGTGAACGCACCAAACTGACTGCTCAGTCCGTTGAGTGTGTCTTCTTAGGATACAGTGATGAGCACAAGGGCTATAGGTGTTGGGATCCTGTCGGTCGTCGGATGCGGATCTCTCGGGATGTGACTTTTGATGAGTCTCGTCCTTTCTATCCGCGTTCTTCTTCTTCGGTTTCCTCTGTTGAGGATATTTCTTTTTTGACTTTTCCTGACGCACCTATCACCAACGTCTTGCCCTTGTCCACCCCTCCCACTATGCCTGCCCGTACTCCTGTTATGGCCACCACACCGCCGTCCCCACCTCGTTCGTCACCTGAGGCTCCCCTGGTGGTTCCTCCTTGCATTATTCCCTCCTTACCTTTCCACTACACTCGTCGTCCGCTTGTTGTAGATCCTGATGTGTCGCCCTCTCCTGGTGGGTCATCTTCTCCTGATGAGTCATCTTCTCCTGATGAGCCGTCTTCCTCGACCGTTTTGTCCCCTTCTAATGGTGCTGCACCGCCTCCTCCTACCTATGGCTTGCGCGCCCGTCCGCGTCCGGCTGTTGATCGCTATGGTTTTTCTGGCGCTGCTCTTCTCGAGCCGACTTCTTATCGTGATGCTGTTGTTCATCCAGAATGGCAGTATGCGATGGCAGAGGAGCTTGCTGCACTTGAGTGCACTGGCACGTGGGATCTTGTTTCCCTTCCTCCCTGTGTTCGTCCCATCACTTGTAAGTGGGTCTACAAGGTTAAGACTCGATCTGACGACTCCCTTGAGCGCTACAAGGCTCGTCTTGTGGCCCGTGGCTTTCAGCAGGAGCATGGTCGTGACTACGACGAGATATTTGCTCCTGTGGCCCACATGACCACTGTTCGCACCCTTCTTGCTGTGGCTTCTGTTCGCCACTGGTCTGTCTCTTAGCTTGATGTTAAGAATGCTTTTCTTAATGGCGAGTTGCGTGAGGAGGTCTACATGCAGCCCCCACCTGGGTATTCTGTTCCTGACGGCATGGTATGCCGTCTTCGTCGCTCTCTTTATGGTCTTAAGCAAGCCCCTCGTGCCTGGTTTGAGCGTTTTGCCTCCATGGTCACTGCTGCTGGTTTCTCGGCCAGTAATCATGATCCCGCGCTCTTTGTCCACCTTCTCGTGGTCGGACTTTTCTTCTTCTATATGTCGATGACATGATCATCACTGGTGATGACTCTGAGTACATTGCCTTCGTGAAGGCTCGTCTTAGTGAGCAGTTTCTTATGTCTGATCTTGGTCCTCTTCGCTACTTTCTTGGCATTAAGGTTTCTTCTACCCCTGATGGTTTCTTTATATCCCAAGAGAAGTACATTAATGATCTTCTTGCTCGTGCTGCTCTTACTGATGAGCGCATTGCTGAGACTCCGATGGAGCTCAATGTTCACCTCCGCGCTTCTGATGGTGAGCCTCTGTCTGATTCGACACGCTATCATCATCTTGTTGGGAGTCTTGTCTATCTAGCTGTCACTCGTCCGGATATCTCATATCCCGTTCACCTTCTGAGTCAGTTCGTCTCTGCTCCCACTTCGGTTCACTACAGTCACCTACTTCGCGTTCTACGATATCTTCGTGGGAGTATCTCTCGCTGTCTTTTCTTTCCGCGCTCCAGCTCGTTACAGCTTCAGGCCTTCTCGGATGCTACCTGGACTAGTGATCCTTCGGATCGCCGGTCGCTTTCTGCTTATTGTGTTTTTCTTGGTGGTTCTCTCATTGCCTGGAAGACGAAGAAACAGACTGCAGTTTCCCGTTCGAGTGCGGAGGCTGAGTTGCGCGCTATGGCTCTTTTGACAGCAGAGGTGACTTGGCTACGGTGGTTGCTTGAGGATTTTGGTGTTTCTGTCACTACACCCACTTCTCTCTTGTATGACAGTACATGTGCTATTAGCATTGCGCGTGACCCTGTGAAGCATGAGCTCACCAAGCATATTGGTGTCGATGTTTCCTTTGTGCGCTCTCGTGTGCAGGATCAGGTGATTGTTCTCCAGTATGTGCCGTCCGAGTTACAGTTAGCGGATTTCTTCACGAAGGCACAGACTTGAGCACAGCACGGCTTCTATCTCTCCAAACTCAGTGTTGTTGATCCACCATGAATTTGAGGGGGGTGTTACAGATATAGTAGGATTGACTTACCTGTTGTATTCGTATTGGCATAGGACTCCATACTTGCCTTGTATTCCAAGCCATCTTGTACTATATATATGCCTATTGGGCTATGCAATAGATCTAAGTTCCTATTTCCCTAACATTGTTGACTATAATTTTTGTTCTTTAGAGTGGACCCAGCACGTCAAAAAAAGATTGGGGTGTCAATTACCGGGCTTTAAATGATCTATTTGATATCTCACTAAGTAGGAGAAATGTTTTCTCTTATGAGGTGGGAGTACAGATGGTTGAGATATACAATGAACAAGTGCGTGATCTTCTGTCAAATGATATTGCACAGAAACGATATCCTTTTCAAACTATCACCCTGCCATATTTTCTGTTACATTTCTTATATCCATGTTAAAAATTACAAAGTAATGATGGTATTATCCTTGACATAAATAAACACTTGGGATCTGGAGCACTTCTCAACCTAATGGACTTGTTGTACCGGATGCGAGCTTACACCCAGTTAAATCAACATCTGATGTGTTAGACTTGATGGAAATTGGACTAGCAAATAGAGCAGTTGGTTCAACAGCTCTAAATGAAAGGAGCAGTCGGTCCCACAGGTTGACTGAGCTCTTAACCAAAGTTATATTATATGTATCTCTATTCTCTATCATAAGTATTTATTTAAAATGATGTTCTTGCATGTAGCATTCTAACTGTACATGTTCGAGGGTTGGATGTGAAGAATGGATCCACCTCTAGGGGGTGTTTACATCTCATTGATCTTGCTGGCAGTGAAAGAGTTGAGCGGTCCGAAGCAACTGGAGATAGATTGAAGGAGGCTCAACACATTAACAAATCACTCTCTGCTTTAGGTGATGTGATTTTTGCTTTGGCACAGAGAAATGCCCATGTACCATACAGAAACAGCAAGCTAACACAAGTTCTTCAAAGCTCCTTAGGTAATCAATTGTTTAGTTTTTGTTAAATCATGCATTTAGAGATAGTTTTATGTGATTTTTATAGTTATTTATTAAAAATAATTTTATGCAGGTGGACAAGCAAAGACACTAATGTTTGTTCAAATAAACCCTGATGTTGAGTCATATTCCGAAACTATAAGCACTCTAAAGTTTGCTGAAAGGGTGTCCGGAGTAGAATTGGGTGCTGCAAGAAATAACAAAGAGGGAAAGGATATCAAAGAGCTGTTGGAACAGGTTCTTGTACTTTAGTTTCTATCTAACTTACTATAAGTTGGAGTTTATTTGTTTTCCTTTTGCATATTCATGAAACTATTTTGGTTAGAGAAATAATAGTGTGTCAAAAAAGGGAATACATACATATAAATGTGATGTTAAATTGTTAAATTATCTATATGTATCTCTCAAAAACCACAGGACATCTTTTCCTTTTATGATCACTTCTAATCTCAATTTGGAGCCTTATTTTAGAACTCTGTTGGTTGTTGTGATTAAAATTGGTTAGGTGTTAAAACTGTAAAACTTAAAACTACTATCCATATTATGTATTAAGCAGTACAACAGCAGGAGTTCCAGTTTTCTTTAGGTTTATATTATTGGTTACTGGATAGCGGTTACCACAAGGATAGGTCAGAAAACAATGCCATTGTCCATGTTGCAAATGAACTTTTGGATCAATCACAAAAAGAAAAGTAGGGAAAAATATCAATTACTGAACTTTCATAGGACCATGTGTGCAAGTTTAAACTTTCTTAATTTAGATAGCTAGAAAATGAGACTTGTAGTATTACTGTTGCATAGAAATTATTCAAGTTCTATATGTTGCTAATGGTGTAAATTAATAGTTTAAACTCCACACTTATGGTTTCTGCTTGCTATTAATTTACGTCACCGATGACAATTCCTTCTTTTCTGTGGATATTTTGTCATCTCGGTCTAATAAAGGCACACTTTATGTATTTTATTCAGGTTTCATCTTTGAAAGACACTATTTCACGAAAAGATATGGAAATTGAGCAGCTCCAGCTCATGAAAGACAAAGCCAAATCCCCAAGTTTAGCAGTTGACCAAAATGGTGCTAGCATACCTAATAATTTTAATTCCAACCAGACATCGCTGATCACAATAAACCAACAAAGCCAACTATCAGGTCGTCTGAGTTGTGCTGAGGTGAATGGAGAGGCTGGTCATACTTCACCCACTTACATTGCACCTATGGGCTTGGATGATGCAGATTATGAACACAATGTATCTGAAGATGGTTTCTCAGTAAGAGAAGTAGAGTATTCTGTTGGCAGTGCAGTTATCCTGAATTCCAACTCAGATAGAAGTGATGAGACGACAATGTACCCTCAAGTTCCTATAGAACTTCCATCAAAATTGTTTCTATACACATCATCATGAGAGTTTTTCATCTTTTGACAATGATGCTTACCAATTTGGTACTAATGCTCAATAATTGCAGGCATAGAGTTCCATCCCGAATAGCTAGACTCACTCTCACGAAGAACGGACAGCCAACAGTGTGCAGATCAAAACCAAGGGATGCTGTTTTGAAAACTCCAAGTATGTATTGTAAACTACCCAAGCACAGGATTTTTTCACTTTGACATGAAGATAGGACACTATTATTGTTGTGGCACCTATAAAATTTAGTCATAGTGCTCGATAAATATTCGAAATTTGAAAATGATGTGTTGCTCATCAAGATAGTTTTCATAACTAGGCATGAAGTCTGGTGAATCTTCACACCAGAACCCAAATAGTTAATTTATCCTGTAGTAATACTAATGAGAATCATATTGACTCACCAGGTCATACAAAAGCTCCATCCAACCAGTTGGCAGGCTCTTCAGTCAAGACCTCCAAAAGATGGCAGAAGTAGAGCACGTTCCAGTTGCTTGGTTGTATTTTGTATGGGCCAACAAAAGATGGCTGAAGTGGAGCACGTTCTAGATGCTTGGTTGTATTCTGTATGTTCAATGTGTTTCAAGGAATGTAAAAATAGGTGGGGTAGCTATAGGGTTAATGTATGATTGTAACTCAAGAAATGTGAAACAATCTGCTGACAAAATATTAGTCTTGAATGCATCATCTTTTGCATATACAGATAAAAAATCGACGCCATTGTGTTTCCCGTTTCCCTGTGGTGAGGATGCATCGAATGCTTAGAGACTTTGGCATGTTTAGAACTTTTCTGGGCTCTGACAATGGACTGTTTATGTATGTGGTTTGGGTGACGAGGGTTTGATATTTTGTTTTCTTGAGTTCTGATCATTATCAGGTTTGAAAAGCACGAACGAATTGGTACGCTCCTGGTTCAATTTCAATACACATGACGATCACGGCAATTGGTCTGCTCGCCTTAAGCTTAACGCCTATCCTGACATTGATCAGTTTACGCATACAAGATAAAACTGGTAAGAAAACGACTTACACAAGAAAAAACAGGTCCGAAATTACTTTTAGAGTTCAGAATTTCAGACTACAGGCATTGGCAGAAGGGAAAAGGATATTCAGTTTGACACACTCCCAACTGAGCTATCCCCGGAATGATTTTTAAGTTAAAGCTCTCCCTAATCATTAGCGGCAACTGTTCTTGTTACATATTTCTATTTGAAAGAGTTATTTTTAGTCCTTCACTATTGTCAAAACTGTCTAGATTTAGTCCCTAATCCTACTGAAAGTGGTTTTACCGATGGCATGGTGACAGTTTGGATACGTGATAGTCCAGTCAACACACAAAAATGAAGAAAAAAGAATTAAAAACTTAGAAAATTTGAAAATCTTTTTTGGAACTCAAATAACTTAAATAAAATCGAAAAAATAGAAAACTGATTAACAATTCATAATTTAGAAAAATAAAAATCAGACTTTTTAAGCAGACTGAAAATTTATTGTAAAAACCATATTTTTAAAATAAAAATTTACAAAAAAAGTTAAGAAATAGAAAATTTGAAGGAAAAATAAGAAGATCGACAATATTCCATAAGTTACTGAAAAATTGAGAATTTTAAAATTCTTAGGATCTTCGGTAACTTTTCTAGGATATTTCTATTTTTTTTCTTTCCAAATTTTTCACGTGTGAGAAACCGCCGCCTTGTTATCGTCAAAATCATTTTTAGTGGCTCAAAGGATAATTTAGACTTTGACAATAATTGAGGGACAAAAATAAATAAATTTATTTATTTTAAGGACATATGTAGGGCACGTTACGGATAAGATCAATATGACAATATGGTAGAGACTGCAGCTAGGCGTTTGTAGCTTCAATCAACGAATATCACCTGCTATCCCTATTCATATGTAGTTTTGTACTACCACTAGAAATGATCCCAGAGATCAATATTGTTTTCACATGTTCGATCCTTTCATGCTTGCTATCGAGTTTGTAGCGCAGGAGCTGGCTGTTATGTATCGTGGATTCTTTAAGAAATTGGAAATGCAGGAATCTGACAAGAGTAACTGTGTGGATTTCACACAGGGATTTTGCAGGCAACTCTAAACTCTGAAGACTAAGGCCCTGTTTGTTTGGGCTTTTTCTGGCTTCTACACTTTGGCTTCGAAACCAGAAAAGCACCTAAATAGGTGCTTTTGGCTTTTGGCTTCGAAAAGCCTGAAACAACTTTTAAAATTGTTTTAGGCTTTTCGAAGCCAAAAGCCAAAAGCAGGTAAATAGGTGCTTTTCTGGCTTCGAAGCCAAAGTCCAGAAGCCAGAAAAAGCCCAAACAAACAGGGCCTAAGATCGAGTGATCTTGCCTTGGACACGTCAAAGAGATTTTACCATCAACTTTGAACTCATGTTTAGAATCCTCTAAAATTAGTGAGGATAAAATTTCCTTTTATCCATTACTGCAATCTAAAGAGTCTCACGAAAAAATCCATAATAAATTCCAATGCAATTAATTTCTTCAAAATTAGTGTTCCGGATAAATCCCAAGTATGAACCATCAACCCCCTGATGCCATGCACATCAAACCAACCGCTTATAGATTACAAGAAAACGGATTCGTCAACTCTCGATCGATTGAGAATTATTCAATCTCGGTCAACCGAATTGTGATCACATGTGCAATTTTAACTTTAGAAATACGTAAATTTTTAAGTCTAAAATTTTGCACGATTTAAAACCAAACATCAAATTTGACGTTATATGTATCCCATCAAAACAGATTATACTTTTAGTGATATGTGATGTACCTTTGACTGCAAGATGTCCATGATAACATCATCAATCTTCAAGCTTCATAAGTCCAGTCTAGATGATATTATACAAATGTGTATATGTGATAATGTGTGCATCCACATCTCATGCTGTACTCGATCTGTGCCTGTCAATAAGCATTGCACACGGCTTTTATTTCTGTATAGCCTAGGACTGATCCATCAGAAAGATGCTACAATGAAAGACAACACGTCGAGTAGAACAAAGGAGTATATTTAGGCCCTGTTTGGTTGGCCGTCTAGCCAGCTTTCTATTAGGGAAAGCCGAAACCCAACCAAACACCCGGCTTTTGGCCCAGCTTTTGCCAACAGCCGACCGGGCTTTGAGTGTAAAATCGGCCACTGCAGGAAGCCGGCCGGGAGCAGCTTCCCGCAGTGGTCACTTAAGTGGGTGTTTGTTTGCCCTTCGTTTTGATGGAAATAACAGGCAAATGCTATTCTCTTCTCCTCCCGATCCCTGCTCCACCGCCGGGCGCCCTTTCCGTGCCGTCCCCGCCCCGCCTCCAAACTCCATGGCCGACGACGAGGACTCCACCGTCCTCTCCGACGTCGACGACCCCCTCCCTCCTCCCACCACCACCACCTCCTCCTCCTCCAAACTCCCACCACCCGCATCCCAACCCCACCATGCCAAGGCCCAGCAGCGCGTGCTCGACCTTGCCGCCGAGCTGGACGAGGAGCGCCGCCTCCGCCTCGCCTCCGAGGAGGCGCTCGCCGCTCTCCAGGCCGAGGCCTCCACCGTCCGCCACCAGAGGCGAGGTCCAGATCCGCCGGTCCTCCGCCGTTCGCCTCCCCCTCCCCCTTCTCGTCCGGTCATGGTCCTCCTCCGTCGTTCGCCGTTCGCCGCCCCCTCCCCCTCCTCGTCCGGTCGTGGTCCTCCTCCGCCGTCCGCCATCCGCCTCCCCCTCCCCCTCCTCGTCTGGTGCTCGAGCTCCCCCTTCGGCCTCCGTGAAGCTCTCCCTTGCCGGCCGCCCAGGTCCAAGCCGAGCAGGAAGGTCGGTGTCGTCGCCGGGCATCAAGGACCTCGGCTGGTCCTCCCGCACACCGACGCCAAGCTCGTCCTCGTCCGGTCATCCGGTTCTCCCTCCGCCCTCAAGGTTGGTCTCCTTCAAGATTTGTGTTAGCTGCATCTTTACCAATTTGACACTCTGACTGAGTGACATATATATGAATTTGGCAGCATACCGGCGCCGAAAATCCCGTTCCCAATCTTCACTCTCCCACTGGGCGTGATATGGAGAAGATCATCCAACAGGAGAAAATGATGGTTACAAGAATTTTGTGAAGGGAGCAGCAGATCGAGCCGGCCTGGCCATGCTGCTCCAGTTGTGTCTCTCCTTGACTTGTTACCATGGTTGGTTGATGACAGTTTTTGCAAATGAAATGTGATTGATAATTCTGCTTTGCCCGCCCCTTACCTTGTACAAATAACCTCCGTAGTGAATGAATTGACATCGCATATGTCATCAGAAACCGCTTGCAATAGACACAAGGTGAACTTACCATTGCAAATACATAAAAACAGCACACAATTTTCCTTATCTCTTTCTCTTCCATGCTCCCGCATTTTTTTGTAATGCTTTAGATCAGTTCTCTTTCATGCTCCCAAAAAAAATGTTTGAGTTGTTCATGTGCAGGATTTGCATGGTGAAAAAAATTGGTTTATGATTTATTTTGTTCATGTCCGTTATATATGGAAAAAAATTGGTTCGTTGTTCATCTGTATGTGTTCATGAATATATTTTTTTGTTCATGAATATTTGTTGACTCTCTGTCATTGAGAGCACCAAAGGAGAGTGTATTTGTCGAGTTCAACAAGAGCTAGTGACTTCAACTACCCAGTATCCAGCAGCCAGGATCAGAAGCACAAGATACCTGAGCGGATGCTCACCTGGCGCATGCCAAGTATGACAGTGGCGAAATCCCTCGCGGATATATCCCATCACTCACTCATAGTCGGGTCATACTTGGTTATTGTGACTTGTGTATTGTGCTAACATTATTTGGGAACATGAAATTAATATTTGGTTTGTTCATGTTGATTCATTTTACAGATCTCAGGAGAGGTCATACACGCTCTGGAGAGGTGATGCAGGGGAGAATTTTCAGAGGATATTGTTATCTGGCAATTTGATGTCTGATCACAGATGCAAAAGCATACACTATGCTCTCAGAGATGTGCTCAAAACTCTGCCAATCCAGGATGAGCGATAATAGCTCTTATACAAAGCTTTTGCAACTCTGCCAAATCCAGGATGAGTGATTCTAGCTTCTTTACAAAGCTTTTGTAACTATGCCGCTCCAGGATTAGTTATACTAGCTTCTTTTTACAAAGCTTTTGTACCGCCTGGATCATTTGTAGTTTCAGAACTCTGTACGTTTTTATCTTCTCCTCATTGGAAGAAGGCTGCGCCTTGGGAGGAATGAGGGTTTTGTTGTACAGTTTTAGCTTCTGTAACTGCAATGGAATGCTAAGAATAATATAAATTTTACAAGTTGGCAGTTTACAGTTCAAGGTAGACACGAAAAATTCAAGAAATGCATCTTGATTGGCTGGATCTTACATAGGCGCAGGAATACGAGGAGTTGATACAATGGAGCATATAATAGTCATTGAGAGCGACAAGCCAAGAAATTGGTGTGTGGATTGTCTTGTGTTTTTACACGAAAATTGGTATCAAACACATTCGATCTGTTTTTTTTATTTTCTGAATTTTTCTGATTTTTTGAATTTTCTGATTTTTTTTGAATTTTTCTGAATTTTTTGAATTTTTTTGAATTTTGCTTTTTTTTTGAAATTTTCTGATTTTTTAAATTTTTCTAATTTTTTAGGATTTTTTATGATTTTTTATTCATAAAATTATAAAATATACACTCTCACAACTTTAGGAGTATTTCAAATATTTCCTCATACAACAGCCAACAGCCACAGCCCAACCAAACACGCACGTTCACAGACTCACGTGCCAACAGCCACAGCCACTTTTCCAAACAGCCAGCCAACAGCCGCTTTTGCAACAGCCACAGCCCAACCAAACACGCACGTTCACAGACTCACGTGCCAACAGCCACAGCCACTTCTCCAAACAGCCAGCCAACAGCCGCTTTTGCAATAGCCACAGCCCAACCAAACACGCACGTTCACAGACTCACGTGCCAACAGCCACAACCACTTCTCCAAACAACCAGCCAACAGCCGCTTTTGTAACAGCCACAGCCCAACCAAACACGGCTTTAGAATTTTAAATCATTCGCAAATCCCGTCTAGCTCAGTTGGTAGAGCGCAAGGCTCTTAACCTTGTGGTCGTGGATTCGAGCCCCACGGTGGGCGTTTAGCATTTAGTTTGGGGCCTCTTGTGTCCATGCTGCACGACCTCGCCTCACTCGTATTTGTTTTTGTCTCACTCGTTACCGGACGCATGCTAGATGCTACTGCATCTTTAGCTGTATTGATGTATTAGGTGCTCAATTCATTTTACAAAAAATCATGAATTTTTTTACAAAAGTTATCTACGTCCATATAATATGCATCGACTGTGTCATTAGATTTTAGATCCAAATTTGGTCTGTAGCTTAAAAAAAATACAAATTGGCTTCTAAATAGTACCACTCTAAATTCAAATTTTATATGTACTACTCACAGTTAGATTTGTTCTCGATGGTGGATCAAATGTGCACTTCAAATTTCATAACTTTTGATAAATGCATGGCATTTCTATATTATAAGTTTATTCTTTGAAAAATTTCATAATTTTTAGAGTCATTCATTGGTGGCATGATATGCCCTCCTCGTTACCGCTACCCGATCCAGCTTCCACGTACCCATCGGGACGTTTCGGCGTGTCGCGGTCGTTCCCATACAACGACGCAACCGCTCAAGGCCACCGTCACGCAACCGGCGCGCCGGCTTTGCTTGCCCCGCCGTTCCCATACAAACGTACGGCAAAAATAAAACGACCACAAACTTCGAAACCTTCACGTATACGGTGCGAGATTCAAAACCGGGCATGTGCCATCACTGTACCCCGCAGAGATAGTCACAAAAAAGAGCCATCAGATTCAGACCAGACCAGACCCTCAGACGGCGAAGATCCTCCTCACTTTCTTCAGTTTTCTTCGGCAGAACGGGCAGCTACCATCTCCCTCCAGGACCCTGCAACACCACAGCAACATCTCCCTCAACTATGATATCTTCCTTCCACGACGCAGTCATGGAAGTACGGCACGCAAACCGCACATACATGCATGCATACGTGCGCACGTACCTCTTGCCGCACGCGTGGCAGGTGGCAGAATGCCCGCACGGGAGGAAGAAGCAGTCCTTCCGGGCGTCGCAGCAGACCACGCAGAGGTGCCGGCGCCCCTCGTCCCCTCCCTCGACGTCGTCCTCGTCGCCTTCGTCGCTGTCGTCGTCGTCGTGGGAGGCGGAGTCGTAGGACGAGCCCAAGCTCGCGTCTTCTTCTTCCTTGTTCTCCAGCAGCGAGGCTCTCTGATCCGTGGTGCCGGGACGGCTACCCCAGGCGCAGAACCCGAACAGTGCGTTCAGTATCTCGTACAGAAGTAGCAGGGAGACTGCCAGGATGGCTACCAACGTATCGAAGATTTAGTTGGGGATCATAGCATATCTGAGTATTTTGCTGATGTTTGAGCTGAGCTAGTACGTACCTGATCCGAGAACGTACACTATCCAGCGAGACCCGTATGACAGTTTCGCTTTCACATATTGTTCATCATCATCAGTATTCAGTCTCTGAATATGTGTTAGAACAGTGTGTGCAGCTTAACTGAACGTAATGTATATCTAGATGTATATAAATGAATATTCCAATGTTTGTTCTCACCTCTTTGAAGCCAGACGACAGAACTGCAACATTCTGTCCAAGAATTGGTAATCTGTACGTGCAAAGAGATTTGCCCGGTGAGCATGCGTAGTCTGCTCCCGTGGTGTTGTAGAACACGGCCCTGATTCTAAAATCCAGCAGCACCTGCCAAACTCAAATCTTGAGAAGAACGGGCTACGTACGGCTGATGCTGTTGCACACAATATCTCTGAAGTTAATATCATGCGTAACATGGCTTTACCGTTTTATCGTGATCATTTAAGTTGCCGACAACAATGTAGTACTCATAAGAGGAATCGATTGTCTGCTTAATCGTTCCATTTCCTGTGATTTAGAAAGTCTGATAGCATTAGGATTTGTAATGTTACAGGATATTGCAACAGGTTATTAACCACTGTCCACTGAGACAGTACTTACCATGCACCAAGCGCCACGATAATGTGGTGTTATGTACCGATGGCTTCTCAGTCCATTGCTTAAAGCTTTCCTTACCTATGCAATAAATGAATAGAGCACCACACCATGCATGCAACAAGAAATTTAATTAAAATCTATGATATGCGAGTGGTATTTTTTTTTAAGGATAGCTTTGCTTCCGGACACCTCTGCATCAAGAGGGTGCATACAGCCTAATACGAGTGGTATATTAATTGTGAACATTTCTTACCTTGCGCAATGATGATGCGGAGTGGATAAATCAATCAGTTTCAGGCTTGACACTGTAATCGACTTCTATTGACTCCCCCTGTTAAGGAAATAAACCCATTCCTGCATTATACAAAAATATTGATTAAACATATACCGAGAACTCAGAGCATATGCACCAACAAACTGTGCATACTAAGAGCGCATCACAATTGGATTGCAACTGATTCACAGGCGTTTGTTAGGCCACCGATAGTTCTATACAATCTGAACTTCTGAAACAAGCATGTGACGTCTGAAACTGCAAGAACTGATGCTAAAATGATATGTACACTGACAGGTGCAGTGCACTATCACACCATGGATTCAGAGAGACGAGTGGCATCGCAACGCAAAGGTACCTTGTGAGAGTTGGCAGGTACGACGACGCGGCGAGCCTCCGACCACGCGGCCAGCACGTCGAGGCGCGGAGCCCCGGCCAGCCCATAGAGCACGACCCCATTCTCTTCCGACCCCCCTCCTTCCCCCATCCTCACCGTGATGTCCTGCACGAAGAGGGGGCTCGCCTGTACGAGCCACGAGCAGCCCGGGCCGGCGACCAGCTCCACCGACCCGTAGTACCCCAGCATCAAGGCCATGGACGCTGCCCCATGCATCATTACAAAAGGTTAATGCTATTACATGGGCCAACAAGTTAAAACACCCTAATTAACCATAGTACATGTCGGCGATGGATATGACGATCTTGAGAGAATGTGATCGGCAAGGGTAACGGACCGAGAAGGCAGAGCGCGAGGAGGACGACGAAGCAGAATACCGCTGCCACCGCCATGGAGATGTGGTAGGAATTGGGAAGAGGATGCGTGTGAAGAACTGAAGAAGGAGTCCTAAACGGCGTGAGGCCATTGGGGTACTTTGGTAGCTTCGTTGGCTAGCTAGTAGCACACGTGCGACGACGCGTGCGTAGCTAGCTAGCTACTGGTCTGAGGGCGCGTGCGCGAACTACCATTCTGACTGTCCGAGAGCCGGAGAGGGTTAAGCGGTTGTTCGAGTTTGTTGTGGACAGAAGACGGGTAGGAATGTGCCGTTAATGTGTCATGAAGACGGGCTAGATAGAAGCGTAGTGCGGCTGTTGAAAGTGAAAAAGTTGCGCTTCCTCTGGCTCAAAATGTAAAGCATATTTTTATTGGTTAAAATAAAACGTTGCTCAACAATTACTCTATTAATACGTGACTTACATAATACAAAGTCACAATCATAAATAAATATTTTTAAATAAAAGTCTAACGATATCAATTTTATGTCACATAAATCACATATTAATATAATAATTATTGATCAAAATCTTGTCTTAGCCAAACAAAATACACCTTACATTTTGGGATAGAGAGAGTAGACGAGAAGCCAGCTGAGAGGAGTGCAGTCTTTCCACTCATAGTAAGGTGTTCACGTACTATTTATACCGTTCGAAGTGCTCTAAGATTCGCGCAGGATACTTTCACGGTTATTTTACGTTTATACTCTTCTATTTTCACAATTTTAATGATATGCTCTTGATTATTTTAAAGAGAGAGGAGAGAGTATACTTTTATACATCAATTGTTCATGATTTCTGTGCATGAACAAAAAATCATGAACACAATATTTTGTTCATGAATGTGGAAATACATTTTCTTCTTGATTACTTAGTTTATGAACGTGCAAAAAATCATTAACACAATATTTTTGTTTGGACATGAACACTACTAGATGAACTAAATCTCCATCAAATATTACTAAGTATTATAATAATTTTGTTGTTATGAATTAGTAGGATGTTTTTATTTAGAAGAGAATATTGTGGATAAATAGATGGAGAGAATAAAGAATTCAAAAAGAGAAAAAGATGTATTTAGGAGTCTTTACAACGGAAACAACAAACTTAGCAAAGTAAAAAAGAAAAAAGAGAATCAAGTTCGACGTATTACCAGAAACCCGCTAATAAGACCTGGCTCATGCCCCACCTACAGGACAAAAACCCGCCAACACCTACTCAAAATCCTAGCTCAGCTTTGCATTCAAAGCCAAGCGGCCACAAGTTAACGAAGCTCATAAAATAATTTTCAGGCTGAGGATCGGAACCAAAGGGAGACAACTGTTGAGGTTCCTCTCGATCAACATCATCTCATTTGATCCAACGGCCCATATTCGAGTTTTATTCTCGAATCTCAAATTCACCCCTACAAGTCTACCATCTACCTTCTTTCTACATCACACAAGGGCAAGTTAAAGCTCGGTCCGAAAATTCTCACGGTTTCTCTCTGAAGCCGGCGTGCGCCGGGACGTCGCCGTCGTCGACGGCAACCCGAGAGCAACGGGCGTATGTGCAAGGTGCAACCCTCCCATCCCGCCACCGGACTCGGTCGCGCCGATCACTCTCTCGGTTATTACGGCGGCGGTTGCTCCGCTCCCTCTTCTCGCGCGCCGTCCCCGAGGTCCCTTTCCACTCATCAATTCACATCCAGCTCCTGCAACCAAGGGGACGAATAAATCGGGCTCCGGCGCGCCTGCCCCGTATGAATCGAGCATCACCGCGCGCGCGCGCGCGCGGTGATAGAAGCAATCAGCGTAACCGGGGAGGGGGGCTAGGTGTTGGTGGTTCGTGGAGGGAATTGCACCGGGAATTCAATCAGCAGAGTCGCGATGATTCGTCAGGTTTCTTTCCTGCAACCGTACGTACGTAGCATCCGATACACCACGGAATCGCAGGTGATCGATGACCACGTCTACAGTCTCTGGATCCTCGAGGCGCGCGTGGGGAATTCGCACGAAACGAGCGTGCTCGAGCTGCTAGTACGCACGTGTGTGCGAGATTTCTCCGGCCTGGTGGGAACCTGCCGTGATTCGCATACGCCATACGGTGGAGACCGGCTTTCCTTCCCACCATGGACAACGTACGTGTGTGGTAGAAATTTTCGGACCTTTTGGAGGGACGGCAATAATTAACAATGATTAGTCAAGAACAATAATTTGTTTCGTCGATGCGTAAGACCAGGTGGCCAGTGACTTGCTGCAACTAAATGCGATGGTTTTCCTCTGTGGTCCTGGCTGGAGAAAATTATTATGGGCTCCTGCCGTTTGCTTGTACAGGTGCAACTGTAGGCCCGAAAGAACCATCAATTTTTTTCGAGGCAAAGGAGGTCTCCGGTCTTATGAATTGATGTATAGAGCCTTTAATTTTATTCAAACGATGCTAAAGACATTAAAACTACACAAATCGGCTTACAAAATGAAAAATAAAGTGATAAATAAGTTGTCAAAAAGTGGTCAGCTTCACCAGAACCAACCATAGCAACGAGAAAATTAGAAGTCAAAACACCTATGACGCTGCGAAGGACCAAACTTGAGTCCAACCAGTGAAGGCTAGACCAAGGGCATTCACCCGTGGAAGCAGATCGTCGTCTTCCACGACAACGACTTCAAGAAGGAGAGGACGCAAGTACACTGACATTGTCAGATCTAACCGGTGAAAGCTAGATCGAGGGTTTTCACCCCGAAGAGCATGTACCAGTGCACGAGTCACTGCACACTCTCGTTGCCAGATCCATCCAATAAAGGCTACATTGTTAGCATCGAAAACAACGCCTTTAAGAAGAGTACAATATACATATGTCGTCGTTGTCGGATCCGACCAATGAAGGCTAGACCAAGGATTTTCACCCCTAGAGAGCATGACTAGTGTGCGAAGACGCTCTAATATCCTCGTCGCCAGATCCAATCAATGAAGGTCAGATCGCCATCTGCACGCCGAGCCTCCTTGGCCGCCGCCAAAAACCACCAAGATTCCTCCCGCACGTGTCGTCCATTTCCCAAGAACGTCGTGTCATCTCGGACCTGTTGCCCTGCCACCAAATGCAGTCATGTTGTCCAACGCTCACATCGTCCATCAGAGCAATGAGAGGAAAGAAAGTCGATAAGTCAGGGCTAGGGAAGAGGGGCCTCGCCGCCCTCGGTGGTCGGCTGATGACCGCTTCCGACGATAATGAAAGGACGAGAGGAAATGGTGACTCTTAGAAAGAACCCTAGTTTCGTCTCCCGAGCCTCAGGGGAGGGCTCAGGAAAGGTCTCATCATTTTCTTGCTCTCCGAGAGAACCATCGTGGTTGAATGGTTTGCTTCATGATAACATGTGAATTGTGATTGGTAAAGGAAAACTGCATGTCTGCATTATCTAGTTGGAAGTCTGTGTTGCACATAACGAGAGGCTAGACATGAAGACTTTTTTATATGTATTTAGCTGCTTATTAGGTATTTTCTCTGTCCAGGTATATATGTCATATTTTGATTGATTAAGATGAGACTTTGACCAATAATTACTCTATTACTAAGTGATTTATATGATATAAAATCATAATCATAAGTAAATACTTTTGAATACGAATCTAATGATATTTTATATAAATTATATATTAATAAAATAATTATTAATTAAAATATTTTAAATCAATCAAAATATGTTTTATATAACTGGACGGAGGAGTAGCCGGTTAAAGTCAAGTACTGCTGAACGAAACGCGTGCAGGTAGGGGTAAAAGTAACTCAAATAGGAGAAAAAACCTGAAAAGTTGATGTGAAAGATCAAGCCAAAGTAGAAAAGAATTGTTTTTCTATCTGATATATCAGTTCCTCCGCAGTTTCCGATGAGATGTTTTACCGCAATTTCTTGGAAGCAAAAGGCGGCAGCTCAATTGAAATTGCGAAGGTTTCAGATGTAACTCAGAGCATCTGTCAATTTCTTCATTTTTTTAAGAACGAGCAAACCACTCATAGTGGATGGAAAATAGGTCGTGAACTTTCACCTTGTTGCAATAAAA
The DNA here is from genome assembly GCA_019208055.1 of Stipa capillata. Lineage (NCBI taxonomy): Eukaryota > Viridiplantae > Streptophyta > Magnoliopsida > Poales > Poaceae > Stipa > Stipa capillata. The sequence goes on along the minus strand of JAGXJF010005506.1, from coordinate 153,700 downwards.
TTAAATCAGAGAAAGCTACTCATACTTCAATAAAGCACCAGTAACAATAATGCCCATAATGCATATCATTGTACTACGGTTGGGATAGGTAGATCGAAAATACTAATTAAGGCAGTTAACTGTCTTTTAGCAATATACTCGTACATGATAGATGTCGACTTTACATGCTAATTACTGCTCCCACCCTAGATTAATATGGAGCATGAAACTTTGAAAGTTTGTGGACAAATTTAGGGCATGGATGCTAACAAAAACATGTCTTTCCCACCATGCCCCCATCACCAGTACACTAGTATACTAGACTCATCACTCGTCTGATGCATATGCAGTTATGCACACTGCCTTTCTTCTCATTTTCCCTCTAGTTCTATGGAAGTCTGATAAAAATTCAGTGCAAAATTTGCCGGGAAAACTAAGGCACCATCGATCGATCCTAGGCTGCTAGACATGCGGTTGCGCCATTTAAATCTCCAAAAATTGAAGGATACATCTCAGTATCTCACTGTCCTCATTGCCTTGATGTTACTGCTGTAATTAAACCTGCAACATCAAAATTTATAGGTGACAGTGGACTTGACGATCACGTATCCAATTTTTCTCCAGATGCATCACCTCAGCAACGCGGTACGACCAGCAAGCCCTAGAAAAGAAAGGTTTTTAGTTTTACTAAATGGGTGATGCAGGCTGTGACTGGTGGTAAGGTTGCCATCACAGCCCATGATCATTTAGGCAAATATTTTAAGACTAGAAGAGGTCTAAGATAGAGAGATCCTTTATCTGGTACTTTTTTTTTAACATTGCAGTAGATGCTTTAACTGTTCTGGTTAATAGAACTCAACAACAGGAGCTGATTAAAGGTCTGGTCCCCATTGATGACGGTTTGGCTCTCTTACAGTATGCTGACGACATGATCTTCATGTTTGAGGATAATTTAGAACATGCTTGCAATTTGAAGTTTATTTGGTGTATTTTTGAAAATCTTTCTAGACTCGAGATCAATTTTCAAAAAGTGATGTTTATTGTTTGGCAATGCTGTGCAAAGCAAGGATGTCTGTGCTAAGATCTTTACATGTAAGTTAGGATCTACATCTTTTAGATTTAGGAGTTCTTATTGATTATAAGAGACTTAGGAATAGTGACAGGAAGAAAACTGAAGAAAAAGTTGAAAGTAAGTTGGCTTGTTGGCAAGGAAAGATTTTGTCTATTGGCGGTAGGGTCATTTTTCTTAGAGCTAGCTTAAGTAATGTTCCTCTTTGTATGTTTTCTCTCTAGGAGTGCCCAAAGGGGTTCTTAAGAAATTGGATTTTTTTTATAGGAATAGATTGTTATGGCAGGAGGATCAAAATAAAAGAAAACACCATTTAGTTAAGTGGGTGGATGTGTGCCAACCAAAAGACCAAGGGGTCTAGGAGTGATAGATCTTGAGGTTATTAATTTGTCCTTATTATGTAAATGGCTCTAGAAATTAGAAACTAGTGAGGGGGAATGGCAAAAAAAATATTGAGAACCAAATATGTCAAGAATATTTTGGCTCAATGTGAACGTAAGTCTGGTCAGTTCCACTTTTGGAGTGGGCTGATGGAGGCAAAAGATCTGCTTTTTCATTTTAGTTGAAAGAAACTTGGGAATGGTAGAGCAGGAGCCGATTCTGGGAGGATATTTAGGTTGGTTCTGTATCTTTGGTCAACCGTTTCCCTAGATTGTACAACTTGACTTTTAGTAGTCATATTACTGTGGACAAAGTAGTAGAAAATTTGTATAATAGTATTAAATTCAGAAGGATATTGTAGGGGAAACCCTTGCATAATGGCAAGCAATTTGTGGTCAGATTACACTGAGAAAGAGGATTCGTGTACATGGATTTCGGAGGAGAATGACTCTTTTAGTGTTCATTCGTTATATGTGGCTTTTAAGAGAAAAATATATTATTTACCTTCTGTTTCTTATGGAAAACAAAGCTGCATTTGAAAATTAAGGTGTTCTTATGGTCGGTTGTCAGAAATAGAATTTTGACAAAGGAAAACTTACTAAATAGATGGTGAAAAGGGTCTAAATCTTGTGTGTTCTTTGGAAGTAGGGAGGATGTGGATCATCCATTCTTACTATGTCCTCTAGAAAAGTATGTGCGGAATGTAATTTGTAGTGCTTTCAATATAAGCAATGTACCTGTCTCCGTTTAGCAACTATGTTCTAACTGGATCTTTCAATTTTCTGTACAAAAGAGGAAACTGGTCACAGTTGGGGTGGCTGCTGCTCAGCTGCTATCTGGGTAATCTGGAAAACAAGGAACAAAGCTTGTTTTAAATGAGTTTTCCCTAGTGATCCTACTAACGTTGTATTTGTTTCATGCCATTGGATGGGTGCATGATCCGAGTTACAGAAGAAAGAGCAGCGCGGCCTTTTGCGACGAGGGGCCAGGTTGCTGTCTCAAGTGGCATCTAAAGTCTACGCATGTAGCAATAGTTGGAGACCGACAAAAACGCGGTTGGAAGCTGGGTAAAAAGACAAACGGCGGGAATGAGATTCTCGGTTTACGTTTTCTATTACCATAGTATAGTCATTTGTATTTGGTTATTAGGTCAAATATATGAGACAATGTGTAAGATGGTTATTAGGTCTGGTGGTGGTGTCAGTCTGATACGAAAACTGATTCGAGACTTGTACGTGCTGCTCAATTTAAAAAATGAAATTGGAGAGCAGGCCTCCTGTTATAAAAATAATATTAATTTAACCCTCAACTAGGAATTAACATGTAAAATAACCAAGCATGAAAGGAAACAAAAGAGAGACAGGAAAAATAGTTCAGATGTTCCGAAATGACAAAATTCAAACATTCCATTCCAACTCACATGTACATAAGAACTTCTTTCGAAACAAAACGTATTGATCTACTATATGTGAATGTACCCAAGAATGAATATTCCATGCATGCATGAACTGCACTCTACTCTGCCCTCCTGTTATCTAACCCAGTACGTGGTGCGCTCCCTCGCCGCGGGGCGCTGCTGCTGCTGCCTGCGCAGCTGGTCGTGGAACCACGTGATGAACTCGTCGGCGCGCCTGTCCACCACGCCCCTCCCCTCATCCTCGTCCTCCTCCCTCGCGGGGAACGGCGAGTCCGTGATCCGCACCTGCCGCGGGGCGGGTCCGCCGGCCGCCGGCGCCGCCCACGGTGTCGCGCTCTCTGCCAGGTCAGCGTCGTCGTCGTCCGTCGCCTCCGCGACGTCCAACAGCTCGAACAGCCTCGTCACACCCGCGGCCGAGCTGTACTCCGGAAGGCCGTGCTCGTTCCCCGCGGCGCCGTGCTGCTGCAGGCGCATGCCCCGGCGCTGCGCGCGGCGGCGCCTGTGCAGCGGCGTGCTGCTGCAGCTGAACTCGACCTCGCGGGGGCGGTACTGGTACTGGTACACCGCGGCGGAGGGGTCCATGGACCGGCACGAAAGCGAGGAGAGCGAGGCGCCCCCCGATGCGCCATGCGCGCCGCGCGCGCGTGGGTACGTGCGCACCGCGGCGGCCGGGTCCACGGACCGGCAGGAGAGCGCCGAGAGGTACGTCAACGCCGGGTGCTCCCGCACGCCGGCGAGCCCGTGCCGCTGGCGCTTGGACAACAGGTGGTGCAGGTGCACGCCAAGCGCGGCGAGCTTGGGCTGGTGCTTGCCGAGGCCCTTGAGGACGAGGTGCAGGGCGCGCAGCACGCGCCACAGCTTCTTGGCGCTTATAGCCGGGGCCTGCTCGCCATGGGTGCCTGCACCTTCCTGCTCCATTGCCGCCTGCTGATCACTGCTCATCTCGGTTACGTACGTACCTTGTCTTCCTTCTCGTTTTGGAAAATCCTTGGGGTTCTTGCTAAGTTCTTGGCGTTGTTCTTAGGACTAGCTAGGACAATTCTGTGTCTGTGACAGGATTGGAAGGAGAGGTAGTATTTAAAGGATGGTACGTGGTGTGGTGTGTGATGGCTAGATCGCTGGACATTAATACCAAGGAGAATTATTGGTACACTATAATAGTCTTCAAATTGTTCTTTTTGTGTTGGTCTGCTCGTTGTGTTCGGTTGGGATTGGTTCACACAGGGTTTTGCTGGAGCTAGCCAGGAAGGTCAGCACAAACTTGCGTGTCAGACCTTATCTAATATGCATGGGATTAGTAGCTTCTAAACCAGCTTTTTGGAGGAGCTCGATCAGATACACGAACTAGGAGTTGCCATGTTCGCTCTGAGGCTGGAAATCCCACGCTTAGCCTGTGTGCTATTTAATCACGCACTTAAACGATCTTAGAAGTTTTTTGGGAAGAAATCAAGGATAATATGGAGATCTTCCATGCTTTTGTCATGTAGCTTAAACTAGACTAAGACAATCAGGATCTTTTTGAGTGTTAAGGTTGTAGGACGACATGAAGAAATGACTAGAAAGACCTCAATTATTGTGGGCATGCTTGGGACCATTGAGAGAAATACGAAGAAATGGGCACATGAGCTTTTCATTAACTAGTGTCAGTCCATAAGGCCGGAATCATCATGATGAAACTGATGTCGTATTTAAATCAAAAAGAAAAGCACTATGGGTGCTCGGCAAACTAGCTTAACATTGAAAATGATCAGTCGGTAAATGCCAGATCAATCTAGCTACACTTTGTTTGGAACACGGGAATTTCATCGTAAATAATCCAATTCTCGCATGAATTAGAAAAGGTTCCCGTGTTCCAAAAGGTGCCTTAAGGCACCTTTTTATAAAAGAAAAAGAATAGAACAGGAATGGATTGTGCATGGGAAACATAGTAGTAACAGAGATGAATTGTGTCAATCCATCAAGTTATGAGAAAGTTTTACTAAAACGAAAAAGGTAGAAGATGTCTTTCTCCCCTCTATGAATCATGATGCTAACAAAAGTGGAATTTTGATGTCACCAGATGGACTAGCCAAGTCAGTGTTCATTAATTCAAATGCTTTATGCACTACAGTTTTATAACAGGGGAGGAGTCCATAATCAGCAGCGGCTGCGGCTAAGCTTGATATCACTGTCCAAATTTAATGGCACCCCACCTATTATACACAGCCTATGTCCACCTCAAACAAACAGCTAATGCCCAACAGCACCTGTTAAGAATTTCCCATGGTGTTAAGTATGTAGCTTGTGATTAACCAGGCTCACACACGTGTTTTTAAGATCTTTTTGGAGGAAAATGTATACGTGTTCATTTTTGGCAGCTATTAGCAGTCAGGACACCATGTATTCTGGAAAAGATTCCCAAAAGGGCACCATGCATGTATTTTAGGAAATGCTACTGTGACATAGCTAACATGTACTTTAGGGAGAATGCTGATTGAGATTTGGGTATGGTTTTATCTTCAGAGCCAAAATGTTAGGCATAACCAAGCTAGATTAGCCCATCTTAGGACTTGGATACATTTTTTGCTTAGCAGCAAAATACTCGTGTAATCCGGACGCGGCCGAAGGCGACGACGACGTCGTCATGTGATCGTGTCCGCGTGCCACATCGATCGGCCTCTCGCGGCTGCATCATGCCGGTTAGAACGTGATCGCATAAAGGTGTTCGCGAGTTGGTGTTTTGGCCCGTGTATATGTGGGATTACGGGCCTGGCGCGCATCGTCTTGTACAAAGCCGGACAAAGAAATACGCAAATAGGCCCATCAGATTAACGAAGGCCACAGACCTAGCACCCTGGCATACAATGGCAAGAGCAGCAATAGAGCCTTTTATAATTGGATTTTAACACGTGGGAGAGTACGTCCTACAGTCTATACTAGCAACACCTTCATCCTTTTCATGCTTTCTCCACCTCCACCGCTGACCATGTAACTTAATGGCTCGACCTCACCGACGGCTAACGCCATAAGATCTGCTTCTGCTATCCGCCGCCACCTAGATAGGGACATCATTGGCAATAACCTGTTAGCCTGCTCCGCCCACTAGTTGTCCTACATCACCCGTAGGCTGCGACGCTGTCCTTTGTCTTCCTCGACCCTAAACCCTAATGCTAACTGTAATAACCTAAATTTTGTAATGCTGTCAAGTAGAACTTCAGAGTTTTGCCCATATGAAAACTGGAGTTTTTGCATGTCATATCATCATATAGGCCAACTAAAACTTGCACAAGTTCAAAATCTTCAACGGTTGACCTAGAACTATCCTTATAAAACCTTGTAGCAAGAGCCAATTAAAATTTTCGCTAATAATATTTCTGACCAAATGCTAAACAAACATATACATATATTAGTTCGGTTTCTGGCCACCTACCTGTTTTCTTCCGCAACTTATCAAGAATTGGGAACCATATTTTAGGATTAACCCTACCCGAATTTTATTAAGAAAATGCTAAGCGTTAGGGGTATTAGTTTTGCACCCCTAGTTGGAAAGGAAGGCAGGAATAATCGCTCAGGAGCTCTAGCAAATGATCTGGAAATTTGAAATTTTATGTTTGAAATGAATGGCCAGGTTAATGGGAACTTGAATTTAGAAATTAGAAAAAATCAAAAGAATAAAAGAAAAACCCTCTCATCTAACCCTATCAGGCCTAAACCCCCGCAGCCCGTTTCTCCCATGCGCCTGGGCTGAGCCCAATTCTCTTCCCCCGCCTGCACCCGAAAGCGCATCTTCGTTTCCCGCCATCTTCTCTGATTGGCGCATTCCTGCCCTCCCGTTTCCCCTTCTGCCGTTGACACGCCTGGCCCACCTGCAGCTCCCTCCGTCCACGCGTCCTTTTCTCCCTGACCACCGCACTACCGGAGCGCCTCCCTCGTCCACCGCCGGTGCTCACTCCTCGGCATCTCCTCTATTTTCTTCATCTCACATGTTGAGCCACCCCCCACCTCGATCTCTCCTTCCCCAAGAACTCCTCCCCTGGTGCACTCACCGGAGCCGGTTTCCACGAACTCATCGAGGAGGGCCGGCATTGCAAGCTCCAGCGCAACGCCGCTAGCGGCATCCTCGACGTTCCCGTGTCCGACCGCCTCTTCCTTGCTTAAAACCTTGCCAAACCGATTCGCCTCAATCCCGGAGTCTCACAGGTGAATTTAATTTGATTTATTTGCAGCAGAGTCGGAGCTTGGAACCCCTCCTCCTGAAGTCCGGTGACCACGCCGCTGTATCCATCATCGCCTTGACCACGTCGGTAAGAGTCTGACCCTGATTTCCTACCCTTAAGCACCTCCGTGCCTCTAGGGTCTCACCCGTAGAGTTAATTGGAATTTTATGCCGTACAGAGCTCGCATTTTTCATTCTTCTCCAACATCGGCCATCTCCCCGCCGCTACTGAATTCGTCATCCCCAGTGAGCCCTAACCCCTTCCAATGCTTAGATAACTTTCCTCTTATTCCCCTCTACCTCCCTCACCGCATCTTCCCCCTCGACTGGTCCTAGGGCTTCCCCTCACCGACGTCGCCACTGACTACCCGCCACTGCCGCCGGTGAGCATCGCGCCGCCACCTCTAGCGAGCCACTGGTTCGACCGACTACCAAAATGAGATCACGAGGACCCCCGCTCCACAACCCTTAAAACCATTTCTCAAAAGACGCACGGATTCAGGCGATTGGCTAGCGCCACTGCTCGTCGTTTCTCAGGGCACCGGCAGCCAAGGACCACTGAGTTGAGCCTGCCAGGTTACAAGGAAAATGAGAGAGAAAAGAAATAAAAAGGGAAAAAGAAAACTAGTTGTAGGACCCGGCTGTAATAGACTAGGGGGAGGATAGGCGTGTGCTGGAACTATGGGCCCTCTTAGTCATAGACGGTGGCTAGGCATGAATTGGGTGAGAAAGGGGTTAGATCCAATTCGAATTCCAGAAAACGGCAAGAAATGGGTAAAAACCGAAATAACTTCAAAAATTCATATCTGTTGCAAATGAACTCCAAATTGAGTGATTTTTTTTTGTTATTCTTCTTTTAATCTGTAGAACACCATGGTATAGCTAATGTTCATGTTACATTGTTTCAAAAATGTGAAATTCCCATAATGCCCTTTTTCCCTAGGGTTTGCAAAATGATTTGTATACGATTTCTACTAACTCAAATTGAAATATATGTGCTACTAATAGTTGATTTAGATCATCTACTAAACCTCAGTATATTCCCCATCTTCATGATCTTTTCATATACTAAATATATGCATGAAGTAATGAAAGCCTAATCCCAGAATATACATCTTCGAAAAATCGTAACTCAAACCCTAGAACTCCGATTTCGACGAAACCAATTGCGTTAGTTGCATATAGTGATTCTCTGCATATTAGCCTGCATGTCATGCATATTTGAAATTCTATACTTGCTGTTTTTAATTGAAGTTCCTTCTATTGCTTTATTTCGGTATTCCGGGATTTGATTTTTGGGTAGAACCGAGCAACGAGGATTATCCCGAAGTCAAATACTATTGTGATTCGGAGCAAACCCAGCAAGGCAAGTATACAAAAGCTCGCCAAGATTCCCTAATTCATTTTATGCCATGCTTATGATGGAGTGAAATGATTAATGGTCATGCTTATAATAATGCTATGTTATGTGATGGCGTAATCACTTGCATGGTAGGATATTTGATTGCAAGATCAGCGGATGATCTTTTAAATGGATTAATTAACTATGGAACCCTAATGGTGAGTTGTGAGGGCCGGGGTATCGACACCTACAGATGGATCGACGGGTGGTTTAACCTGATTCGATGCCGGTATCGTAGGGCTTTACCCGTCACCCACGGCGGGTTGAATTGAGATTTGGTGGGAAGTCACGGTCGGCCAACCCTGTACTGACGCTTTCTCAATTCATCCCTCGAGTCAAGCAAGTTCTGGATTCCTTGCCTGACCACATCTTCGGTTGAGCCTCGGTTGGAGCAACCGCGAACAAATTGTCTTGTTTGACAAAATGTGATGGATATGGATGAATCATGGTTGATTTTCATAATTTGAAAATCTGATATTTATGGTTTTAAATCTTGGTATGGATGGTTGGTATGTACCTTGATGATATTGTCTTATCATTCATGCTCATGTCATGCCAACTGCTTATTGTTATCATGAAATGCTAGTGTTTCTCTTTATCACATGCCATGCTGAAATTGAATTAGGATGAGCCTACAAATGTTGCTTGCAACTACGAAAGTACTTACGGAATTCAATTTCAAAACCGTTGCAGGTGAACCCAGTATCGGAGAGCACTATGACGTAGAAAATGTGGATTCAGATGTTTAGTCGATGTTATCCTCCTCGGTCATAATGTTGTGGGTTATGTTGTTGCTTATGGAGATGGCGGGGCTACCATCTCAGGGTTTTTATTTTTGGTGTTCATGCTGTTTTTATAACTCGAAGAACTGTATCCAGCCTTCGAGTTGGTAGCTATGTGATATGAAACCCCTTTTGGGCAATGGTAACTTATGTACTCTTTAAACCCTTCTTTTGTAGAGTTCTGTGATGATACATAAGTTGTTTTGGTGGCTACCCATATGCAATGCGTGTATGAAATAAAGTATATGGGTATGCCGTGAAGGATTAAAGCTGTTCTTCTTTTCACTAAGTCAGGTAGGTGTCGGTTGAGTGACCCGCTGACTGAGATGCTGTGCCGGTCAGGCAGGGTGTGGGTGTATTCTACCGGGCTTTCGAGCGACCCACTAGCTTCCGAGCTAGGTTAGGGTGTGGGTAGAATCACCGGGCTCCTCCGATCTTGCTTTGCGTAGTGGAATTGAGAACGACTCTAAACCTTCACAGGATCAGGGAATGGTATGTGGTTTTGAGAAGTTTAATCGTTTCCGGTCGGCTTGACCAACGGTGAAGGCATACGACATCGGTAAGCATATGGTGCGTTGGTCAGGTGTCGGACCACTCCGCCTCGGTGTACACGGCGTAGGTACCGTGCCACCAGGTCGACTGGTTTCTTGGTCCTTGGCGATTATCCGTTCCCCTAATCATATATAATTCTGGGGTCCGTCACACTAACCTTGTTGGCGAGGTCTCTATCGAGGTCAAGGATTGACTCTGCTTCCCCCGCTTGCACTTGGCTCCTACAGCGTGGTCGAGCCGTTGGTCAACTTCCCCCTTTTCATGGTCGTTGTTCTTGCTTTTTTCCTCATCCTCCACTTCTTCTTCCTTGCTACAGTTCATTCTCACCTGCACAAGCTAGCTTCAATTGGATGGGTGCGAAGGGTTTCCTCCTGTTAGATTTTGCATTTATATTTTCTCAGAACCCTACATGCGTTGCAAAAAAGACCACTAGGAAGTAAAGCAACCCATACATGTACCGCTTCTAACAACCTATTTGGTTACTCCCTCCGTGTGACGATACATGTCGTTTTAGAATTTGCGCTAATCAAGCATTTTAAAGTTAACCATTGATGTAGTAAAAAATACTAACATTACAACACCAAATTGATTATACTAGGTCCATCATGAAATATATTTTTTATAATGTGTACTTACTTTTATTCAAAGAAATATATCTCTTATAAATTAATAGTCAAAATGTGACATTGAAAATATGTCAATATTTAAAATGACTTATATTGTGAAGCAGAGAGAGTACACGAGAGATATATACAACATCCATGGAGAACCACAAGACATACATATCTAGAGTACAAATGCACAGTACTGCACATGAACAAGATCGAACTAAATTTACCTACGCGGTTCATTGTATAAATATCATCTCAAACACACATACATATATATCATCGTCATATGTATAAATATCATCACAAAGACATGCAAGATCAAACACTACTCAACTACATGAACACCCTACGTGGTACATGTACATACGTGCGTATCAATATATCGCCGCAGTGAGTGGCGAGCCAGTCAATGCATGCGGCGAGCCAGTCAATGCATGCATGTGTTAATTGTCGCGCGGTCTCAGGTTGGGATCCTCGATGGATCGATAACAGTCAGACGTATGGCAGCGCGCAGCTGGTGGTGCGACCGGCGCCGCAGCAGGCGGAGGGGTTCCCGGCGGTGGCGCGGTGCTGGCAGCTCTTCCGCGCGATATCGCGCATGGAGCTGGCGAGCGACAGCTTGGGGTTGAGCCGGACGGTAGAGTTGAACCGCTCGCAGAGCGCGGCGTGCGCCTCTACGGCACCGCCCACGGTGAGCGCCGGATCCCGCTCCTGCCGCTCCTTGACGGCCTCCGAGCACAGCCCGCACACCCACTTCCCCTGGAAGTACTCCCGGACCCGCCCGATGTACGTCGGCGTGCACTCCTCCGCCATCCCGCAGCACTCGCACTGCACGCTACGCGCCTCGCCCACCGGCTCCCCCTGCATGCATCATCGATCAGCTAACATAAGACCACGCCATGATTAAAATTCGTATACGTAAAGCAGGTGGTTGTTTGGAAGTGCACGTCAACTGTACCCTGTCCTGCCCATGCAAGCATTCGACGTAGTTGCGCATGCATCGCACGGCCGGACTGTCAACACACTAACACAACTTGACGTCTTAACCCATCCATGTCAGGTGATTGTTTAAACGCCATGGTGATTTTCTACACTTCGGTAGTAAAAACACAGAAATTAACACCCTAATTAATAGCATAGTACGCCAAAGGAGAACTGGGTCCGAAGGATCCATTCATGAATATGTGCAGATCAGTAGAAAATTAAGGCAGAACAAGCAGTTAGATGAGATCATTACGTACCTCTGCCTGTCTAGCTAAGCGCCAAGGCATTTTCCCTTAGTACGACAGATCGATGGATTCACTCTCGAACCTTCCTTAGTTCCTTCCTTAAGCAACTATATATGACCTTCAACTAAGTAGTTAGCTATCCTGATCACTGTGTGTATGTGCACCACACCAATAGCTAGCTAGGCCGGCCTACCTCCATGGCATATTTATAGGCACGCGATGCTGGAAAGAGCTAGCCCGCCCACAGTATCACAAGTTACACAACTCACAAGATAAACGTCCCTGTAAATCGATCTTGGTTTTGCGGCGGAAGGGAGGAAGGGGGGGTGGGAGGGGGGGGCGAACCTCTTGGCGCCAGCCAGTTGGGCCAAGCAGATGTCAGGTTAAAAATTACTTTTTTTTTCTGTAACGCAAAATGTGCTCAAAGTATCCCATGTGTTTACCTGTACTGCGATGTTTGCGAGGGAAGTGCAGAAATTAAAACAGAGTGTTCATCTTTTCAGGCTGCCGAGAATGAGCAGATTAATTAGTTGCACACATGCTTGGTGCTAACTTTACTTTCTTTCTAATCAGTTACTACTGTTGAATGGAGTGAGGCTCAGGATACCAGCAGTGATACATCTGCGTGTCGATTATCTATGTTCCTATCCATGCAAGTAGCAAGGCCATTAGTCTGAAATCTTTATCTAAAAAATATAGCCTGAATCTTTGCTTAATCTGTGATTTGAAGGAGCGTGAAGTTCGTCATCTGCACGCATGCGCATGCATGGTGGATGGATTGAGCGGGTTGTCGAGATCGCGCGCCTGTGAGTGGCTCACGGGATGCGCATCGGCCGCATGATTTTTTGCCGTGACGGAGCTCCATCGCCTAACTTGATCTCCGGCGGGATTAGGGTACTTTCTTCCTCTTTTTTTCCCTCTATTTTTTGGTGTAGGTGATTAGTGATATATATCCTGCGTACGCCATTCGCCCGTACCTCGCAGAGTCGAAGCTTTCGATCGCCCGAGCACTTGCAATTGGTACGTAGAATTCTTTTCAGGATACATGCATCATGTATTATCCAGTTGTGGTGCAAGAGTAATTCTCTTTCCTGCATGTACAGATCAGCATGCGTGCAGCACATACGTGCATGTAGCACGCTTGTTATTATAGTGGGACCGGAAAAAAGAAAAGTGGCATGAACAGAAAACATTTGGAAGGACAAGGACATTCAAAAAAGGTTCACCAGGAAAAGCAAAACCACTTCAACTAAAGCTAATAAATTTTCCGGTGACCGCACATGGTATCTTTGTTCACGTAAGAGCATGTTCAACGCTCCAAGATAGGCAGCTCCTCCGGCTCGCCACGTCAGTCCAGAAAGTCCAGCTCCATCTAACATGTTGCTTGCAGCGCAAAACTGGGTGCTTGAAGAGGAGGCCGCTTCCTCACTGAGAAAAGCGAAAGAGAGGGGGGAAAGGGAGAGAGAGAAACAAAGGAGATGAGTCGTGAATGCACAGGTGGCGTGATGGCATCGACTTTGATGGTGAAGAATAGCACACTGGCCTCCTCAACGAGCTCACCCACGGAGCACCACGTATGGGCTCATCAGAATGACGTACTCCTAATGCGAGGCAAGCTCCCTCCACGTCGAAGACAGCTCCGGATCCAGGCACCACTATGCATTGGTGCCAGATCTGGACAGCCACAAGAGCGGTGGCACCGGATCAGGGCACCCATGAGCTCGGTGGCATCGAATTCGGCAATTCACGAGCACAGACTTAGAGAGGGAATGAATAGTTGATTTTGAGGAGTAAGAGAGGGAATAGGGGACGACGGAGCTCAGGACATACAATCTAGCCTTGCCAAGCACTCGATGCAGCACACCGGGCAGCAGCATGGCCGACCCTTGGCCTCACACGTGGTACCTAGCCTCGTTGAGTGCAACCTCTAAGGCGGTACTTATAGGCGGTGGTGTTGGGCCGAAAGGGATCGGCCGCGGCGAGCGGTGTGGTCCAGAAGCCATCGGCGTGTGGAGATGGATGGACAGAAAGAAGAGGAAACTGTGGAGTGAGAAAAGTGGTGTGTGACAGAGAATATGTGGTCCATCTGTTGGTGGTTGGACTTTAGCATTGGATGATTGGTGGTTTTAGACGGTGGCCTCAATATTTTTTTCTAGGTGGAGGCAAGGCTCATGGGGCTAATGTCTAGGAGTGCTATGGTTGAACATGCCCTAAGTGCAATTGTCTACATGGGTCTAAAAGATATTTTTGTTGTAGTAGTAGTTTGGTCAAAATTATAAATTCAACGGTCAAGATAAAAATGAGTCAGAATTAGTTTCCGTGCTAGTGGGACAAGAGAGTCACTCCAACATATTTTTTTCTAAGTGATCAGCTTTCACAAGAGTTATGACATTGATCATATTGTTCAAATAATTATATGACCTACCTATCAGCTAACCAATTCATGACATGTTTAAATCTTACCGGTCCTATCTCATAAATAGACATGACTACGTGAAAGATGTCTCATATAGAACAGGTGGATTCTATTTTAACGATGACATATAAAAGTGGTACAAGAGATTCACGAGATGCAACAACCAATAAATGCAACAACCAACGAATACAAAACTTTTTTAGCGTTTCTTTTTGTCCTCGCCTACGGGGCTTCGCGGGAAGGCAGAGGAGCCATTATCAGCGGACGAAGTGCTCTGTTTCTAATCCGGCAAAATCATAGAACCGTCTGCGCAAAAAAAGAAGCAGCAGCATGAAACCGTCCCTGGAGAAATAAAACCACCAAGATATAGACAAACAGGCTTTCTACAACTAGGCCGAAAGTAGTTGGTGGGCCGGTTAAATAGAAGCAATTATGCAGCGTCAGCCCTTGGTCCCTTCCTCAACGCAAGATTTCAACGCCAAGACATGGCCCAACTTTTGGCACTGCGATTTCTGCACCATTACCCCCAGCGAATAATCCCCGTTTACTTTCCGCGATTCACATGTCGCTCGACGAACGGCGAAGGGTTGGTGAACTAATCGCGTTCGCAAACAGTAAAGTAGTACTAGCACTTGCTTGGCTTTTGCTCAGGTGCACCCATGTATCATGTCAGTAAAGAACAATCCAGAAGCACACCACTGCTTACTCGGCAACCAACGCGTGTAGCGCAGCACCACGCACAGTCTACGCGCGTCTGATTCAGTGGACGCATCACTGACGAGACGCGCCCACAGGCACAGCAGATAATTAAAGCGTTCACGGAGGCACACGGCACGGCACGGCACGGGAAAGCCCGGCGTCACGAACGCGGACGCAGGCTCGCCGCGACACGCCTCGCCGCCGCTGCCGGTGCCCGCGTCGCGGCGCGTACCTCATGCCTCATGGGAGTCTTGCCAAGCGCCCTTCCCCAGCGGAAGCGCCCGTGGCACGTGCATAGGGGCGCGGCGCGCGCTCGCCTGCCTGCTATGGCGCCGCCGGTGACCGAGGATTGGCGAGGCGAGACAGCGGGACGCCGGCGCGGCTCAGCTTCGATCGATGCTGCCGTTCGCCAAATGGAGGGGCGTCGCGCCCATGTGAAGCCCCCGTCGCCGACGCGTGCGTTCCCCGCCCAGGGATGGGCACACCTATCTACATCCAACAGAAAGACGCCTTTTGCTGTTTCCTGATGAATCCTGATGACCAATGTTCCAATGAAAAAAGATCAAGTCTTTGGGGGTAGATCAGAATTAATTCCATACTTCAGAATTCTGAACAAAAGACTGGAACGGCCTGCCTGCCTGCCTCATTTAAATCTGCATCTTTATAACACGTCGTACGTAACATACTGTTCCGCTTGTCGGATCACATTCATTTACTTGTAGCGACCTCCAGCTAATTACTCTGCGTGGCTGTGATCGTTGTGTGCCAATGTTTATTGCCGATCGAACGAAAGCAGAAGCGCCTTTGCTTGAGACGAAATATATCGGTAGGTGGGCGGCAGTACAACACGCATGTCCAGGCTCTTGTCACATGTGACATTTACATTTACCAGGTCGGTGTTCTGTACAGGTGTCAGATTTGGCCAAGCAGACCATAAACCATGCCATGCCGTACAGCAGGTAAAACGGAGCTTTCGGTCAGGTACGTACGTACTACATACGTACGTAGCCATCGTCCAAAAAAGGGCCCGAACGAGGTGGTACCAAGAGGCAGGAGAGGTGCGGCAGTATGCACCAAAGAATCCATCCAATCCAACAGAGCCGGACCAAAATTTTACAGCGAAGTAGTTGGATCCAATCTCTCGCAATCACCACTACCCCCGCCCCACACATGCAGGGACTACTGCCGCAGGCACATTAGAAAGTTAGCTACAGTAGATGACAATATAGGTTTTCATTTAGTCTACATGCCAGTCAGTGACTATTCGTGATGATGGTGTAAAAGAATTCGTAAGCAGGGCATCTATTGTGCGGTGAAGCAAAAAAAAGAACAATTTGCGGCAGCTGTGTGGTTTTCGAAAGATTCTGATGATCACGTGCACCTTTTGTCCCCTACTAGCTACTAGTACTGGGTTCGGTTGCATACACCACATTCATGTCACTTTGTGCGCACCGGCATGCCTCGCTTATCATAACATTTGATCGATCCACCACCACACGGGCATCATCATCTTGCTCACCGAAACACAGACAAGTTGGAAATCACATGCAAACCAGGAGCGCTACTAGCTAGCTTTCAACTTAAACACTGGCTTTGAACTTATCACTGCTTGTTTCCTCTTCCTCTAGCTAGGAACCCTGCATTACAAGAAGGAAGAAAAATGCTATGCAAGAAAAAAAAACACTATGGAAAGAAGAGAACTCCCTAGAATTAATTTCTAAGGGGTTAGAAGAAACTTGAGAGCTGAGAAATGGAGAGAGTAGCAAATCTCAAAAAAGATAAATTAACCGGAGAAACAACTCCTAGAAAGAAAATTAGCTGTTTTTCTTGCTGAATTATTCCTGGGCAAACGAACCAATTCTAGCGCGAACGACGGCGACGACGTCCCTAGATGAGCTGCCGGAAGTCGGGGCCTATGCGGTTGTGGATCAGGAACTCGTCCGCGCCGGCGAGGAGCGGCGGCGACTGCCCGTCGAACAGCAGCGAGCTCGGCGCGTGGATTAGGCCGCCTGCGCCGACGTGCCGCTGCGGCTGCGGCTGCGGCTGGTGCAGGTGCTGCATCTCCTTCTGGCGCCGCAGCTCCACCACCTTGCGGTGGGAGTTGGAGTGCTTGGACACCACGAAGGTCGGGCTCGCCGCCGGCCGGTACTCCGGCACCAGCCGCCCGGACTTGTACCGCACCCCGCACGCATTGCACAGCGTCTTAGGCCCCATGGGCCCCGTCCTCCACTGCGGCGTCTTGTCCGTCTCGCAGTGCAGGCATCTCCGCCCCTCCACCGCCGCCGCCGGGGCTGGGGCGTCCTTCTTCTTGGCAGGCTTCGCGGGCTTCTTGGCCGGGAAGGCCGGCTTGGCGGTGCCGGACTCCGACGGCGAGATGACCGCCGACGCCGGGGAAGGCGGCGAGGCGGGAGCGGTCGGGAGCACGAGGAGGCGGGAGGACCAGTTGCACGGCGCAATGCGGGACCGCTTGCTGCGGGCCTTGCCCGGCACGGGCGCCTGCGCCTCCTTCGGCAGCACGACGCCGCCGCTGCCGGGCTGCGCCGCGGGCGCGTGCGGCGCGGCCTGGGACGGGATGCCGGAGATGAGCTGCAGCTTTCGGAGGTCCTCGGAGGGGAAGGTGTCGTCGCCCACCATGTAGGTGGACAGCCATTCCAGCTCCGCCAACTGGTCGAGCTGCGCGGAAAATTCACAGCAAGATCAAGACACAGTTCAGCGATGGCGCCTGTGTAAGTAATTAACTCGGCGAATTATCAGAAATATTCGGTGTCTGCAAAGTGAGGACTGAGGAGAGCATCCACTTAGGATGTTGCTATTTTTGGCTGCAGGTTTCATCAGTTACTATTTGGGGGAGCTGCTAAAGTTTCCTTCATTCATGGCAAGTTTTAACGCGGGCTGAATGAATGCACTAACCGTTTCACAGAGCAAACTACAGCGAAATTTGAAAAAATCGACATAATTCGTGCAAAAATTTGCGAGGTATTCGCGACGAGACAAGGATTAAACGAGAGCCAAAAGCCTTACCGGCTCGCACAGCCCGCCGGAGAAGTCCCCGTCGGCGAGTCCCGAGAAGGAGTTGCTGCAGCTGTCGACGGCCGTCATCGTCGACGAGTCGGCCGACGCGTTCCCGGCCTCCGCGGCGACACCGGCCGCGCCGTCGCCACAATCCCCGTCCAAACCCGCGGCCGCCGCCGCCTCCTCCTCGTCGTCGCACGGCAGGTCGAGGAGGTCGTCGACGAGGAACAGGTCCCCGCCCCCGGCCTCCTTCTTCTCACGGGCGCCGCCCGCCGCACACTCGGCCGCCACCTCCATTCAGTTCTCGAAACGGGATCAATTCGTGCGTGATTTCTCTCAATTTCCCGTCTCGCCTTGGCTTATTTTTGTCTGATTTTTGTCCGTGTATGACTGATGCGTGGTGAGGAGAGCGGAAATAACGCGAGCACGCGAGGCGGAGAGGGAGTAGGGTTTAATTGGGAAGCGTTTGTTTTGCGTTGGAGAGCGGAGTGGAGGAGAGAGGTCAGCTCGGATGAACGATTCTGAAGGAGTAACTAAAGCCACAGCCACCGCTACTCCCCTGGGATGAAAAACATGTTGACTACTTTAAAAGCCAGTTAAAAACCTTTTCAAACAAAAGAGTTAGTGAAATGAGAATATCTCTCATTTATAGCAGCAAGAATCCCGAATTTATGGCTGTAAGCATCGGGGGAAGACGACAACTGTATGAGATTTAACATGTGTTTGTTGTTGTGGCTTATGTATTACTACTCCATCCGTAAATGTAAGACGTGCATAGAATTTAAGGTTCAACTTTGATCAATAATTACATCAATAATATTAAACTATATAATATGAAAGTGATACCATTCAAATGGTGGACGTCTTATATTTATGGACAGAAAGAGTAGCAATAACAGATGATTGGGATTTTCTGTATGGTGAATACAGATTAGGATTTTCTGTGTGGTTGTTCTCGTTTTACCTCTTAGCTAATCTGGATGTTGGTAACAATGAGCAGTTTGCTTTTGATTGACATGTGGGGCTGGTACATGTGTAAATCTGGGCATGGTGTTGAGATGTTTGATTTTGAGTGGAGTGCTCTTCTCATGCCCATCTATAATTCGTCCCGTAGAACCCGCTCGTGCCAGTGAATCATGGACACGTTGTCCACGAAGCATTTGCAATATAGTACTCGGCGTTGAAATGCTTCACAGAACTCACGTTGTTAGCACCACCATTACAGTTCGAGGGAGACTAGACCAGACGTCCATAACCTCACCACGTTGGTTGCCTCCGTGGAACGCGCGCACGTCACGGCGCCCTCTCGTGCTACCACGTACGCACCACGTGGGCCGCCCCGCCGCTAGGCGCTCTGCCGCCGTCGGATACGCGTAGGCCCACGCGTGGTCGGCATCGGGGTGGGCTACTCGGCTTGGTGAGGTTTAGATAAGAGGGCCCCGATCCTGCATGGTCCCCGATCCCAAGGTGGATTGGCCTCGGGAGGCGTGACAGCGCTGGGGCCGGTTTTGTTTTCTTAGTAATTTTCTTTTTGTTTTCCTCGGGAATGGTGAGACATCGGCATGTTAGCGCAAACCTAACCTAATGGCGTGGCTGAATCATTAGCTTAAAAAACTGTGAACAAAAGAATGCTAGCTGCAGCAAAATTCTAGGGTAATCTAAGGGTGCTACTTTAACTTTCCACCATATGAGATCAATCGGTGAATATGCCTTTACCTTTTTAACCTGTACTTTTTGAATCTTTTTTCCTATTTTACTCAAACGTTCATAGCTAGAATCAGTGATAGAGAAAAGAGCTTTCCCATCGGTGTGCCGCACTGCAAATAAATTAAGTCTTATAAAATAGCTGCAGTTTTTTTCCACATTTCACTAATCGCAAGACAAGAATTCAATCTTTCTTACATTTTTCACTAATCACACCCATATCCGGATGGATCTGTTGTTTTCTTTGATTTCTTTTGCACCACCGAAACCCCTACCACCATACAGTTCGACCATGTATGGTACTGGACAACACTCTCAAATCAAGCAATTATAAATATGAAACTCATATGATGTTGGTGTTATCACAAAATAAATGAAAATCATTGGTGTATGTATGGAGAATCTAGTTTCCGAGTTGCCCATCTATCCAACATCTGAGTTTTTCCCGGAATATCTGAGTTCTGGTTCTATTCATGCATATGTCCTTTGAGCTTCAAAGTTGGAACTCCAGGAAGTTTTTGGAGTGTCCGAGATCACCTTCCGGACTTTCCTTTGAAATCTCGGAATATCCGAGTCAGTATGCTGAAAGCTCCGAGTTCACTTATTATCCCTACTCTGTGAGTTCGTTGAAATTTTGGAAGCTCCGAGTGCAACGTCATAACCTCCGAAATTTGTTTCTGACCTCCCCTAGTTGAAGGCTATTCAAATTTTCTGGAGGGTCTGAATTCCAAGTCAGAACTGCCAACAAGTGCTTATGTCTGCTATGCTCTGAAAATCCGAGTCTTCAGACTTTTCCCAGAGTCTCTGAGATCCGTTTCTGGACTCGCTATACAGCCGTTGTTTAAAAGTCGAAGTCTCTAGGTTCCTGTCGAAGCATCCAAAATCTGTTACTATATACGCAATATAGTCGTTGGTTCGAAAAAGTCAGACCTTCGGGTTCAAGTCGGAAATATATGGGTTTTGCGTCGAGAAGAGCACTATGGTGCGAGGAAGAGAGATGAATTCCAGATGAGGGGCTTTAGGGAGGCCATGGATGTGTGATGTCTCTCTAACCTTGGTTATAGGGGCCTAGATTGGACATTTGAAAAAAAGGTCTAGGGAGGGAGCTATACATGGGTCCAACTTGACCGAGTGTTAGCATCGCCATCTTGGTGGTCACGCTTCCCATTAGCTTTGGTTTGTCATCTTACAGCGGCAAAATCGGACCACCACCGAATCCTCCTCCAAATTATGCCACACTTGCAACGGATTGGAATGAATAACACGCCACAACCATTTAGGTATGAACTTATGTGGGAAACTGTCACACCCTGTTTTCTGCAGCTCGAATTTTTTGAAAAACTTAACCCTAAGACGCGTATATGCGTATATATGTTTAAATCATATTGCATGTTCTTTGGGATTTTAGTTTTCTCGGAGCATGACATCTCATGGGAGCACTCGAGTCGTGATGCTTTATCATGCAACGAACCCGAGTTGCCACCCTATCATCGCATGTGCTTAAAACCCCAAAACCCTAATCCGGACACCGGCACCGTATATGCACGAGCTGTCCGAACCCAAACCCTAAGTGGCAACTTGCCCATCTTCGTTTTCGACCCTCTAAATTTAAACCCTAACCTCCCCCATACCCTACCTCAGTCGTGCCGTCGTCCGAAACCCTAAAACCTAATTCGTCGCCCCCATTCCTAATAATTCTTTTATCGGGCAGAAACCCTAAAATCTATATTTCATGTATTTTCTTCTACCCAAAAATTCTGGAAAAAATTTATAAACTTTCTAAACCTATTTTTCACCCATTTATGAAATAATATATGTGGGCCCAGTTCAAAATTTTTGGGTTACATCCAAAATGGGATTTAGGTCAAAAATTCCACTTGAACTACAACCCTTCTAAATCTTGCTCAGAAAATTTCAGAAAAATTCTACAATACTCATCTCTGTACCAATGTTTCAAATATGCAAAGACATAGGTAAGTCCAGTTCAATATTTTGGAGGAAACCCTGTCGAACACCTTGTCCTAATTCCCTTCTCTCCATGAATCCAAGCTCCACACTCAACTACCTTGCTCCAAACTTGTACCAGCATCCTTTCTTCAATTAAGGACCCTGCCACACCTCCTCTTCCCATCAGTGCAGGTTCCAATCCATAATTTTCAACCCTAGCATCTTGTCATGCCGACGTTGGCAAGCTCCCCAGGCAACCAAACCCTGCACAAACTCCAGGTCAGCTCCTCCCTACTCACTCCTTGGGGCTGTCTCAGCATTAGTGACTTAGCAGTGCACCCCGACACGCCAAAACGCTCGCATGCATGCACCTTGCCACTCGGGGCACGCTCTGGCTTTGCCCTGGGCGCGCACGGCATCAGCCTCATGCCGCTTTTCGGTGTCAGCCCGCCCTCCCATGGATGCCAGCCTCTTCCACTCTTACTCAAGCAATCACCAACCCGTCTCCTTGCTCTCTGGTCACCTCAGCGTCTACTCTACCAGCCTAGCCGTGCAGCCCCCGCCGGGCTCGAGCTCGAGCCAGCACAGCGGCTGCCACTCCCAGCTACCGAAGCCCTCTACCGCGCGCCAACACGTTGCTTGCCTCCTCCGCCACTTTAGAATCCCCTTCGTTGACCTCCAGAGCTGTCCCATCGCCACGTCCAGGAGCTACCAGCGGTGGTCCCAGCTGTGGCCTCGCCGTTGCCCTACTTAAGCCAATCTCGAGCTCCCTAACTGCCATCCCAAGCTCCTCCTTCTTCTTTTCGCCTCAACCGAGCCACCATTTCCCTCCCCCTAGTCTTCTCTTCTGCATCCAATGCCCGAGCCCCGAGTTGCTTCCGCCATGAACCAAGCAAGCAAATCTGAAGCTCCCTAGGCCCGCTAACTCACCTCGCCGCTCCTCCTTACACTCCTCCAGTCTCTGGCCTCAGCTCCGACCAAGCTCCGCTGCCAGTGGCCCCTTTTCTGACCAAACCTGCCGCCACCTTGATTTGGTCCTAAGCGGCCACCGGTGCCACTCGGGTCCGAGCGCTGAGACCAGCCCTGGTCCGAACCAAGTGGGCAACCGCAAGGGGTAAGTGGCCGGCCACCGCCAGGTGGGCCCCGGGCCCAGCTAGGTCCACCGTGGTACAGAGGAGGCGCCTTGCCCCCATTTTCGCCTGCCCGCTCAGAAGACGTATTTCCATCTGGGTGGTAGCGTAAAGTCCAATTAAGCCACCGGTTTTTCCTATTCTAGAACCGGTACTCCTTCGGTTCAACCGGTTCAAGGCCTAAACGGCCGGTTCTCAGGAAACTCCAAAAATAAAAAGTGTTCATAAAAATATTTAGAAGCTTTTGGTTTAAACAAATTTTCAAAATTTCAACTTCTCCTTACTGAACAGAAAGTAAATTCAAATATCCAATTCAAATTCAAATCCTTTTTAAATTCTTTTGCACTTCTGACCCATTCCGAAGTATGCAAACATGTTAGAGCCCTAACCTTTTGAACCCTAGCACAAAAATTATACATATATATGCACATATTGCATGATCCAAACAAAGAAGGAGGCGTAGGTAAACCCTAAAACCCTAACCTCATATTTCATGCATATATATATGTCCAATAACACCCAAACATGTTGGACGTTTCCAAAACATCATGAAACCCAGAGTGCATGCATGCTGAACTTGTGGATTTCGCCATTTGGCTTTTATCTTGCCGGACTTCTTATTCGAGATTTTTTTTTCCCGAACGTGTAGTTGACGGTGTGAGGTACGTTCGTCAGGAGGAACCTGAAGCATCCCCGCGTCTGGATCAAGACCAGGAACTGCTAGGCAAGCTCTTCGCCCTTGATCATGTTGTAATCCAGGTTTACGAAATGCTATTTTGATTTTGAAACATGCATGCTATGTTTTATAATAGTTATTTTATGTAGCGTAGTTATGCCGATGCTTAGAAAACCCTAGTTCGACACTGAACTCCTTGTAGCCCTAAGGACTACGTATTTCGGGAATGATATCGAAAACTTAGGGTAGAGTATATACATATATACATGCTTAGCCCTGCCGTAGTGAAGTTAGGGTTTTAAAAATAAAAAGGTGATAACACCCCGTATTTGATGTGGTGAACTCTTGGAAACGGACCGTCATATCCGGAGGTGTATGAACGTAGCATAGCCATGGGTTGGTATGTTTTACCGTAAATAGTTTTGTGAAACCAAAAATGAAAACGGAGAAAATTTTGATCCGGGTCGGTAATGAAGGGTGAAAGCAGGGAGCTTGTTAAAGAGCGAGGTAAGACCCGGCGTGGTTCTCGCTGCCCGTTTACGGGAGTGGTGTGGAGTCCCTCTCGGATCATCTAAGGACCGATCTTAAGTGCCGTTTGGCCAAGTCTTACCGTACGTGTAACATCCCCATTCTTTAGCCGCTAATTGTGTGCATCATTTCATGACATGCATTGCATTGAAATCCGAAATTGAGTAAGATTTTGAATTTTTATGAAAAGCCTCCAACAAACCCTAACTTGATAACATGGACATAACTTTGAAACTCAATTGGGTCTTGCAAAGTCTTGAAATAACAAGTCCCGAGGATCATCTCATGAATTCGACTTGTTGACCGAGCTATAAAACCCTAAGTTTGGGATAACTAAAAGTCTAAAAGAGGATTTTGAGTTGATTTGGAAAACCTAGTTGAAATAGAACAAAACCTTATAAGCATGCTTTGACGTTTAATTTTACATTTGAGAGATCTTTGAAATGGTTCTAAGAGGTTGAAAATCGGATTCAATTCGCTTTAGGGTTAACTACAAGCTCAAAACAGAAGATTAAGCACAATAAGAGGGAAGAACCCTAAAGTTTCCTTCCAAATTTGAAATATAGAAACAAAGGTTTAAACTGATTTGAATTTACAAATTAAAAATTAAAAAGAAACCTAAAAACCCTACCTCTACCCAGGGCCGGCTCTATGTTTTGGAAGGCCCTAGGACGAAGCCGACGATATGGGCCCTTAAGGCTATATATATGTATGTCTATATAGGTATTTATATATATATGTGTCTACTTTCACTAATTTTAAGAGTTAACTTCGAACCACATAATGATAGAAACACTAAAAGAATAGTAAAATGGAATTAGTATGATTACCTCAAATAAGAACCAAATTCTAATGACTCCATTGACAATAATGCTTCAGTGCTTCACATCTGCAACATCTTCATTGACTGCAACATTACTTGAAGCTGAAAAGAACTTATTTAGAGCACCCCTTTGTGATTCAATTAACTGATCGTCTCGTTTTCTTTTTTTCCTTTTCTCAGCACCCGACAAATGCTTCTTAGGCAACATTATAATACCTAAAATTGTGAAGAATAGTAAATACATGGAATTACAATCAATTGAATGAAATGCAAGCATAGAAATTGAAAGGTTTGGAGGAAACTTTGAACTGAGGAATAAGAAATTGGGGCTGCTGCTACAATAATACATAAGCCTCTGTTTATACAACCCTCATCTACCATCAAATTTCTGCTACAACAAATAAAACAATCATCTAATTTCTGCTGTAAGAAATACAACAATCATGTACCATTCAATTTAATTTCTGTAAGAAATGTTGTACCATCTAATTTCTGCTGTAAGAAATGCTAATCATCTAATTTCTGCTGTAACAAATAAAACAATCATCTAATTTCTGCTGTAAGAAATGCTAATCATCTAATTTCTGCTGTAACAAATAAAACAATCATCAACCTAAGGAAAGTACGGCACAGGAGAGATGAATAGATGATTAGCAGGAAAGTAGCCCCTGAGTATGTGCACTAGACATGATTAGCAGGAAGACATGCCTGGGCGTTCGCCGCGTTCCGCGTTCGGCGTTCCGCGTTCGTTCCGTGCGGCAGGAAGACGAACAGGAGAGATCGATTAGCACCAGGCCCTGATTAGCACTAATCCTTCGGCAGTTCGGCAGTTCGGCACATTTGTTAACGTGAAGCACAGAAGCAGGCCTAAGGAATGAAATCTAAGGAAAATTTTGGGCCCCTCCCAGGCCTGGGCCCTAGGCCGTCGCCCCTCCCGCCTAGGCCCAGAGCCGGCCCTGCCTCTACCTTCCCCTTAACCGAAACAGGCCTCTTCCCGGCCCATTCTACCTCCCCGCACCCGGCCCACCTGGCCCGTTCGCCTCCGGTTCCTTCCCCCGTAAGCCTCCCCGCTGCCTTATCTTCTTCATCCGTCGCTTCCCTCCCTTGGTTGCCCCGACGCCACGCAGTAGCTTCCGTGGCAAGCCCAGGGCGCTCTCCTCGCCACCTCCTGCTTGTCTTCCGGCCGCCCTCGCCCTTATTGCTTCCCCCCTCCCGCACCGCCGGCCACCTCACCCCGGTGCTATTGCGCCTCGCCTCCCTTCGGTCGCCGCCGCCGCTTGCTCGCTTCCCCGCCTCCCGTCGGAGCTCCGCCTCGCCCGAACCCTCCGCCGCCTCGCCGCGCTGCTCGGAGCGCCTCCGTCCCGGCCCCGCTCGGACCACCTCCTCCCGAACGCCAAGTCATCTCGGTGCCCCACCGCCGAGCCACCCCCCTACTCCGCCGCTTACCCGGCTCCTCGCCGAGGCCCCTCGCCGCCCCAGTGTCCAAGCCCGCCGCCTTGCCGAGCTACTCCATCAACCGGAGCTACCGCGCTGTTTCCCGAAGCTCCGCTCGTCGCCGGTAAGGCCTCGGCCGCCGCTCCGTTTTTGCCGATAGCCGTCGCCCCAGACCTCGCCGCCAGTAGTACCGCGCCGGGCAAATCCGCCGTCGGACCGAGCCAACGGCCGGCTCCCCGACCGGAACAATTAAAGACATTAATGCCCAGTTAACCTGCCGTTAAGACACAATAATGCTAACCATACGTACTGAGTGCATTTAATTAAGTAGTTATGTGTGTTCCGACCGGTTAAATGCCCCACTTAACACTAATGCTGGTTAATTAATGTAAACCGACCACTTAATGGCTGCCATCAGTGCTTAACAGTGCAATCAATAAGCAAATAAATCTGTCTCAATGACACTCGGGTCCCACGTGTCAGAAAATAAAGAAAAGATAAAAGCTGACCAGCGGGCCCCACTGTCATTGACCTAAATCAATGTTGACTAGAATTGACCCAGGGCCCACCTGTCAGCCTCTGGTAGCATTTGAATTAAATTAAATGTTAATTTTGCTGAGAAAAATACAACAAAATATTTAAAATGATTTAAATCTTGGAAAATTCATATAAAATCCATTTTTCATCGGACAAATGCAAATAATATATCAAAATGTTCAGAAAAATGAGAGCTATTCAAATAGGTCATGTTTATACATGTTTGCATGCTAGGAAAAATATAAATTGCTAAAAACTCAAATTAGGGTTTCCGATTAGCCGGAGGATTTTCGGGTCGCGATATTTTATGCATCCGGACTCCAATTAATTTGATTCCACTTGCATTAGTTTTCTTTTTGCATCCTCTAGGTCATGGTGTGCGTTGCATCTTGTGTTAATGTTTGGCATTTTGGATGTTCATGATTGTGCCTTTTCTTTTCCGGTGTATTTGTTTTATCCCGTTAGAGTTGGAGGATCCACCGGACGATAACCGCAGTCACGAGCAGGGTTTAGTTGCTCAGCAACCAGGCAAGCAGCCCCATTGGTCACATTACAAAACTCCTACTATTTTCAAAGTATTAGTTGTTTTTAAATTCATTATCACATGCGTTCAATTGCTATTTTTTCGCTAAGCAAAACCCTAGTCCGATGAATAAGACTCACCTTGTCGCTTAAACAACTCCACCACCATCCTAACCTATCTAGAATGGTAGAATAGTGTACACTTTTGTAATGCTTGCTATATTACTAATGCTTAGACATGCTTAGACATGTAAAAGTCATAATTTCTTGGAGGGCAGACAAATTCACACTATTGGATGGGTTACGTGGTAGGTGGGTGTTCGCCGGGATAACTAATGAACTTGCTTAATCATATCTGGGTTTAGACGAGAGGCCATGGCTGGGAGCATGGTGGGTTGTCTCGTCTTCCCGCAAGGACCAGTTTCCGGTGTCCCTTCGAACCAAGATTTGCGTACTTCTACACAGGTGGATTATGGGGCCACCCACGACTAAATAATTTGCCTAGACTTAGAGTATGAGCTGCATAGTTTACCGTTTTCGTGTATTGGGTGCGTGGAAAAATGATGTGGTGGTGTGCTTCAATATAGGTGTAAGGGTTACACACGGTCTGGGAGACCGGGGATGTATCACCTGCTACAACGTATGGGACCGTATCGTAGTCACGGCCGGACTGATGCACATGGACTAGCCCGTACGGGTGGCTCATACCTAGGTCGAAAGCATTGTAACGGTCGTGTTCGATCACCCTCCGCTAGCACACCTCGTGAAGTGTGCGAATTGCATTGGCACTAGGAGACGATCGATACGTGTAGGTAAAGATGTACCCCCCTGCAGGGTTTGAACTGTTGAACAGCCGTGTCCGCGGTTATGGACAGCTTGGTAAGATTTTGCATCGAATTAGACAACTATAACAATACTCTAAAACTGGCCAACTCTAAGGACGTGGTTAGCGACAGCTTCCTCCCAGGGTGGTCGAGGATGGGTCGAGATATCTAATGTGTGGTGATCTGCAGTAAGGACTGATCGTGAAGTGTTCGACTCGTCCCCTTTCAAAAGTATTCTGGTAGTCGGCTTTTCATCTACTTACTCCTATTGACAAAGGTAAAACTGGCTTTCCGCAAAATAGTCCATAATTCCCCCTTTATTGATACTTGGCACGTCTATTACTAATTTCCGCACTGTAAGTCTTGCTGAGTACAATTTTGTACTCACCCCGCTGTTGTTGATATTTTGTTGCAGAGGAAACTACCCCTCCTGAGGGTGGTTTCTATATAGAGATCGACACCAACGACGACTAGTCACTGGGAATCCCAGGCAGTGATCTTGCCCCCGGGGTTTGGCAGCTTGGTTTGTTTTGCTGCCACTTTTGGCACTACTGTTCGGCTTCTTAGCCCTATTTAACCTTCCGCTGTGTAGTGTACTGGGATCCTCGGATCCTTTGCATGAATATATTGCTATATTGCAGTTCTGTTGTAGAGTTCTGCTGTGTTAGCTAGTTGTTCTTCCCTGCCCATGTGCCCTGCGTGTATCTTGATGAAGCACATGGTGCGGGTAGGGTTTCAGAGTCCCTATCATAGAGTCGTTAAGTTTAGTCACCCCTGTGAAGCGACTCTTCTGCTGAGAGCTTGGGAACTATATCATCCTACTCCAGCCGAGCATTTATTTGCCGGGGCGAGTTCGGGATTGAAGTTCCGGCTCAGTGGAAAAGAGTGAGGAAACCATATCACCCTACTACTCTGTGCTCTTGCCAGAGTAAGCTTTGGGGTTGACGTCTCGGGCTATTCGAAGCCATATCACTCCACTCCTCTGGGAATTGACACTCTGGAGTTGAGGTCGGGGTTGACGTTTCGACTTAGCGGGTGATTATCCTTAAGACTCTCTATTATAGATTTTGGGGTCCGACAGTACGTCCACATGTTCTTTATGGGAAGGACTTGATCTAGTAGCCGGCCTGAACTAGCATGAACCTGTAGGCAGTATGTAGCGTGCAGATGAGGTTGTGACCTCTGTAGAGAAAAGTTTCCGCTGGAAAGCGATGGCTTGTTCGCCACAAAGTTGGAACACCAACCTCCTTGCAAGCGATGATACTGACTCAAGCTAGGTTCGGGATATGTCCTTATGGCAGGTTCATGGCTGGGTTCACACCGGCGAAGAGTCTCGTTGTACTAGCTCTGGTAGTATGCGGTGCACAGTATGCCTAGGGTGACCTACATCGTGTGGGTAAAGCCGTACCACCTTTGCAGAGGGTTAAAACTATTCGAATAACCGTGTCCACGGTCAAGGACGAACTTGGTTAGGCCACACTAAAGTAGACTAGGTTTCAAAACCTAAAATGTGGTTATGGGTTTAAGGACGCGATCCGCCGTATTCGCAGGGTGATATGCAAATTTCCCGTTGTGTCGGGAAGAGTGAAGAAGGGATTTCCCCGTGGACTCGGGCAAACCTTAGTATCCCCGTCATAGCAGGTGAGCTAAGACTCCCCGCCGAAGCGGGTGATCACCAGGCTTCCGGTGAGTAGGAAAGCACAGATATGATTTCACCAGGCTTTCCGGTGAGTAGGAAAGCATAGATATGATTTCACCAGGCTTTCCGGTGAGTAGGAAATGCACAGATATGATTCCCGTTGTTGCAGGGAAGACAGATGGAACAAATGCTTGTCTCACAATACCGAGGCAATTTATGAAAACTGTTTTTAATATCTAATTACTTATTTCATGTAAACTTACTTTTCCGCACAACATGAGACATAGGCTAGAGCCCGATTCTTGATATACCCTTGCATACATACATTTGTGATAAACCCCCTGGCGGAGGCTTGCGAGTACATTCAATGTACTCACCTGGCTTGTTATGTGGCCAGACGATGAGGAGGAGTACCAGACCGGAGATAGCGACAGCGATTTCGAGGCGTAGGGTTTCTCTCCCAGTCAGTTGCCTGTGGTTCGGCATATTGATGGGCCACCTACCGCGTGTTTGTTTCCGCTGCTGTTTTAAAATTCGGCCAATAGGCCTGGCTTGTACTAAGTAAAGACCAACTATGACTAAGTGTGTAATGAACGATATATTGCATGTTTATGCTATCAAGTGCTCGTGTGTATCGGCTACTGATCCAGGGACCGATACAGTAAACACAAGGGTTTATTCTGCCTCAAAACCGGGTACGCCACAGAAACTCACACAAGCTTTTTCCCCTTCATCAAGTACGTTTGGAAAGATCGGGACAAATGAGCTTCCATGAAGGATATGCAAGAGAAATTGTCCTGACTGTCGGGAGATATAACACAATGGAATGTTGATGCTCAAACTCGCCTGGCAAATGTTCGCGCTGTCCCGACATGGGTTGGCCCGAGATATGAGAAGATCGAGATATGTGACCATATCGTCAAGCTGAATCAACGAGAAGAGATCATATGGAGACAGCGCTCTCGCATACAGTGGCTTTCTAAAGGGGACAGTAATACAAGATTCTTTCACCAGAGAGCAAGCAGACGAAGGAATAAGAATCAGATTGTTCAACTTACAAAAGAAGATAGTTCCGTAACGGAAGATGTCACAACTATGTAAGAGATGGTCTGCTCCTTTTACAATACACCATACACTATCGAAGGTACGTCGAGGATGGATGATGTCCTTTTGAAAATTCCACAGATGTGTCTGTAGAGATGAACAATCGCCTTATTGCACCATACAAGGAAGAATAGGTGAGGAATGCTTAATTTCATATGTTCCCTAATAAGGCGCCAAGCCCTGACGGCTTTCCGGCTCATTTCTTCCAACATCACTGGGGTCTATGTGGCGAGGAGGTAACACATGTTGTCCTAAACATCCTTAATGGTATTGAATCTCCAAAAGCTATAAACAACACATGTCTTGTGCTAATCCTGAATGTGCAGAGCCCCTCCCTTCTAACACAATTTCGGCCTATAAGTCTATGCGATGTTATTTTAAAAATTGTGTCAAAGGTGTAAGCCAATAGGCTAAAGGAGATTCTACTAGAGATTATCTCAAAAGAACGGTCGCTTTTGTGCTAGGGCGGCTACTTACGAACAATATCATAACAATGTATGAAAGCTTGCACTTCATGAAGGAGAAGAGGGGCCAGAATAAACAGTTTTGTGCTTTGAAGCTTGATATGATGGAGGCTTATGTTCTTGTAGAGTGGAATTATCCTGGAGGCCATCATGTTAAAATTGGGGTTCCACCCCAGGTTTTTCACTTATGTCATGAGTGTAGTCACAACTATTTCCTTCTCGGTTCTTTTCAATGGAGATTAGATAGAGGAGTTCAAGTCATCGAGGGGTATCCGACAAGGAGACCGCATCTGATCGTACTTGTTGCTAGCACTTGAAAGTCTGTCTTGCCTATTAAGGAGCAAGGGATTTTGGAAAAATTATCGGGCATCGTTCTGGCGCCCTAAGCACACCCAGTCGATCATCTTTTATTTGCAGATGGTACATTGCGAGCAATGGAAATCACCGTAGTACTAAACAGTCATTGCAATTAATGCCTCCGGTCAGCGAATCAACTTTGATAAATCCTCAATTCAATTCAACAAAGGCTGCCCGAATTCGTTGAGGGAGAAAATCAAATCCATATTGCATGTACCGAATGAATCCTTGAGTGAGAAATATCTATGGATGCCAACTTATTTGGGGATCTGAAAGAATGGATCCTCCAAATATTTAAAGGACCGGATATGGAGCCGAGTCCAAGGCTGGATGGAGCAAACGCTGTCAGCAGGTTTGTAAGAAGTACCGATCAAATCTATAGCACAAGCAGTCCCAACCTACTCGATGGCGTGTTTTAATTGGTTCCCTAATTAGTAGCTCTTTGCAGGGCAATAAGAATGGCAAGCGGAAAACATGTTGGATCTCGTGGGATGTGATGACGACGCCCAAGTATCTCGGTGGAATGGTCTCAGGACAATAAATATTCAACTTGGCACTACTAGATATGCAAGCACGACGTATTCTCCAACCACCTGATACTTTGGATGGATCAGATAGACCAACTTGGAATGGGCTTTCAGGATATTAGAATGGAAACTCTTCCCTTTGGTAGATCGGATAGACATTTCAATCGGCGGGGTCGCTTGCCATTGATAGTGTTACCATCTAACGGTGATTATACAACCCACCAGTTTGTTTCCATTTACTGCAAAATACGGTTAAACTACCATTATTCTACTCCTGTCCATCGGAAACAACCATCAAAAGCCAAACAGAACCAGCCCTATCTACTGGAGCGACACCGGTTCCTCGCCTCACCGGCATCATCCACTCGACGATGTCCCGATCTTTGCCTTCTGCACTGCCGAGTAGAGTCTCTGTGTCGCCTCCTCCTCTATCAGACTCATGAGCATGCTTCTTGGCTTTGTCAGCTTCATCCACTTGGTGACGTCACGTTTTCTGCCCTTCCATGCCACTGAGTAGAGTTGTGACGCACGCAGGGATAAGGAGCCGACGGTGGCCTCCAGGATGGCGTGGTCGGCCCTGAGGTCGAGCGTGTTGAGCGCGAATGCCATCTCGTCGAGGGTGACCCCATTGTTGCCGTTGCGGTCGAAGAGGACAAACACCTAATGCAGGCACCAACCGCATTCTCCACCACACCATCGGGCTCGCTGATTTCTCTCAAGAGCTCTACTACTTCCAGCCCGTCACCTATCACTTGGCCGTTGTCAACAACTCCAAGGACGGGCATGAGCAGATCGACAAGGCCTTCTCCACTGCGCTCAAGAAGAGCAATTTGTTTTGTTGCGAACAGTGGTGAATGCTATTGTAAATACACAATGATTTTGTTTCCTAGGATCTTATTGCAATATTGTGTCATTTTTTGTATGGTGTTGTAATTACGCAGAAAATTTGTTCCATAATAGTACAAAAGATTGGTTGCAAAAGTGCACATATGATGTCATAATCAAGCTAAAAATTTGTTCCGATAGTACACTGATTTTGTTGTAACACATTTTGGATCTTGTTATGTGTCTCGATATAATTTGTGTCCACAAAATCGTCTCGGTCGAATTTATTTACATTCTACAGTGACTTGTTGTAACAACTCATCGATGCAACAACAAAATTATGAATTTTTTTCAGAAATCTAGGATTTGTTTTCTTAAAATTTAGATCACATCATGTTGCACGTATATCATTGTTGTATTGATTCGATAAAATTTTTACTTATGTTTTAATAAAGTATTTTCATCTCACCGTACGTTTGATCCTGACATAAGATTAGACACCTAATCCCTAGTCGTCGCCACCGTATAAAGTCGGGTTAGCTTTCGTTTTTTGTTAAGGTAACGTGGCCGACTTTATAGAGCTGAAAGTGGCCCATGTTTGGCTTTAAATTCGCGAGAGAAATTCGGGTTAGCTAGGTGAACCAAACAGAACTTGCGGGCGTTAAACGGAAATCGGAGAATGGCGGTTCGGGGAGCAAAATGAATCCCATTTCCCACTCCCCACAGCCCAATAGCCCACTCCGTAGATGTCAGCACAAGAACTCTATGAGCCAAAAATAGCAAACACTCGGCCCATGACGATGTAACAACGTATAGCATTTCCGCACGCCACGCTATCAACACAACAGCGCTGCTTCTCCTCGCCCACTGAGATAGCAACCTCTTCCAATCCATGGCTCCCCCGCCGCGGCGAAACCCCAACCACGGCAGCAGGAGGACGGTGAGCACCGCCCGCCCGGCCTCCGGCCACCACCCCCACCGGTTCTACCTTCCGCTCTGAAACCCTAACCCTATCGTCTGTTCCCCCCTCGCAGGACGAGGAGCCGTGGCTCGCGGCGAGCCTCCGCCCGGCCAACTTCCTCCCGGGCATAGCCATCGGATTCCTCCTAGGCCTACTCCTAGACCTGTCCTCATCATGGAGGCCCAAGTTCAGCATCGCGCCGTCTCCGGCGTCACGGGGCACCAAGCGGACGGGCGGTTCATCCGCCCCCGGCGGCGGGGGTACCAGCGGCGAAGAGCTTAAGATGGTAAGCTGAATTGCGGAGTGTTCCGATGGAGCATATCTCAGTTAAAAGTTCAAAAGGACCCATGTACTGATGTACTGTATAGTCTACGTTCGATTACTTGACTCCTGAAGATTTATCATCTGTGACATATTTTTGCGTTTTTGACATGAATTCGTTGTCGAGGTTATGATACGGGATCATTTGAACTGGATCATTTGAACTTTCCTTACAAAAACTATTGGTTTGTTGTTGGAATTCCACGATTCTAGAGTTGAACTTGTTTTTGAGTTTCCACACTACGATTGCAGGTTTTAGTCGTGCGTCAGGACCTTAAGATGGGGGCTGGGAAAATAGCGTCTCAATGTGCCCGTAAGTTCATCTCTTGGGCTCTTAGTGTAAGCATTTGTTTCTTGACGTGTCTCTTTCTGTTTGACATATCCTGACCCGTAGACTGTCGTACTTTGCTCGAATAGAACTGATTGCTTGCCCATTCTGCAACAACCAAATTCTAGCTAGAGTAAATCTAGTTTAGACCGTCTATCTACTAAAGTAATTAAGGAATTCTGTAGATAACTGTGTTTTTATTTGGTGTACTGAGTACGAAATATTTAAGCCAATGTACATCTTTTATACTATTAATAACTTGCAATTTGTTTTCTTGGCAGATGCAGCAACTGGCTTGTATGCAGAAACTGTTGGCAAGGTGCTAATGCAGTTTGCAACCTTGCTTCATTAGGTGGTTATAATTGATGGATGTAGACTATTTTGTCCACACACTTTTAGCTTGCTTATGGATAAGGGCTGGGTTGATATTGGTAGAAATGCTGGTACATGTTGATTGAAGTTTAAATTTGTTCATTCAATTAATGTTGTTTCAGTAACTGCACCAGTTTGTTGAGTGCATTTCTGCATAGAAATGAGCATCACGTTTTTTTGGCATTAAAGGCTCACAAATTAATCTATTTTGTTTGGATGGCTGTTGAACTTAGCTTTGAGTTACTTGTGCTGTTGGTTATGTTTCCAACAAAGACAGGCCTTTTCAACAACTAGTCATGCAGTAGAGATATAGACTCGGAGTTAGATTTTTAAAGTGAGGGAACTTCAATTTAGAAAGTAAGTGGACATGAAAGAGAAACGTTTGGTAAATCAAAACATGCCAGCCTTTAATTAGTTCTCTTCCTTATCAAGACCTTATCAACATCATCATATATTTTCTTACCAAAGTGAAGAACTATCAGAGTGTCCATGAAGTTTGAAACCTACTAGACTCCTAAAGCTCTGGCAAGACCAGAGGTGCCAGTGTAAAGGAGCTGTTTGCCTACCTTGCATTCTTTGGCGCTTTGCACAGTTTAAAAAATTTCCATCATCATTCATCATTCATCATTCATCTGATATATCCCTTTGCAGCAACCGAGGTCTTTTGAGACAATGGGAGCAATTTGGACAAGCTAAGATTGTTCTGACATGCAAGAATCAACAGGAAATGTAAGCCATCTCTCTCTTAGCGCATATGTTTCTATGAACAATATTTGCTAGATAATGATGTAGCATGCCTTTTTTCTACTGTGAATTATCAGGAACAGGATAAAGGGAACTGCAGAACACCGAGGCATCCCAACTTTTGTTGTTGCTGATGCAGGGCGCACACAGGTTTGTTTTATGCTTCTGCGACTCTACCTATGTTGATATCGGTCATATTTTCCATCTGTACTGGGGTTGCTTTGGGAGGACAAGTTGGTTATGTATTGAGCTGTAAAAGCAGCGGCAAGAAACCAATCATGAATCACCCTTCTGATAATTCAACATATCAAAGTGATACTGACTGTCTGAATCTGAATAACTCTGGACTAATTAGGGTAAATTTCTTACTGAAAATAAGGTACTTTGTTGATTATTTTTGAGCCAGACTTATCTTCAGGATGTTCATATTGGTGCTAGTGTGTTATGCGATGATTCAAATTCATAGGTTTGAATTTGAATTGTTGCATACTTATGTTGCACCATCTCTGTTTCTATGCATAACAAATGAATAGTGGCAGTTATATATCAAATGACCGTGATCCCATTTAGCCTGATCATTACTAATTGTCATTCCCTTTGTAGGTACTGGCTGGGTCTAAGACAGTTCTTGCAATAGGCCAGGTTAATTCTCAATCAGAACTGTTTTAATCTCTGAGCTGCACATTGTATTGGACTTGCATGTTTAAACTGTATATTTAGGAATCCATCTTAGTGTTGTTGACATGTATGCTGATGCAAGAAGTATTTACCATGCGTAGGAACATTTCCTTGCAATTACCTTGTGCTAATTCTGCTAAAGAGTATGATCCGCAGGTTCTGTATGGAGCATGTGATACTGATAGAGTCATAGTTATCTAACTGCCATGACATGAATTCTAAATGTTTTTAGAATTATTTGGCACTATGGCAGAGCATAATATAGCATGATGTTGTGGCGCAGGGAGGAAAGTAGACATAGATTCAGTTACTGGGAAATTGCGTTTACTGTGAGCTGCATCTCTGACATGGTCAGTCTCAGTCCTCTGTTCATTCTGATAGTTTTTCTTCCCAACATATCATGTCTTTTGTCTTATGAAATGTGAAGGGCACATGAATATCAACTAATTTCTAGAACCCAAGAAGAAACTGATGGTAACCTGAGAAGAAATTGTTCATGCAAGTTGCATCTGACAATCACCTTATGTGCATTCCTTCTGCTAACTTCTTTTCTTTTGGCTCCAGAACAGTCTATCGGCATGCAGAGTTGATGTGTTCCTGAGTAGCCCCAGAGACGTTTATCCCTTCGAAGATTCTTACCAATTTTTGGGTACAGATCACGGAAGTATCTTATGTTTGTGCACTCACAATTGGAGGTCAGAATCCTTGAGATGTTGTACCCATTTCCCATGTTAACCGGAATGTGATTCTTGATGATCCAGTTCTAGAGTGGTTGATTTAAATTGCCATCAGCTATAATCTTTTTCTCATCCTGTTGATGTTGTCCGTTTTGTAACACTGAACAAGTATTTGTAGATCTGGAGTAGGTTATGGGCGCTCTCCAAGTAATGGATTACTTGCACAGTGTGTCCAAGAGGTAACATCGAACGTGTGTAGTTCCTACATGGCGGGCATGGTAGCCTTTTGTTGTCACTTGTCAAACATTCCATGGCATCTCTACTTGCAACCAATTAGTTGTGTTTTGCTTCCTGCAAAATGGCTTCCAAATGTGTAAACCTCGACCTTCTGCTTCATCATGAAGTATTCCCTCAGGTTCTATTATTACCCGTGAAGCAGCAACAAATGGCACATGTACATGTGCCGGAAATAATTCGGAGCAACACATACTGAAAACTAGAGAAGATTGTTCATACCGCGATGTGTTAGTGTGAAGCGCGATATGTTTCTGCTTGCGCGAAATTTCTACTCCTCTTTTTATGGATTGCAAAATTTAATTTCTTCTCTGAAACAGGTGGCTTTCACATTGCCAAACTTGAAAGAACTCGGGCTGGACTTCACCTGTCGGCTGTTGCCAGCCTCGCAAGTCACAGGTAGAGAGGCCCAATAAAGCAACCAGACCGACGCATCGGCACCGCGCTCCGCAACGGACACCCAGCTCGGCTCAGCCGCCTCCCCGCAGGAGGGAAAGGAAGTCCAAACCCTCAACTCCCCCACCGCTCCCCCCGCATGGCCTCCTCCTCCCGCTCCCCCGCCGCCTCGCGCCGCGGCGGCACCGGCGCCGGCGGCCCCCGCCGCGCGGCAGTCCCCCTTCTTCCGCGACCTCGCCTCCCCCATCCCGTCCCACCACCGCGCCGCCTCCCGCTTCTCCTCGGCCGCCGCCGCCGCCACTGCCACCCCTCCGCCACGCCGCCCCCGCCCCTCTTCACCCTCGACGACCGCTTCGCCGCCGCGGACTTCTCCCCCGACCCCACCGCCTCAGACCTCCTCCCCGTCGCCTCCTCCCCCTCCCCTCGCGCCGCCGCCGGCAGCCGCTCGCCGTCATGGGACCGCTCCCGCGGCAGGGCTTCGGCCCCCGGGTCCCCCATGGATGGGGTCGTGGAGCCGGCCCGGAAGGAGTTGCTCGCACTGCCCCCTCCGTCGAGTCCTTGTACTCCTCCTCCTCCGGCCGCGGAGGCGCAGTCGCCGGTGACCCCGTCGACGGTGACGGCTAGGAAGGAACCGGCAGCGAGCGAAGAGAGGGTAGATGGGGAGGAGTGGATCACTGTATTCGGGTGAGCCAATGATGCTTGGTTAGTTACTTAATCTATAGTGGTTTAGCAAGCTGTAGGTAGAGGCTTGTGTACATGGTATATTCAGCTCTGGAAGTAGCAGTAGCTTGGTGCTATGAGAGTGCGTGTTGGACATGTACCTATGCAGCTGCCGGAAAATTACTGCTTTGCATGCGTTTATGCCCCTGCCATCTGCTTGCTCTTGTATATGTCAAGGAGCTACAGCAAATATGTTCATTTAGTGGAATTGCCGACTAAGCCTACCACCTGGATGGACTGGACTAAACTTTCAATATGTTTGTAGATTCTGGCTGAGAGGGCAGCAGTCATCGATTAGCTTTATTTCTACACTTGTTTGCTAACCTCAAATTTTGGGTGCCTTATATGATAAATTGGTTTCTTGGTGTTTGCTGTTTCCCCTCTACAGATTCTCGCTTAGAGATACCAACCTTGTTCTTCGGGAATTCGAGAAATGCGGTGTAATATTGAGACACCACTCTGGTCCAAGAGAGGGTAATTGGATCCACATATTATACCAGGTAATGATATGATCTCTTCAATTACCGATGTTACCATTTTCTGCTGTGCCTTTCGATTTCCTTATATTTATGTTTCCAAACAGCCATATTACTTTAGGTTGATTTGTTGCTTACTAGTGGTTACTTGCTAGTGAGCCGTTACACTATATAGACTTATTCAGGCTCCTTTATAACTTGAACTCTGTCCAATCATGGCTTTAGGGCAATGATTCCATGAACAATCACAATCTTATGATTTGGAAGTTAATGATTTTCCCCTTATTCAATTCACATGCTGGCTGCACTCAATTGGAGAAGAGATGTCTTTTGTCCTTTTGTAAGATGGATTGGACCTAAGGTTGCATGTTCTTTATATCAGTTCCAGTTAATGCTATGGTATTTTTTAGCTATGCAACTATGCACATCAAGTTATGTCCTCATATGTGTAAATGCTGTGCGTATGGTTGGTTATCCTTTGAACATGAAGCATATAGTTTGAGTTTATCTACGATATGCTTTTCAGCATCACATGGTCCAGGATGTCCAGATTAACACCATATAAAATGTTCTTTTTTCTCGTTCAAAAGTCTCCAAATTCTAGCATAAGCTATGTTTGGGCGTTCACTCATAATGAAATTTCTATAGGTTCCTCCCAACCTTTAATTATATGGGATTTATTTACAATGCTCTTGTGATGCCTGAAACTTTTGTATGGATCCTTGACCTCTTGGTTGTAAGATATTAGGAAGCAAAAGCAAGTGGTATAATCAGTGAGGCAAGGCCTTCTGAGTGAATTACTAACTAACCCTTGTACTTGTCACAGTCAAGTTATTAGGCTTTATTCAAAGAACTCTTCAGTGCCCCTTTTGCTATCAACTAGCTCTGTTATTGTTGGTGATTTAATTTCTTATATATAGTATTAAGAGTATGTGCAGTCACAATCGCTTCCACCTTTTTAGATGGGTCTTCTTTTCCAAATGCTAGAAAACCAGCTGTGCTTAAGGGATGTCGTCAGCATCGAGGAACATGTGCTAGGGTCACAGTTGTAGATTAATTCATTTGTTCATCTCTTTGAATTTTTCAACAAGTTGTCGCCTAGATCCTTTCTTTGACAAACCTTTATCTCAGTTCTACTGCAATGCTTCTACATTGTTGGTGTGCCAATTAAGTCCGTTGGCCTTATTAGTTCTTAAACTGACAGTTGTCTTTATAATGTGCTTGGTCTTGAAGCACTCTTATGATGCTCGGAAAGCCCTTCAAAAGAATGGTATCCAACTAAGCAGTGGTGTCATAATTGGAGTAAAGCATATTGATCCAATGCACCGGCAGCAGCTGGATGAGAGGTTCACTGGAATCAATCAAGGAGGCTTCATGGTTTCCTTGCCTTCAAAATCACTTGCCCTGAAGAGCACAGGTGCATCAAACCAGTTAGGAGCCTTGCCTCGCCCATATGATCCGAAGTCTAACACAAATGTTATCAGAGATGCAAGACATCGTGCAACAGGCAGCGTTGCCGCACCAGCAAAATCAATTGTAACAAATGTGATGGATTTGATATTTGGCATCTAGTTTGCCAGCTCGGGGACCTATGATATACCTTCAGCCTTCGGTGTTTCTTCTGTTTGATTAGTCCTCTCGGTGGATGTGCTAGCGAGCGACTTCGTCAGTGTGCCAAAGGTTCGGAGTGAATTTGAGAGAATTCAGAGAGTGAACTTGTGCTCTTTGGCGATGTAATATTTGTGATGTGCAATTTTTCACATGTCTTATGATCTGCTAATATGAGATCATGAGAGTGGCTGTTCTATGCTGGTGGATGTTATTATGGACTCATCTCTACATAAGAGATGTGCTATAGCTCCACATGAAATGGAGATCTCAATATCTATTATTTTTGTCTATTACAATATGTTGCGCTTCTGAAACAACTCAGATGGTTAACTGAAACTAAATGCCTGTTCTGTTATGCGAAAGGGTGTAGGTAGGAAATTTAGAGAAAATTGTATTATCTTCTGTAAAATTTGCTTGTTTCAAACAAGCGAGGGCAAAACCAGACTGGATTGGATTCTAATTGTTCGTTTTGGAATGCAGAGGCACTGTTTAAGATCTCTTTTGTTTCAGGACTTCAGTACTGCTTTCGGATTGTTGGTTTACTTTTCTACTTTGCACAGCAAGATTTTTCTTGTTGCCGTGAGCTGCAGCCTTCTGATTGGCTAGTTTCCTTGGAAATATGTCATCGCGCCAATCAGAAGGCATCTTCTGGGTCAACAGAGGAAGAAAGTGCAACTAGCCGTGCATGAATGACGGACGGTCTTGATTATCACTTCGTATCTTTCAGTACGAAAGGTCGCTAAATTTACATACTAGACCTCATCTTTTAATGTAATTTATTTACACATTGTAACCGACTCACGTAAAACCCTGTCACGTTACTAGGACGAGACAGAAAATTTTCGATTCTGTCAGAAAAAATTGTTCTTCCTTCTCAACATAAATCCAAACATGCTCTATGAACTAAAATAACAATATAATTTGAGG
The DNA here is from genome assembly GCA_019208055.1 of Stipa capillata. Lineage (NCBI taxonomy): Eukaryota > Viridiplantae > Streptophyta > Magnoliopsida > Poales > Poaceae > Stipa > Stipa capillata. The sequence continues at coordinate 112,410 of JAGXJF010005506.1, read as the reverse complement.
AAACAATTGGTTCCATCACACTGAAAGATCACGGTTTAGAAAAAAAAATTGGTCCACTCTAATAGCATTCAAAATTCCAAACTTCAGATTTCTACCATTCTGTTAATTCTCACTAACCTCAGTTCTTCCCATTTTGTCCTTGTTCTAACCCCATAGCAACCGTGCTCTGTTTTCAAATTAGACTCCATGTTTTCTTTTGCATTGCTTTGACTCCATTGTGTCATCGTAGCTTGTACCCCTGTCCTCCACCCCGTTATCCTCGTCTGTTTGCCACTTCTCTCCCTCTTCTATGGTAACCAACAGCTAATATCGAACTGCACCGCTACCGCCAGTGTCATTGAACTGTGAGGCAACACTCTCTTTTTTGTGAAAACCTCTCTATCTCTCAATGAAAAAAAAAGATAAAAAAAGCCAAGCTATAACAATAGCACCAAGATCTATGCGGGAGCCTTGAGGGCGACACAATGGCCTTCCTCCATGTTGTGTCTCCCCTCCACGGCCACGACCTGGGCAATGGAGAGTGACTTGGACAATGGGGTGTTGTGCCATGGATGGAGAGGCATGACTCTGTTCTATCTATGTAGAATTCATACTGGTTTGATCTAGGAAGATTTCTATTGGGTCTAGTTCAACCATAGATCATTTTTATCGTTTTCAAAGCTTAGGTTTTGGGAGGAAGACAAGAAAACAAAAGACAAACTAAAGGAAGCTAACAAATGTGAAAAGACAAAACTTTGCAAACTTTCAATGCTATTAAACTGTACTAAAATATTTTAGTGTGATTTTTCTAAACCCGCGATCTTTTGGAATGGCAAAACTAAAATTTGCAATTTCAAATTGTCAAATTCCAAACAGTCGCGAGCCACAACACGGGTATTTTGCAGGAGACCGGAAGGACAAATATCACTATCTCCAGGGTTCCATCCACAAAAATGCAATAAATCCAGAGACTGGACTCGAGTGGGTTTCGCGATCGCGAGGTCTTCGTCTGCGCCTGGGAACGTTACTGGTATTTCTCCGTCCTCTGCCCCCTCCACACACACTCGCGACTCGGCCGCAATGGCGGAGCTCGAGGCCTCCACGGCGGCGCCCGCCGCCGGCCGCCTCCGCAACGCCTTCGGCGGCGTGCTGTGCGCCTTCACCCTCCTCCTCATCGGCGTCCTCGCGTTCTCGATCCGCCTCTTCTCCGTAAGATCTGATCCACATCATGCCTCCAGATCTGGTTCTGCGTTCGGGTAGAGTTTCCGGAATTGCGTGTGTTTACGCGTCTCGTCGTTTCGGTGCCGCAGGTGATCAAGTACGAGAGCGTGATCCACGAGTTCGACCCCTACTTCAACTTCCGCGTCACTCAGGTTGGATTGCTTGGTTCCATTTATTTTGTATTTGTTCTGGAGTATGTGGAATTGAGTTCAGTTCGTAGGAGATATCAATGTTATGTTGACTCTCTTGAGTGTTGGCGTTGGAGGGTTCTGGGTTTGGGAGTTGACTGTTGTCAGGTAGATTTCGTGTACTATGGGTGATTAGTGGAAGTATTGAGCAAGCAGTGGTTAAAAAAGGAACATGAGAATCTGCTAAGGCTTGTATTTGATCTAAATTTCCCCTTGTTGCAGTTTTTGTCGAAGAATGGAATTTACGAGTTCTGGAACTGGTTTGATGATAGGACATGGTAAGAGACAGCTGAATCATTTAGTATTGTGCAGGTCCTATGTGAAGTGGAATGTGTAATACGAATACATGGCTGATTTTTCTTTCTGCTGCTTCTGTCTTAGGTATCCCCTTGGCCGTGTGATTGGTGGCACTGTGTATCCTGGCTTGACATTGACAGCTGGAACCATTTGGTGGTATGTTATCAAATGATCACACTCTTATGTTCCTTCTAATTACTGCGAATGTGCCTGAAGTATTGATTGGTCTGCTAGGTTGGTAAACTCCCTTAACATCCCATTGTCGGTGGAGACTGTCTGTGTGTTCACTGCTCCAATTTTCTCAGCAAATGCTTCCTGGGCTACTTACCTCTTGACAAAGGTTGCTTTTTTGCGGAGGCATACGTTCTCACATTAGTTTTACTAATCTGGAAATTATGTGCTCATTACTTTTAACTTTTTCTATAGGAAGCAAAGGGCACTGGAGCTGGATTGATGGCAGCAGCCATTTTGGCAATGGTAAATTGCACTAGTGACTTTTCTCTTCACACTTTTTACCACGAAAATTTAGCATCAAGACTTATGTACTTGATACGTAGATATTTTTTCATTTTCTTATGTCACGGTGTCACGGTAGAAGTGAAAATATGAATTCTTTTGGGGCATAGAGAAGTTGTTAGGTAATTCAGCTTTACCTGTCTTTGGGCGGGTGGAACAAAGATGAGTGGAACAATTTTTCATACTCTTATGATAATTGATTTCTTTATGCCAAACTAATATTTCTAAACTCGTCGCAAATTGCTGTTTGCCTGAAACTGTGTTATGTTGACACTTGAACATCTGATATAGTTCGGTGGTCATTGTGCTACTATCGAGACCCACCCTGGCAGAGGTCCTCAGTTATTTCGGGTTCACAATCTGTGAAATTGTTGCAGGAATTTTGCCCCAAATGTGCGACAGGCTTAGACAAAAGCAAGATGTTCATTTTTTTGTTATTTTTAAGAATGCCGCATTAGCTACATGTGTAATCTTCCTTACTCTAACCATATTGTATCATTAATCAGAATGTTGTCCTCTCTCAACATCGTTACAGGTCCCCTCGTATATCTCCAGATCAGTTGCAGGCAGTTATGATAATGAAGCTGTAGCAATATTTGCCTTGGTATTCACATTTTATCTATATGTAAAGGTAATGGTGCACGAGATGCCTTTCATTTTGCCTCTTTTTAACATGGCGTTATGCACTGACTTATTTGCAAATGATATACAGACATTGAACACAGGATCACTCTTTTATGCAACGCTCAATGCTCTCTCATATTTCTACATGGTAAGCTTGTTGATTTTGTTTTATGAGTTTTAAATGAATATTATAATCATATACTAGCATTTTTTCAGGTATGTTCTTGGGGAGGCTACACATTCATCATAAACCTGATTCCAATGCATGTGCTTCTGTGCATTGTAACTGGTCGTTATTCTTCACGGCTGTACATTGCATATGCACCCCTTGTAAGTGCATAAAATTATGCTCTTTTTTCTTGGATCTGGACACAAATAATGAAAAAAAATTAACTGAAAATGACCTTATCCGATTGATTAATCATTTTACAGGTTATATTGGGAACACTTCTGGCAGCCTTGGTACCTGTGGTTGGTTTTAATGCAGTATTGACATCTGAGCACTTCGCATCATTTCTGGTACGCACATTCATGTTCTTATGCATGGCTTCTCTTCCTGTATTTTCTCCATTCAGCAAAACACTATTGAATCAGTGAACTCTTTCAATTGTCTTGCTTCTTGAAGCCGGTCTTCCAAAATTGAAGGTTTCTTGAGTTGTTAAATTTTAAAAATGTTGCAAAAACATCAGCATAGTCACAAAATGTGCTTACTGGATGTTGACCAAATGCAAGCGCACATAGACCTTTTCAGTTCATATATAGTATATGCACACTATTTTTTTTTGGATCAATAGGGTGAGAACTGAGAACACCTAGGTTCCAACTTTCCATTAGAAAAGAAAAACCAGCAGCCTTACAGCAGCTAACAGCCAAAGCATTTGAAGCACAACTTGAGTCTTTTTGCAAGAGGTTGGCAGCATCACCCTATCTTCAAAACATAGTACTACCCTGTGATAACCACCAGCATATGATCAGAAGAACTACTACATCTACCAGCAGCCCCAAAACACTACAAACATACTACCAGCCTTTTTAGTGCACAACGGTGGGGCACAGCAAGCAAAGTCCCTGGCAATTCAAACACAGGCATGCCACCATCTTGCCTCTTCCTTTTTTCTGGTACTAGCCGAGGCCCCTGTACCTCCCTCACCTTCACCTCCAAAATGCAGTAAAGTGATCCATCTGTGGCAATCTTGAGGCCGGGCACAACAATCTCCATTTTCTGAACATCTATGTACAATAAAAATTTACTCTATTTCACGATAATTGTGCAACTACATTGTGCATAAAGACTAGGGAGGTAACAACGTGAGATCATGCTACCCTATTAAAAGAAGTGCTCTAACCACTCAACTCCCTCTCCTAACTTCACAATAATGGCTAGAAGTGAAGAAAAAAAAATGCAATAACTGCACTCTTAATTTCACTGATGACAGTATACTTGAATTGCAGGTGTTTATAATCCTTCATGTGGTTGCTTTTGTGTATTATATCAAAGGACTTTTGACTCCCAGGCTGTTCAAAGTGGCTATGACTCTTGTCATAACTGTTGGTTTGTAAGTCTCTGACCTTATCTATCGGTTAGAATGCATGAGGAACTATTAAAAATCTAGCTGATTGTTTGGACATTGGGACTAACAAACACCTATCCCTCAAATGTAAACATTGTTTTGTTCAACTGGTAGCTTCTCATTCACTATATGCTAATAGCAAGATCCTTCCTGCAGGGCTGTTTGTTTTGCAGTAGTAGCTATACTCGTCGCATTGGTGGCATCTAGCCCAACAAAAGGCTGGAGCGGGCGCAGTTTGAGTCTACTTGACCCGTAAGTTCTTATCAAATAAAAACTCAGTTATTTTGTGAACTGAGTTAAGGAACTGGGCTGGGAACTGATAAACGTGAAATAATACTTGGAAAATGTTTCTCAGCTCCATGGAGCCATAGCTCCACCCCCTATCACCATTGGATGCTTCATCGGGATTTGTGCCACTGTATACACTAAGAAATTATTCATATACTAATCATGTCATTGTACACAATAAAAAAAATGTTGGAAGAGAGTGTCAAGCTAGTGGACAAATTATTTTATGCATGGACACGAGAATCTAGGTAAAGCACTATTGAAAACTTGATTATACAACTAAAAAACTGACAAAGCAGCACGATCCCTATGTAGAGCAGTCTACATCCAATGGTACTAGAGGGTGGAACCATGGCAGCTAAAACTCCTGTCTCATAATACTTTTAACCAGCTATACACTTAGGTTTTGGAGTCACTAAGGAAATTGTACTTTTGATGCTCAATCTCTTAGACAAAGGAAAGCGATTTCTGTCACCAATTAGCACACACCTTCTGTCTTCTGATTCTTGCTATCTTTTGTATATAGTACCCTGTTGTATTTGCTCTGTTTCTCTTTCTGTATTTATAGCTGCACCTTTGTTCTTGCTTTTCTGACAGAACCTATGCAAGCAAGTACATCCCCATCATTGCCAGTGTCAGTGAACATCAACCCCCTACCTGGCCCTCTTACTTTATGGATATCAACGTGTTGGCCTTCTTGGTTCCTGCCGGGATCATTGTAAGCAATAGACTTTTTGAATTGGAAGTGAATTAGCATCAGTCTTAGTTCTAATTAATTGCTTTTTGACGTGATCCACAGTCATGCTTCTTGCCTTTATCCGATGCAAGCTCATTCATGGTCCTGTACTTGGTCACTGCAGTTTATTTTTCTGGAGTAATGGTAAGAATATGCGGAATAGAAAGCATGTGTAGCCGTATGTTTATTTTATCCTTACTTATTAACTTTTGGTTATGTTCATTCTCTATTAGGTACGACTTATGCTTGTCCTTGCTCCTGCTGCGTGCATTCTATCTGGGATTGCTCTCTCTTCAGCTTTCGATGTCCTCACACGATCTATGAAATTTCAGCTATCAAAATTATTTAATGATGGCCCTGCTGCTGTACGGTTGCTTCTTTCATTATTTTTCTTTGCTCTGTCTGAATCTAAGTAATAATATCTCGTAAACAACTTATTGACAACTTGTTTCTCCTGAAATGAAAGTCAGGGGATAGTAGCCCAGAGGGTTCTAGTGCTAGTACTGACACTAAAGGTTCTATTGCTAGCATGGTCAACAAAAATTCAGCAAAAAATGAAAATAGGACTGAAAAATCAGAAGCAGCTCCAAAGGAAAAACCAGCAAAGAAGAACCGGAAGAAGGAAAAAGAGGTGGCAGAAAGTGTTCCTGTAAAGCCTAAAAAGGAAAAGAGACTTTCTGTACTCCCTTTGGAAGCATCTATTATGGGCACTTTGTTACTGATCGTGTTAGGTGGTTTCTATGTGGTAAGTTCATTGCTCTTAGTCTTACCAGAGAGAGAATGTTTCTTTATAGAAAGAGAGGCACCTTACCGATGCCACTTTTGCAGGTCCATTGTGTTTGGGCAGCAGCTGAAGCGTACTCAGCACCTTCAATTGTGTTGACATCTCGTTCGCACGATGGATTGCATGTTTTTGATGATTTCCGTGAAGCTATGCATGGCTGAGCCATAACACAGATGTAGATGACAAGGTAATGCTCACCCCTTGCCTTCTATTATTATGTGAACTGCCTTTTGTCCTTACAGTAAGATGTTCTGGTACAGGTTGCATCCTGGTGGGACTATGGTTATCAAACAACTGCAATGGCTAACAGGACTGTGATGTAGACAATAATACCTGGAACAACACTCACATAGCAACAGTTGGTACAGCGATGTCATCCCCAGAAAAAGCAGCATGGGAGATATTCGATTCTTTAGATGTCAAATACGTGCTTGTTGTGTTTGGAGGTTGACACTTTGTGGACTTTAGAAAGAACGACATGCCAATCAGCAGCCCCAGATCTCTGACATTGGAAGTTTCCTTTACAGGGCTTGTTGGCTACCCTAGTGATGATATTAATAAGTTCCTTTGGATGGTTCGCATAGGAGGTGGTGAATTCCCTCACATCAAGGAACCAGATTATCTTGTGAGTGTTGAATTCCTTTCTTCAATGATTTTGTTAGTATAAGGAACAAAAAAAATAGTGAAATATATGTTACTTCGCACATTTCATGTTATTTTCTTCTGATTTCTTGTGTTATGTTATTGCCAGAGAGATGGCCAGTACCGTGTTGATGCTCAAGCCACTCCAACTATGTTAAACTGCCTCATGTACAAGCTTTGTTATTACAGGTTTGGTACACAGAATTCAGTAGGACAAGTTCAGCTGGCATCACCATGCATGTTCTTTTTTACATTTGTTTTCCTTTGCTCCCTCCAGGTTTGTTGAGACTGACGGCAAAGGCTTTGATAGAGTACGAGGATATGAAATAGGGAAGAAGCATTTCAAGCTAACACATTTTGAGGAGGTAGTGTGATGTTACTCTCCTTCCTAATTCGCATTAGTTGATTTTCACCATTTTTCTAACTTAATCCTTTGCTCGGTGTTTACCTATTGTGGTGCTAAATAGGTTTTCACAACCCACCATTGGATGGTCCGCATTTATAAACTGAAACCTCAAAAGAACAGGGTTCGAGGCAAGTTGAAGAAGTTGAAATCTGTAAGTCTGGCAAGCTACTAATTTTCACATGTACACTTTCTGAGCACATCCTAAACACATTTCTATGCTTACTTTCTCACCTGCAGAACTCCAAAACTAGTTCCACACTTGCGGCAGGCCGAAAGAAGAACCCATGGCAATAAAGATAACAAAAGTTTCGTTTAGTTGGGACTTGGTATTGTAGCTCAACTGCACTAAGCTCAAAAGAACTAGAAAACCACAGAACTAGATTAGAGAAATCTGCATTGTTGTGCTCGGAATTTGACCCCTAATGTTTTTGGAACCAGTCGGAGTGCTGATGACAATTTTTTATAGTAAGCTTTTTCTCCCCCTTTGCTGCGATACTCTATTACGTGTCTGTTTGCACCAAAAATGTTAGCACTGCCTTACGGAGAACCGAGTGGGTTAAGGCTACGTCACTATAGGCCATGCTTGTCGCACTTGCAACGGAAGTAGTTTTGAGTAGGAGTTGCTGCTATTTTTTGAATTCTAGAAATTGGACGGGGAATTACCCCTCGTGAAGGTTCAGTTAGATTTCTTACAGTTGCACCTCAGTGCCACCAATCACCGGTGTTGGAGCCATTGGTTTCAAGCGAATTCCTACACCGTGGGTACATTCGGTGCCTCGGAACTGGGATGGCACGAGCCCACTGGGCAGCAGGGTCGCCCGGCGAACAAGCTTCCACCGGAGCGCACAGCAGCACTTGGGTGCTCCGGTGTCTGCTGCCCACCACCGAGGAGCAGGACACCATAGCCTTTCTGCTTCAAATGGACCATTTCGCCAGATCTTCCCTTCCTCGCTTTTTTTTTGAGAGGCCCTTCATCGCTATCCGTGCAGCCTGCAGCTGAGGCCGCATACACTCGTGCGTGCGTTGGTGCGTGGACAAAAGGCGCTGGGCTGGCAAAAACTTTGTAATATGCAAATGCTGTATTGCATTTCCGCGTAAGAGGCAGCAGATTGCCAATGGTTTATGCTTCCCAGTTTCTCCCTTCCAAATCTGATGCCGTCAAGGAGTAAAGAGCGCGTCGTCAGCAATTTCGAAGTGCAACTTCTTCATTATAATCCTCGTCGACACCGGTGAATGGGTCAGTGCTATTTATATTGTCTACAGTACCCGCACATTAGCTATCCGGACCTTCTAGCAGTTCATTGACAAAGCTAAGGGAACAAGGGGGGCGCACCGTAAGGTAAAGCTCTGAGTTTGAGATGCCAATACGGCACAGTAAGTACAAAAAAGGATGCTGTATCATCAGCTTCAGTTTTGAACACTTAGAACTGATGATGCTTGAGTAAGCAGGCTTCATAAACAGCCATCATTGTTTATCTGAAATTCTGAATGGATGCAGAAGTTGTAAACACGCCCTACCCACAAGTGTAGTACAAGTACTATCCAGGAGTCCTTGAGCAGCGTCTCGAGAGTTGGGAGCCTAAGAATTCACATTTACTTTTGGTCTGTATAGACGGCGTCCACGTCATCGAGTTCAAGCAACTTAGACACAAGCTCCTTGTTTAGTTCCATGGCCTCGTCATCTACCTGCAATAGCAACATGAAAATGGGGAGTGTAAAGCTTTTTTCCAGATATACGAAGCTCCTATAAATTATTGAAGACATGGAAATATGGAATACATCGTGAGTTCATGACCCATATCTATGAGTTGCTTTCAACCCTATTTATTTGGCCATGCTAACGAATAAATTCACCATATCACACACATGGTATGCCCTACTGAAACTAATCTGTAAGATAAGGTAAACCTAAAGTGCCCGGTCATGATTTTGTCAGTATCTGCCAATGATTGGAATAACTCGTGAAAATTCAGTGGTTTTGTTTCCTACGTAAGTCATCTGATCTTAATTGGACATAATTCTACTAAGATCAATGGGCAAACTGCACCATTTCTATGTTGGCTGCCTGGTAAAATAGATTTAGAAATAAACTACCAAACTATAACGACCGAAAAGTTTGTCGAAAATATGGCTACAACCTTAGGATTTGGCTTACTATAAAAAAATCAACTCGTACAGACTTCCTGTAAGGCAACTAGTACAGACTTGAACATGAGAATAGGAAAACCACGTACGTCTATCGGGTTGAGAGGCAGCAGTTCATAGCCATTATCAGTTTCAAATTTTAGTCCTTCCTCTTTTAGCTTTGCAAGCACAGCAGGATAGTTTTCTGATGTAGTAACTATCTTGTAAACCCTGGAAAGAGACAAAGAGCAACTGTAAGAACAGAATAGTAGATGTATCTTAGAATCTCTGATGGAAGATTTGTGGCTAAGTGCAGCGAATTAGAAAGTTAAGCACCAGGAATATCACAAGTGATTTGACCACTATCTGGAGAATACCTTAACCATGGTCTGAGATTTTTCCGAGGAATAAGTAGGAGGAACTACCAATGTTTTTCAGAAGGACAGTGTGGATTTGAACCCATGACCTCAACCGCCACAACCTTGTGCTTTATCACTAGGCCACATGGGTGTCCCCTGCTCTGAGAATTTGGACATGCTAAGTAAATAGAGTAGTGATTCTCTTGCTTATGGTTCTCTAACTTTCAACATAACTTCTCTATACGCAGCGCTGTTACAAGTTACAATAGCAGACAGCACCTAATTTGTGTAATTTACCAGATGTAAGATACTAAGACATATGGAGATAAAATTAATGGGTTAGAACTTGGGTACCTTTCTGAAACATCTTCTTCAGAGTCGTCGTTGTCGTCATCAAAATTTGGCTCAATGACATCATCAGCACCAGCATCCAAAGCAACAGAGAGCAGTGGTCCTTATCAGCATCTGTAACTTTTATGTTCACCACTCGAGCTTGTCTGAATCTAAATGTAACAGACCCAGGATCAGCCAATTTGCTCCACAGTCCTTTACCACATTTCTAATATCTGCAATGGATCTTGTAATTTTGTCTGTAAGGACCTCAACAACCATACCTACTCCACCAAAACCATAGACCTGTGGAAATGCTTCATGTACTTAAAACTTTACAAGACAAAGAAAAAGGTCATCTGCACACTCATTAACTCCTGAACACAATTCTACAATTAGTACATGTACAAATAGTATCGCGCTTAGATATGTATCATCATATATCGTACTGCCCAAATGAGAATCTTTACTTCTATAAACATTTAAGTTGGTGATGATGGTCCGTGTGTCATCTCACCTCTCATCCACCAAAGATAAGTGGAGTCATTTCTCCACGATTTCTACGTCTTGTTTTAGGGTTTACAAAATATGGCATGTGATTATTCTTACGGTTTAGCTATTTGTAAATTGCATTGTTTTTTTCTAATTCAAAGTCGGTTTTTGTGGCCATAGATTTGTATGTAGACTAATGTGCCATATGATTAGATTTATTTTTATTATTTCTGTACAAACGCGTGGGCATCCAGCTATCTATTGATAAGTATCACATTGAAGTAGTGACAAAGAAGTGTACCTCATAAACCTTTTCTGTGTAAGTATCTTGGCCCTTTTCTGAAGCCCGTTTCATGTTACGCTCCACAACTTCCTTGGGACATCAAGCTCCCTTACTTTCTCCAGTAGTGCTGCTAAAGCTGTGTTGGATGAAGGATTTGGGCCACCCTTCTTGATGCTGCATGATATCCATATAACTATATAAGGAGCCAGATTAGTTAGAAAAGATATCGCCATGTACTATGATGCTTGATCTTGCCATGTCTTATAGGCAGGCACTACAGAGGTAATGATCAACTGCAGAACACAGTGGCAATATACCTAACAGGAAATCTTTAGACTACAAATAAAACATGTTAGGTGTACTAATAAATTCCACATGAGCCGGACCAATAAAGACTTATGTGACGCTTATGTGGTATCAAGCAAGGTCAATAAGTCAACAAGGCAATTAGCAAGTCAAGGAGAGACACTGTGAAGTGTAGGTGACAACTAGTCCACCATCAACTATGAACCACCTCCTCTCTCTTAGTCCATCATGGATTCAATGGACTATTTTATCTAAACTACATCTCTCCCACTACCTCATTAAGGGTATCCATGGTTATTTGTCGTGGGTCTCTTACCTATATAAATCCTTCATGGGAGATGTAAAATTTATCCCATAAATGAGAAAATCTCATGAGGGAGGCCTAGAACTCCAAGTCGCGGACGGTGGCCTTAGGAGCGGTTTTAGGAAGTCGCGACGGCCTAAGTCGTTAGCCAAGTCACATACGAGGCTCCTCTCTCGATATAGGACTTGGCCGTGCTCCACGAGGTAGCCGAATCTACTCAAAAAACATCGAAGTGTCTCAATTTATAAAGTGAACATCGACATTCTTATAAGGCCGTCGTACATGGCCCAATACTATTGCAACATAGCCATCGAGTTATTGACATCCCCTCTCTAATGTTGTTTCTACGATAACAACAAAACACATTACGCTACTCAATGAGGACATAGTAGTAGACATATTAGCAGAATATATCGTGTATTGGATTAACCCTATACTTCAGATAATGAAAATTACCGTACTGAATCTACCAGTATCAAGCTATGGCGAAGATATCTGTACGTAATACAAGCTCACAGGGTCCACAACACCTACACAGCAACGATTTCTTTTCCGATTTTGCTGTTGCGCTTCATCTTTTTTAAGTTCTGGGCATCCTGAGCCAAAGAAACAACTGGTGTAAGAATACATATTAAGAGGTTAAAGATAACTACATTTAGCAAGCAATGAATGCTGTTCCTCTTAATTTCGTTAACATTTGTTCTTAAGCAATGCACATGGAAAATTAGCATCACAGCTAGAGATAACCGAAACATGATATTTAATTGTAGAGCACAACATGCACACGCGCACCACGCTCACGCCACCACACCGACACACACTACATCAACTTCCACATGAGCTAGAGACGGCCAAAACATGTAGTGAGTTGCCACTAAATGTGAACTACTGAGACAGGATGTAAAAGAACATGCCAAGAACAGATCACCTTCCTTCCGGCGATCTTGCAGGAGCGCCGACCCATACAGAGCGGCTGGAACGTCCAAATCCTCCGCCTACCCACGTGCCTCTGGAGCAAACTGGCGCCACCGGTAGAAACATTCCCTGGTCACACCAAAAAAAGTCAAACACCAAAACCTTTCAAGAACTCGAGTGAACTGGATCGGAGCAGGGGAGTGAGGATGGGTGGGTTACCGTGGAGAAGGGAGGCGGTCCTGAGAGCGGACGCGGAGGATGACAGCGACGAGGCCTTGTGGAGGAGCGCGCCCAGAGCGCGCGCGGCGGACGCCATGGCGGCCGCGGGAGGAGAGGAGCGCGCACGCGGCGGGTGTTCGACGAATTGCCGCTGCCGGTTGCGGCAGTGCTCGGCCTGGGTGGGAGGAGTCAGCAGGGTGCGAGGCTGGATCTGATGGGATTATAAGGGTACGGCGCAGATTGATAGCACGCCTCCCCATGTGCACTGGGCCGTTGGATCAACCCTGTGCTGTTTTTCCGAACCAGGTTCTCCTTTTACGCTTTGGACCAGGCATCAGGTACTGTAAAATGTGACCTTTAACACCAGTAGGGCAGTCGAATTTGGCACTTTACACGGGTAATGGAGGCAATACGAAAATCAAACCGGTTTAACCTCTCATGGTCAAGCCTCACTCCTTCTCAGAACAGCGTGTGAATAGAGACAGCAAGAGGCAACAACAGTGATGGAGCCAGGATTATTTTAGAGTCTGAACAAACCGCAAGCTAAATAACTTTTTTTGAGAAGCTAAGTAAAAAAATTGATAGCCTAAACCTGTTGCAGCATGCCGGCGAACTTGGGCAGCTGCCTAGGGTCGCCGAGTGCTGCCTTCACCCCCAAGACGGCGAACCAAGTGTCGCAACAACGATGGTCCGCTAGACGATCCCTAGGAGGAGTTGACCCCGACCAATTAATTCCTGTGCTCGTGGGATCGTTGTGTGTTACATGTTCACGGAGAAACAAAATGCACAATGTGCCACCCCCACACCAAATCCCTAAATAGAACAGAAACTAGCCCCTGAATCAAAGCCACGAATTACCACCATACGGTGCATCTCAAGTGAAATTGGCACCATGAAGGCCTAATTCGACCGAAGAGCACACCAATTCCACCCCTAAAATCAGATCAAATCGACCTATGCACCTTCCCAGGTCCACCAAGACAAGAACCGCTCACCAGATCCAACTGAGATGAGCAAGATTACCTGGTACTGCTGAGCAGGCTTGTCTTGGTACTGGTGGCAAAGCTAGCAGCGGTGGTGAGTCCTCTGTTCTTCACAGGTGTTCGATGGGATTTTTACGTGTTTTAAGTAATCATGAAATTAAGAATTAACACATGCTAGTGCATGCAAGTTGTAAATACTTGTGCGCGGCGTTGTTTAAGGAAGTAAATGAAGAAGAGGAAGATATTGCCTCGTACATGAAGAGGTTCTGCCTGACATGGACTAGAGAATTAAAAGATACTCAAGGATTAACTTGCGTATGCATGCATGGGTCGTGTAGACCTACGTGCAAAGTACAAAGAACTTATGCATACATGGAACTAATGCATCTGATGCATGCATATATGGAGAGGTGATAGGAGCAGACTGAGCGTAGTACATCTTCATGCATACGTGAACGTACTAGTCGTCTGGCTAATTAAACTAGTTCGGCAAACATGCATGAACTTGTTCAAATCAACTAGCTAGCTGATCGTGAAGCTAGTTAACGCATGCACAACATGATCATCGTTGGAGATATGGCTCAACAGACGGGGTAGAGCGTGGCCAGTACTGCTCCGAGCTGGCTAAACCGTGTATAGCTCAACTTTACGAGCAGATAAGAAGATTCAAATGAGCTCGATCCTGATCTCATCGGAGCGGTCGAGCCGCGGATCAGGAACGGCGGAACGGCCGCGACGGTGCGCAGCGTGCGTCGCCCTGCCTCCTGCCTATAAATACCAAGAGAACACGCACGCGGATGAGGGAGAGAAGAGACGCAGACGCGCAGACGGAGCATGCTGGCGGTGGAGAAGAAGAGGCAGCGGTAGGTCACGCGCGCGCCGAGGAGAGCAAGAGAAGCAGCGCCGAGCCCGGCACCGACGCCCGCGACGAGGAGAACACGCAGGACACCCCTACAGAATGGTTTATTATAGATGGATAAGAAATATTATAGATGGATGAAATTTTTTATCTCTAACGATTTAATCATCTGTCTATAGACTTCTGTCCAGTGAATAACCGTCGGTGGCTCGCTTAATCACTAATTGGTGGGTCTTTTTTAAAAGCCCGCATGTGATAGTAAGACTGGATGAACGCACAAATCTTCTCATCAGATCAAACGGTCCCCATCATTGAAAAATAGTAAATTCGTTTATTAATTCAGTATCCCTTATCCCTTACGTAGGATTAAAGATGACAGTTCGGATCGTACGGTTTTACAGTGTTTCGGTATTGTAACAGCCCGTTTATAAAAAAAATAAATCTTTATTGTGCTGACGTCAGCGGGGGCCCACCGCTGACGCCAGCCCCGCTCTGCCCCGCCTCCCGCGCCCGCGTGCGCCACGCGGCGCCGCCCCGTTCGCCGGCGCCTGCTCGCCTCCCGCCCCGCCCGCGGCCGCCACGTGTCGCCGCGCCCGTTCGCCTCCCGCCCCGGGGCCCCCGCTCCCCCGCGTCGCCGCCGCTGACGCATGCCGCCGCCGCGCCTACCCCGCCGCCCCGGCCTCCCTTCTCTCTCTCCCTCCTCATTCCCCGCCTCGCCCCGCCGCTTCCCCCGCCTCTCCCCGTTGCCCGCCGTCGCCGCCGCGCTCCGGCGGGAGCTCCGCGTCACCGCCCCCTCCTTCTTCGTTCCCGGTGCCGCCCGACGCCACCCCGCTCCTTCGACTCCGCCGTCGCGTCGTCACCACCGATCCGCCACCTCGCCTCCCCGTTCCGCCGCCGCCTCCCATCGTCGCCCTCGCCGGCCCCGCCGCCGTGCTCGGTGAGCCCCGCCGCCCCTCCTCTCACCTCCCCCACGCGGCCCACCGAGGCCACCGGCCCGCTCCTCCCCGCCCACGGCCCGGCCCTGTGCCCCCGCGCAGCCCGCCTCGCCGGCCGGCAAGGTCGGCCCGCTCCCCAGCCCCGCCGGGCCAAAACCTGAAGCCGAAGAACAAAAAAAAGAAAAAAAAGAAAAGAAAACCGAAAAGAAAAAGAAAAGAGAAAATAAAAAGAAAAATAAAGAAAAAGAAAATAAAACCCTAGGGCCCACTGTCATAGACTTAGGCTAGCTGGACCTAGGTATAAAAAGTTTTTAGATTTATTTTCGTATTAGAAAATGCAGAAAATCAATTAAATTTGCTGAAACTTAGAAAATTCACCAAAAATTCATTTAAACTCAGAAAATTATGAAAATTTTATAATTGGAATCAGTAAAACATGTAGAATCCAATAAAAATAATCTTGACTATAGAACCATGCTGGAAATTTCTAGAATTAATTAAAATGCCTCAAACCTTCCATAAATTGCTATAAATCTAATACTTGCCCAAAAATTATGAAAATTTACCAACATGACCATTATAGCAGCACCTACCACTGAAAAATAACCCTATATCATTTTGAAGCCTAGAAAATCAATTAATTAATGAAAATGGTCATTTAATCGCTAATCAGTCGATGAAAATCGTCGAAAACCCTAGTTCCCGATTTTCGCCTCCAGGACCAGATTTTATTTTCAGATGTTTTCTAACTATGATGATTAGCTATTGCTGTGCATTCCATTTAAGGTTCATGCCATGTCATATTGAGTTCTCATTTCATTATTTCCATTCCTTTTGTCGTCTTTTTGCAAAACCCTAGAAACTGTCAACGAGGGAGTGGAGCCTCAGCAACCCGAATTCCAGGAATCCGAGGAATTCCCCAGTCCAGGCAAGCTGAGCTTGCGACATTGCCATGCTACCTTTGTAGTTGTTATTTCATTACCGTATACTCTGCTAAAACTTACTTTCCAGTTCAATGTGTTGTGCTGCTATGATCCTGATAAGATTTAACCTGATGATTAATCAACTTGAACCCTAATAAGTGAGATGAGAGATGTGGGAGCATGATCGTGGGATGGGCTGTAACAACAGTGTGGCTGCTCGAGCCCGAATTCGAGCCATCGGATGTTACAGCGGCGATGCTGACGGGATGCTTCCTGACAAGCCGTGAGACAGTTGGTTGTGAGGGAACCACGGATGTCCCCTGTGTGGCGTACCCGGTTTTAAGGCCGGATACTCCCTCGTGATTACTATATCGGTCCCTGAATCAGTAGCCGATACACACGAGTTAACCTGTATATCATTGTCATACATGCGTAAACAATTAAATAGACCGATAAGGTCGATAATCTGATACCTGCAGTCCAGCGGCTATAAACTTGCAGCGGAAATCCAGCGGAGATGTGGCCCATCAGTATGCCATACCCGACAGGCAACTGACTGGGGTTACGCCCTAGCTTTCGCGATCGTAATCGTATCTTCGGAACTGATGTCTTCTTCGTCTGGCCAAATCAACAAGCCAGGTGAGTAGATGGAATGTACTCACAAGCTATTCCTACAGGAGGAAATATACAGCGATATTTCATGCAAGGAATAGTTCAAGGGTTAGCTCTATCCTAAGTTGCAAGTTGTGCGGAAATATAAGTTCTCATTTGAAATACACGTAAGTAGATTGTAAAAGCATTTCGAAATCAAAGTTTGTCTCTGTCGAGACAGCATTCGGTGCTGGACAATCCAGCGGAACAGTCGTCAGCTAGAGGCCGGTAGCTCCATCTACCGCCTCGAACAATCTTTACAACCTACCCGCGCTACCGCCTCGCAGCCCGGGCTAGGTTTTCTCTTCTGCAGTTCCTCGCTACCAAACTGTAGCTTAAACTGCTCACTGTGGACACATCATGCCCACGTCCTTAATCCCATTTCCCAGCTTTCGCAACCAAAACTCAGTCTAACCAGTGTGTGGCCTTACCAGTTCATGTCCATGACCGAGGACGCGGCTATTCGAATAGTTTTTAACACTCTGCAGAGGTGGTACGGCTTTACCCACAAGATGTAAGTCACCCTGGGTATACTTCGCGACGTATACTGACAGGGATATTACAACGAAACCTTTCGCCCGTGTTCACACTAGAGCCGGACCCGCTAGGTGGGTAACCCAACTTTGGCATCCCGGATGTCAAAATGGGACTCTCCACCTTTGTGTCGGACCATATTTTCACGTACTCGTGGAACCCTACAGGGAGCTTTACCCCCACGCAGACGTGAGACTCGTTCGAGAGCTTTACCCCCACTCTGCCGTGAGACTCGCTGAGAGCTTTACCTCCACGCAGTCCCGTGAAGATCCTCTAGGGATCCCAATCCACCCTAGCACATCACCCTAACTTCCCACGGTTCCGCGCTCCAGCATTAGACGAGGTACCGAGTCAAGTCCTTCTCATAAAGGACATGTGGACGTACGGTAGGGGGAACTGATTCAGCGGCACTTAGGTTCAGTCCTTAACCGATTCGAGCAAGACTCCATATCCAACCATCACCTCAGGTAGCAACCGGCCACCCTGCCATTCCAGGCCTCAGGTCGCAACCGGCTCCCTACCCCTTTTCTGTTTCAAGTAGCAACCGGCTACTCTACCACCTCCAACTCCCTTAGCATTCCTGCCCGAATCCAAATCCTCCATCCTCTCATTCAGGGTTTTAACAAACATTCCTTTTTAAATGGCACCTCGATTTGTATTTACAAACCGAGGGTTTTGATCCCAAACCCATCGTATTGATAAAACTTAGTTTTTACTACAGTAGGGCTAAGCGGGGCTATACTCCTAATTCAATTTGCTGATCGTCCGATGACCAGCACTTAATACTAGGGTTTCAAGGATATGGTTTATCGGGCCTAAGCCGTGCATCTAATAGGAATAGCTAGGTCCACATAAAATAATGATTTTACCCACATAGCATGCAATTTCATAAACAAAATAATTAACTTTACAAATATAGGATTTCAACATGGTCAAGGTGGGAATGCTTGCCTGGCATTGTTCACCAGTTCTCGAACTTGACCTTGGTACGATAATCGCCTGGAATCCATCGGGCGAGATCTCGCAACGTCGTATCTACACGTCGGAAAACATCGAATAAGGAACGGTGCGAGGACAACCCAAATAGAAACCAACGTACACTCATAAACCCCCAATATACGCATTCTGGACTTAGGGGTCCCTTTTGGAGAGGTAGTACAATGTGGTTCCCTGATGGACTCAGGTTTTTGATGTGATTCTAATCGCGCTAAGTAATCATGCACCAATGATCTGATTGCTTAGCCTGTTACGATGTTTATCATGGTTGCCCTCCCGTGATATTTTAATTTTTCGGCATTATTTTATTGTGTTTCCTTCGCTAGGGTTTTCCGGTCTTCTCTCATGAACTGAGCTAGCAGGGTCAGGGTTTAAGGGTAAGGGGGGGTGTATGCTTTACTCCTGGGTTTAGTCAAATCCACGCATACACTAAGGGTTTACGAAGCTACGAGCTAACCCTAAGCTATACACACCCTGCTATATGCCGTTGGCTGGGTTTTAAGGAGGATTCGTGTCGATCCGTTAACTTGGTTTAAGTGCAGGGAGCAATCCGTTGATTTCGTCGACATGCTGGAAGTCCTATTTTGCATACTACCTGACGACGATTGGAAAGAATTATTTGCTAGAATTTAGACTGATATCTGAGCTCTTAGGAGGAATCATGTTCGAAAATACTTCAAGAGGTTAGTCGAAATATCCTGGGCCTACCCCACTAATCGTACTCATATATACCTATCCTATTACGAGTTGCTAAGTTTTAAATTTAAATTTAATCCTTCAACTAGATTCAGAAATTCCAAAGATGGTTCCAGCAGATCTTAGGGTTTTAGGAACGGGGTGAATAGGTTTAGGTGTTCGTTTATATCGAGGAGTGACTGTGCGGAGTCTAGCTAGTTTGTGATTTTAGAGTTTATGCCAGAAGCAGTTTTCAACCAATATGTACGTTCAGTCGAACCTGTCTTCACTTAGCGAGCAAAGGGGGCCGGTAGTTACCTTCGGGTGCTTCGGTTGGGGTGGCTCCGCGGTTGGCAACGGTTAAACCGTTTGCTAATTAGGGTTAGGGTAAGGAGAGATTAAGAGAGAGAGAGAGAGAGAGCCCGAAGGAAAAAAAATAAAAAGTGTAGACCAGTCTGGGGGGCGCTCGGTTAATCGCCTCCAGGGAAGAAAAGTTAGAGAGAGGGAGGATTGCCGAGAGGGGTGGACGGAGCTGTGGCCGGCTCACCGGTGGTCAAAGGGGCAAGGAGCGGAGTTTCCGAGTTCGGCTATGGAGGCAAGCGGCGGTGGCTGCACGAGGAGAAGGGAAAGAAGGTGGTCGGCGAGAGCGTTGGCCGAAGCACCGCTGGCGGCAAGGGAAGGGCGGCGGCAATCATCCGGAGGAGCATCGCCGGAGCCGAGGCGGGTGGCGACGGCGCTGGAGATGCTCGGTTTGGGCCCGGCGGAGAAAGGGGAGCGGCGGCTCGGTTGGCTTGGGGGCGACGGCAGTCAGTGAGTGGAGGTGACCGGATGGCGGCGCTGATTGAATCCGGCCCAGGAAGCTAGCGGCGGATCCGGCGGGGCCCGGCAGCCGACGGGAGCGGCGACCCCGGTGGCGCTTGCGGAAGAGGGCCCCGGGAGCGGCGGCGTCAAGCGGCGGCGGAGCGCTGGCGTCGGGGAGGAGCAGAGCCAGTCGGAGGTAGCGGTAACGGGTTGTCCACGGTGGCGTTGCTCGGGAGCTCGGTGGCGCGTTGCGGCTTGATGCTCGAGGGAGGCGCGGCGACGACGTGCTGCTTGGGAAATCACAGTGCTGGTGTGGCGAGGCAAGGAGCGGCCACTCCGGCAGAGGGGAGTGAGAGGAGTTTGGTAGGGTGGCGTGCTCACCGAGTGGGGTGGTGGTGAGGCGAGAGCCCGCGGCGGGACTTGAGGTCTGGAAGGAGATTACCAGCACGGGGGATGGTGGGGAGGAAGATAGGAGCTCAGCTTGCAGGCACTAAGGAGAGTGTGGAGCTGCTTGGGAGAAGATATTTTGGGGAGCAGCTCGAGTAGAAGAAGAGGGAGATAGCTCAGCTGCACTGGGGCTTGGTTTGCTGTTTGAGGTGGAAACGTGGCAGGAAGGAGATGGGAGGGAGAAGAAAGGGGCTGACACGTGGGACCGGGGCCACGTGGTAGGGGGACAAGGGCATGTCGGTTGGTACAGCCTGGGGGTGGAGTTTGCAATTTAGCTGGTCAAATCAACAGAGGAACAGGGGGAGGATAGGACTACACGAGAGAGGAATTAGCAATTATGCTGGATCGTCCCTAGATATTTATTTTTCCAAACAGAATAGCCATATAGGAGTGCTAAGTATCATGCTAGAATGAAGTATCCAGGTGGATGGAGGTTGGCGGGTATTAGAACATCGAGAATTCCGGTACTTATATGAGTCTTCGGAGGGAATTAGAGAAACTGGAATGAGGTTTTGTTTCACATATATATCGGGTCGATAAAGAGGGTTCTCGATGAGAAGCCTGAAAAGTTCTAGGTGCTAAAGTTAGTAGTAATTAGGCTGCGTTCAAAATTGACCAAGACTTAAGCTCGGAATTATTTTTAAATTGGGCTCCACTATTTTACGTTATAAGTGAGTTAGGCATAATGTTAGGGTGTTTCCCTAATTTATTTCAGACTTTCCGGGACTGCCGGAGAGGGTTTGGTTTCGCGATTAGGGTTTCGGAAGAATTGAAATTTTAAATTGAAGGGAATGGTCGGGAGCTAGGGTTAGGGTTTTCGGAGCGCGGCAAGGTGGGACCGAAACATGGAACTCGATATGAAACCTTTGTGTTGGCTTAGGACGTGTTGCTGGTGAGGTACCGTCGATGCGGTGGCGGATACGGCGCGTGTGTTGTACTAAGATATTATTGCGTTAGGGTTTTAGCGCTTAAACCAAAAGCAGTATATATGGGTGTATATTCACGATATGGCTTGGCGAGGTAGATGGTAGAATTTCAAATCATTCGGAGGAGATTCAGGATGGGTATATGCTCCAATTTCGTAGAAGTACCGCGAGGGCACTTTGCGGTAGATGTGGGTTTAGGTCGCACCGATTGGATAGAAGGGGAGGGATGCCAAGGTGTGCTCATGGCAGGAGTGTAAGGGCGAAATAGCTAAGTATAGAGGTTAGGTATTGAATGGGGTTGCTCCTGTTGTCGGACAAGTTCGAAGAATTAGGGTTTCGGCAACACGGAGATCACGGGAGAGATAAGAACATGGTTTTTCAGGTTTCCGTATTTAGCTACATTATGTTTTGAACTCAAGTTTTAATTGAGTGTATTTTCAGCTGACTCTATTAATGAAAAAGTTTTTGTTAGCCCTAATTTTTAGGTTCCGGAAATTCGGGGTGTGACACTCTGGTTGGTTCCCGCTCGCTAAGGACTAGCTACCCTTATGTGATGGACCATCAGAGTCTCTGTGGGGATATCCCATGAGAGGATTCATGGGTTAACTGTCACATCCCGATTTTCCAAAACCCAAAAATTAGGGCTTACAAAAACTTTTGCGTTAATTTAGAAAGCATGTGCATCCTAGTTGAGGATAGTACCCGGCATAAACCCATGTACCCCATGCACCCGAAACCCTAATGCCATCCTACTCGACGAATAGTAAAATCCCTAAACCCGGCTCTCGATCAAAAGACCCGAACCGAGGTGATATGATCCTATTTAAACTCTAGTGCCCCCCAATATCTTCCCTGTCCGCGGAGACCCAAAACTTTACCTGGCCGTAACCCTACCGCGGATGGTAACTTCTTTTATCGCTAACCCTAACGTCCATCCGTCGCGGCGAACCCTAGCTTACTTATACCCTAGCCCTTTTATATCCTGTCATACCTTCGACGCATATTGAATGCATAATATCCCGTGAGATTAGATCGCACCAATCCGAAACCCATATGAGCATGTCTCGTACATCGCGCCTACCGTGTATGTGTATACGTTAACCCTAGAATCCTCCTTCTCGACAAATCCACAATACCTATCGGTGGGATCCAAACTCCGGTTAATCGAGCAATATGTCCTGACCCCTCCTCAGTCCAGACACGACAAGTATATACCACCTTCCCTCGAACCCTACCTCGGTATATGCACCATATATGCAAAAACTTCCAAGTGCAGGTATGCACATACACTCGCGACACCCTGAACTCCAATGTCCCGGAACCAAGACCCTGTCATTCCAGAGTGTTACCATGCATCCCCATCACCTTGCCGCACCCAGGAAGCTCTAGTCCCTCGGCCCGACCACCCCTTTTGTATTAAATCCCCATTTCTATAGAAACCCTGATCGCGAGACCTGGCCATCCCCGTCGTCTCTAAAAACCCTGAGTAAATTCGTGGAACAACCTGATGCCATAACCCATCAAATTATAATATAAAATAACAATGTGCATTTCAAAACAAAAAAAAATATTGACATATGTAGTTGGTTAATCGTAGGGCAAAAATGCGAGGTGAACTGCATCCGCTATAAATATGCTTCGGAAAATTCTGATGAATTTACACCATGATCCTATCATCTCCCGAACCTCGAAAATATAAAAACGTGAACACATCCAGTACAAAAATCCTCCGCGGCCTATGTCGAACACCTTGACCGAGTTAGCTTCGTTGCATAAGATTGCAGCCAAACCTGAAGTACTGTACCAACGGTTGGAGTACCCCATCCCCTCGATTTTTCCCATCTGCCTGAAAGTCCATAACCCCCTGGTCAGCCTTGGAGCATTCCCCTCTTTTGGAGCTTAGTAGTTGGCATCCCATGGCATGCCATTCTTCAAGTCAAACATCATTGTGTGAGGTGCCAAAATATCCCTGGAGCAACTGGACACGTAGCTTTGAAACCACGACCCTGCAGCTTCATCTGTATGCGCCAAAAGCCCAGGACACGGGCATGCCACTCGAGGGCATGAGCTGGCCGCGCTCTGCCATGCCCCAGCGTGCTTGAGCAGCTCCAGCCCGGGTCAACCGCCATGAAACCCGTCGTCCACCTCGCCACGAGCTCTGCCTCAAAGCCGCGCCGCTCGCCGCGCTGTCCGTCGTCGGAGCAAACCCAATGCGCCACCCTCTGCTCACAGCTCAGCTCATCTTCGATTCCCTCCCCGAGCCGTCTCATCGCCGCACCTGTGGCCCAGCAACAAAGCCGAGTCCTTCGTCGTCTTGACCCGCACCGCACGCAGCTAAGCCACGGAACGCGAGCCCTGGCCGTCCTTGCCTCCGCACCAGTGCAGCCTGACACTGATTCCCTCACCGAGGTGTCGCATCGCCGGCCGTGGCAAGCACAGAAGCAGCTGCGCTAGCTACACCGGGCCTCCGCCGAGTATAAGAGCAGCAAGGAAGCACGCCGGTCCTTCCCAAGCAGAGCTCACCCTTCCAGCCAAGCCTTCCCGAGCTTCCCCAAGCCGCCCACTGGAGCCCCTTTAGTTCCAGCTCCATCCAGCTCAGGCCATCACCAGTCAACCCAGCTCGCCCCGCCGTTTCCCTGGCGACACCGGTGTCCGCCCGCGCCACCTGACCGAGTTCCCCAATTCATTTCCAGAGAGCCAACCGACCCCTTCTTCCTCCTTGAGCTTCTGCCTTCCAGTTCAGCAACTCCGCCGTCAAATCCCAGCTACTCGCCTAAGCTCACACAGTCCCGAACAACTCGTCACCGGCCTCAACAATCCGAGCGCTAGCACCAATCAACCTCTTCCGAACCCAAGCTCCGGTGCATACCGGACCGTGCTCACCAACCTCAGCCGAAGCTCCCGCGCGGTAAGGCTCCAGCTCTGACCAAGCCAACCGACCCAACCTCCGCCGGCAACCAGCCACCCCAACTGCCGCCGCCGACCACCCTAACCCCGCCGCCAAGACACCGCTGTCGGGATAACTGCCCCAGGTGAATCGTTCGCACGCTATTGCTCGGTAAGCCATCGACGCCTTGGCCCGTTACCCCGGCCCAATTAGCAGGTAGCCACGCCTCACCTCAACCCGTTTCCAACAGCTAGAAGGCGTATAATACAGTACACAGAAAACGTATTCGGTTCAGTTTGGTTTAATTCAGAACCGGCTGTTGTTTAGGCTCAACCGTTCGACCTATTAGTGACCAGTGTTTGCAAGTATTACACCGGTTCTGGACTCACAATTTAATTTCCTAACTTTTGGTTTAAAAGGATTTCAATATTCAGCAATATTTTGAGCCGAGATAGGAGGATATGGTTTAGGGTTAACCTTCTAATTATCATATGCTATGTACATACATTATCCTCTCTAGCAGCCCAAGTAAAACTCCACTTGTCCAGTATGTCCACAATACGTTTAGCATTCAAAGGTCCAATAAGGTAAAAGATTTAGTAAGCACGACTCCAAAGTCATAAAAATTACTATAACCAAAACACGTCATTTCTTGTAGCATATATACACCAATTGACTAGGAATAACCTTTTCATTATTCGAAACCACACAATGCTATGTATGTGCCACCTTTAGAGCAGCCCGAATGAACTCACCACCTTACCCCGTGCATTCAAAATACCCATGGTATTGGAAGTCCAATGGGATGACAGCTTTTGGTGAATAAAACCCTAATGACGTAAGTTCCTTATAATGAAGAGCAACGTCATTTTATGTAGCATATAAGCATATATCCCTCTTCTAGGACATTCTTTGTACTCGTAGACTTAAACCCTAGAACCTCGGGACCTTACCACCGACTTAAGCCCCTATATAGGCACCCCGTTTCTATCTGCCGTCTGGCACGCTACCGAATGAAACCCTAAACCCTATCTCGATCGTTCCAAAAACCTTGTAAAGTCATCTCTTTCATTGATTGTTTTTACCGTGCGTATTGTTTGATGTTATTGAAGTGTTTGGATTGGTTTTTATTCGTCGTTTTCTTTCAATGCGTAGTCTGCGGAGCGAAGTACGTGCGTCAGAACGAACCGGAGTCACCTCCGCAGCAAGAACAGGAACAGGGACGGCTAGGCAAGCTATTTCCACCTTGACCATGTTGAAATCCTATATTTGTAACGTTAATTATTTTGTTTATGAAATTGCATGCTATGTGGGTAAAATCATTATTTTATGTAGACCTAGTTATTCCTATTAGATGCATGGCTTAGGCCCGATGAACCCTATCCTTGTAACCCTAGTGTTAAGTGCTGATCATTGAACGATCGGCAATTTTAGCTAGGAGTATAGGCGATAGCCCCGCTTAGCCCTGCTATAGTGAAAAGTAAGTTTTATCAATGCGATGGGATTGGGATCAAAACCCTCGGTGTGTAAATGCATACCGAGGTGCCATTTACAAAGGAATGTTTATTAAAAACCCTGAATGAGATGATGGAGGATTTGGATTCGGGCAGGAATGCTAAGGGAGTTTGGAGGTGGTAAAGTAGCCGGTCGCTACATGAGGAATGAAATAGCCGGGTAGCCGGTTGCTACCCGAGGAGATGGTTGGATATGGAGTCCTGCTCGAATCAGTTAAGGACCGAACCTAAGTGCCGCTGAATCAGTTCCCTCACCGTACGTCCACATGTCCTTTATGGGAAGGACTGGACCTGGTACCTCGCCTAATACCGGAGCCCGGAATCGTGGGAAGTTAGGTTGAAGTGCTAGTGGATCCGTAGAATCCCTAGAGGATCTCCACGGAACTGAGTAGGGGAAAAGCTCTTCATGGGTCTCACCGTATTGTGAGGGTAAAGCTCAGTAGAGTCCTACAAGGTACGTGGAACATGGTCCGACACAAAGGAGGAGAGTCCCATCTCTGTCATTTGAGATGAAGAGGGTCAGGTAGTCCTCCTAGCGAGTCCGGCTCTGGTGTGAACACGAGGGAAGGGTCTCGTTGTAATAACCCTGGCAGTATACGTTGCAAAGTACTCCCTGGGTGACCTACATCTTGTGGGTAAAGCCGTACAACCTCTGCAGAGTGTTAAAATCTATTCGAATAGCCGCGTCCTCGGTCATGGACATGAACTGGTAAGGCCACACACTGGTTAGACTGAGTTTTGTTTGTGAAAGCTGGGAAATGGGATTAAGGACGTGGGCATGATGTGTCCACAGTGAGCAGTTTAAGCTACAGGCTGGTAGCGAGGAACTGCAGAAGAGGGAACCTAGCCCGGGCCGCGTGGAGGCAGCGCGGGTAGGTCGTAAGGATTGTTTGAGGCGGTAGGCAGGAGCTACCGACCTCTAGTAACGTCTGTTCTGCTGGATTGACCAGCACCAAATGTCGTCTCGACAGAGACGGATTTGATTTCGAAAATGCTTTTGAACCTACTATTCTGTATTTCGAACAAAAACTTACATTTCCGCACAACTGCAACTTAGGATAGAGCTATTCCTTGAACTATTCCCTGCATGAAATATTGCTGTATATTTCCTCCTGTGGGAATAGCTTGCGAGTACATTCAATGTACTCACCTGGCTTGTTGATTTGGCCAGACAAAGGAGGTACCCATTCCGAAGATACGAGTGTGAATGCGAAAGCTAGGGCGAAACCCCAGTCAGTTGCCTGTCGGGTATGGCATATTGATGGGCCACATCTTCGTTGGATTTTCCGCTGCAAGTTTATAGCCGTTGGGCTACAGGTATCAGATTATCGACCCTAAACGGTCTATTAAATTGTTTACGCATGTATGACAATGATATACAAGTTAACTCGTGTGTATCGGCTACTGATCCAGGGACCGATACAGTAACCACGAGGGAGTTCCCGGCTTAAAAACCGGGGGCGTCACATTAACGAGCAACCAATGTCTCCGTGATTGGAAAATTGAATTGCATGATGTTGATCTACTCGGTCTTCTCATGAGTCCTTGTTGATTAAGTGATGTTGATCTACTCGGTCATCTCACGAGTTCTTGTTGATTATAAATGGTGTCGATTAGCTGAATCATGTTATAAACTAGTGAATGCTCTCTATCTCTCTCGGTTATGCCTTATTATGATTCTCATTAATTGAAGATGCTCAATAGCATGATAGGATTGATGATCTTATCCTTGTGAATGCCATGTTAATTCTTGTCCAAGCACTACTAAGACTTGCGAGTACGTTTGTACTTGTCGGCGGAATGGGGCCCAGGGTCCCCCGAACCGCCGGCGCAGGCCAACCAGAGGCCGCAGGGCGTGACACGTGGCGGCCTTATCGGCAAAGGCCCCACTGGAGAAGCAGGTGGGCCCGGTGGTCAAACCCGGGCACTCGGGGGATTCCCCCGAGCGCCACGTTTGTGCGAGCCATCTAAGGGCCTTGCGATCCCGAGGGTCCAAGGCCCAAAAATCAAGGAAGCGCTCGGGGCCCTCTCCCCGAGCGACCGGCATCCCGCAAGGCGTGGGCCCAGAAGAGTGCTCGGGAGGGTCCCCGGGCGGACCCCCCGAGCACCTCCCCCGAGCGGAGTCCCGAGCGACCCCCCGACGGACGCTCCCCGAGCGCCCGGGGTCGGCCAAGGCAGTCCGGGACAGCTGGCGCTCTCCGAGGCCGAAGGGGCTGCTCGGGGGCGGAAGCGCTCGGGGGTCGTGGGGCCCCCCGGTGGGGCCCTCCTCCGGGCTGCCGCTGCAGTAAGCTGGCTTTTTCCATAAGCCTTAGTCCCCGGTAGAGGCATTTAATGCCTGTCACTCGGGCATTAAATGCTAAAGTCCCGTATGGGCATGATATCGGTCAGGCCGGTCCCATCCCCGCAGGGCAAATACCTTTTTGCCATAGCCCCTGTCAGGGGGGATGGGGTCCGTCTGACAGGGTTGTTGACCGGCCAGGCGCGCTGCCCCGCGCGCCCGCGTCGCTGTCACCCCTTTCCGCCCCTTTGGGTCAAATCACCGCGCGCCTCGTGGCCCGCGTTTGGTCGCTGACGCGCGGGGCCCAGGGGCGGATACTTCACCGACTTAGTCAGGGGGGGATACTTCACCGACTTAGTCAGGGGGGGGCCCGGCAAGCCTCTCTTCGCGGGTCCCGCTGAGCATAAAGCTGTCAGCCCCCCTGGCGGAGGGCATGGCGAGAAGACACGCGGCGCGAACACCGGCGCGGCGCATTAAATGAAAAGGTAGGCGTTTCCTTAGCGCTCACGATACCAGGTGCAATAGTCTTTGCTTGGCCTCTGTGGTGAACCCCCGGCTATATAAGGGGAGTTCCCAGACCATGCAAAGGGCTCGGATTCCAGAGAGAAAAAGGGGCGCTGGTTAGACTTTTTTATTTGGTATTAGAAGATCAGCCAGCCTGTTTGTAAGGGAGAACACCCCTGTAATCTTGATAGAATCAATACACCCACAACGAAGCAGGACGTAGGGTATTACACCTCCGGGTGGCCTGAACCTGGACAAATCCCTGTGTCTCCGGCATCAAGCATCATAACCACCCTCATCCTTGAAACGCCATCACCGGCTCATAAGAAGAACTCTATATCGCCCCAGGCCGAATCAACAAGGGGGTCCATTCGGACCACCGCTAGAGACGTTTACTCGTCGACAGCTGGCGCGCCAGGTAGGGGGCGTCTAGAGTTTTTTCGAGCCTGCTCCCATGGCGAATCCCGATCTGCCCCAAAATGATCTGCCTCAAAATGAGGTGAGCTTGGGCGGAAACGAAGCATCGGGCGAGTCGGACCCCCGCCGGCCTCGACGATATGCTCAACAACACCGGCGGGGCGTCACCGGCTGCTGCCCGCTTTGAGTTCCGGCCACGCGCGCGGGCCTCTGGAGATGTTGCCGGGCCTTCTCGGCCGCCTCCGCCTCGCCGTCGGCTGGACTTCACGGATACCGGGGAAGGAAACACGCTGCAGGCGGCGCAATACCTCCTCCGGCATCCTCCCGTCCCGGTGCCAGCGGCGTCCCCCGTGGGCCCGTGGCTCCAGGACCTCGCTAACCCTGGTCGACACCGCCCGACGCGAAGCGGCGGCCAGGAGCGTTTACACTTCTTCAGGGCGTGCCGGTGCTCGCATCGTCCCCTCAGCGGTTTCGCTGTCGGCACCACCCCATCCGCCGCGCGCGCCTACCGGTGGCCGGCGCGGCGGATCTCCACCCTCGGTCGCCTCTCCGGCACGGGGGAACCCGCAAGATCTTCGCCACCGTCTCGGTAGGCGCAAAGTGGAGGACGCACGCACCGTCATCGAGCGCCAGCGCGAGCGCGACAGGACGGACGAGATCCATTCCTCCTCCGGCCCTGTCGCCGGCCGCGTGCGCTCCCGGGTGCATCACCGCGTCCGGCAAGACGAGGAGACCGGCAACCCCCGTTATGGGGCGGGTTGCCAGGCCTTCACGCCCGAACTTCGACGCGTCACCTGGCCAAATAAATTTCGCCCAGAGCTGCCGCAGAAGTACGATGGGTCTTTCCACCCTGAGGAGTTCGTCCAGATCTACCCCACCGCGGTGGAGGCCGCTGGAGGCGACGAGAAGGTCATGGCCAACTGGTTCCCGATGGCCCTCAAGGGTTCGGCCCGGTCCTGGCTCATGAACCTTCCCTCAGGATCCGTTTCATCCTGGGAGGACCTCTGCCACCAGTTCGTGGCGAACTTCCAGGGCACTTTCGAGCGTCCTGGCACGGAGAGCGATCTCCACGCTCTCCGGCAGCGAAAAGGGGAGACGTTGCGGCACTTCATTCAGCGTTTCAGCTAGGTACGCAACACCATCCCCAAGATATCTCACCAAGCAGTTATCGTCGCTTTCCGACAAGGAGTCCGCGACGAAAAGATGCTGGAGAAGCTAGGCACCCGGGATGTCCAGTCCACCGCGGACTTGTTCGCTATCGCGGACAAGTGCGCTAAGGCGGCGGAAGCCCGTGCTTGGCATGACCCGCGCCCCGACCAATCGACGGTCGAGAACGCCGGCCCTTCTCGCTCCTCCGGGAAGCGGGATAAGAAGGGCAAGAAGTGTAAGTCCGAGCCCGTCGCGGCGGCGGAGGCTAAGCCTCGTAAGCCCTCGCGCGGCGGGCCCAGCGGCGGCAAGAAGCCACCCCGAGCTCCTCAGCCGAGTTCGGGTCTGTGGTGTCCCATCCACGAGACCGAGCGGCATGACCTCTCCGAATGCCGGACGGTCAAGTTCCTCGCCGAGAGGAACAAAAAGCAGAGGGAGGAGCGCCTCGCCGAGGGCGGTGACAACCCCGGCGGACAAGAAGAAGACCTCGGTTTTCAAGAGCCGCAGGCGGTGGCATGCATCAGCGGGGGCGCCTTCACGCCCTCTTCGCGCCGCCAGTTTAAGCTTTTGGCGCGTGAAGTGTGCTCAGCGACCCCGAGCTCCGACGCATCCCGAGCGCTCAAGTGGTCGGCTTCCCCGATCACTTTCGACTGTTCGGACCACCCCGCGAGCATCTCCGGCGTGGGACGCTTCCCGCTCGTGGTCTCCCCCACCATCTGCAATATTAAGGTAACCCGCATGCTGATCGACGGGGGCGCAGGGCTTAATCTCCTGTCCCCCGAGGTATTTAGCAAAATGCAGGTGCCACCTGGGGACCTGAAGGCGACGCTGCCGTTCTACGGCGTCTCTCCCGGCCTCACCATGCCTTTGGGCCAGGTGTCCTTAATGGTCACCTCCGGCACCAAGGGCAACCATCGGACCGAGAACATCATCTTCGATGTTTCCGAGTTCGAGCTCCCCTACAACGGCATCTTGGGGCGTCCGGCGCTCGCCAAATTCATGATGGCTTGCCATTATGCTTACTTGACGATCAAAATGCCGGGCCCCAACGGCACCATCACCGTGCCAGCCGACATCCAGGGCTCCGTCGCCTGCGCCGAGCAGCTTTTCTCCAAGGTCGCTGCTGCCTTCGACGACGCCTCCGAGCTCCCCGAGTCCTCGGGTCCGCCTCCAACCAAGGCCAGAGTCGCTGCCAATGACTCTGTCCCTGTTAAGGAGGTGGCCCTGGGGGAAGACGCGTCCAAGACCGTCAAGATCGGCGGTCGCCTGACCGCCAAATAGGAAGGCGCGCTCGTCACTTTCCTCCGGGCAAACGCTGACGTGTTTGCGTGGCAACCGTCCGACATGCCCAGGGTCCCTAGGGAAGTGACTGAGCACCGTCTTGCCGTGCGTCCCGACGCTCGGCCCATCCGGCAGAAGGTGCGCCGCCAAGCATCAGAACGGCAGGAGTTCGTCCGAGAGGAGGTCGACAGGCTCCTCGGGGCCGGCTTCATCCGGGAAGTCCTGCACCCCGAGTGGCTCACCAACCCCGTCGTCGTGCCCAAGCCGAACGGCAACCTGAGGATGTGCGTGGACTACACCGACCTCAATAAGGCTTGTCCTAAAGACCATTTTCCTTTACCTCGCATCGATCAGATAGTAGATTCCACCGCGGGGTGTGATCTTCTCTGTTTTTAGATGCCTACTCTGGTTATCATCAGATTAGTATGGCTGTAAAGGATGAAGAGAAAACTTCATTTACAACCCCCGCGGGGACCTTTTGCTATGTCCGCATGCCTTTCGGGTTAAAAAACGCTGGCCCGACCTATCAACGGGCCATGCGTATGACTTTGCAGTCGCAGCTGGGTCGCAATGTGGAGGCCTACATCGACGACCTCGTCGTCAAGTCAAGACGCGAGGAGACGCTCATCGAGGATCTCGCCGAGACTTTCAATAGTCTCCGCAGTACTCGTATGGAGCTGAACCCCGAGAAGTGCATCTTCGGGGTCCCATCCGGCAAACTTCTCGGCTACTTGGTCTCAAGCAGAGGCATTAAAGCCAACCCCGAGAAGATCCGGGCCATCGACCAGATGCGCCCGCCAGCTCGCCTCAAGGACGGGCTGCATGGCTGCCTTGGGACGATTCATTTCCAAGCTTGGAGAGCGGGGCCTCTCCTTGTTCAAGCTCCTCAAGAAGTCGGGCCATTTCGAGTGGACCCCTGAGGCCGAGCAGGCCCTCGAAGGCCTCAAGAAGTACCTCACATCACCTCCGGTCTTGGTGGCACCGAGACCTGAGGAGCCTTTGCTCCTCTATCTCTCGGTGACACCCCGGGTGGTAAGCGCCGTCCTCGTCGTCGAGCGGGAGGTCGGGGCCGAGCTCCCGGCACCCCTCGACCCGGCGCAAGAGCTCGGGCCTCCGCTCCCGAGTGGTGACCCCGAGCAGCCAGCAAAAACCCCCGAGAGCGAGCTCCCGAGCAAGGCTCTCGGGGGAGCGGGCGGAGCTCTCGGACCCGAGTCCCCGAGCGCCCCCAATCCCGAAGGCTCAGCCCATCACCCGAGCATACCCGAGCAACCCGTCTTGCTCGGGGATGAAGTCAATCGCTCGAGGGCTGGGCCCGAGCAGCCTTCTACTCGGGTGCGCATACAGCAGCATCCCGTGTACTTCGTCAGTGAAGTATTGCGGGACGCCAAGACGCGCTACCCTCAAGCACAGAAGCTACTCTACGCGGTGCTCGTCGCGTCGAGGAAGCTTCGGCATTATTTCCAAGCGCACGAGGTCCGGGTGGTTACGGCCTTCCCCCTCGAGCGAATCCTCCGCAACCGGGAGGCCACTGGACGAGTCGTCGAGTGGGCCATCGAGCTCGGGGAGTTCAACCTCCGCTTCGTCAGCAACCATGCAATCAAGAGCCAAGCTCTGGCCGATTTTGTCGCCGAGTGGACGCCGGTGCCAGAAGACGAATGCGAGCAACTCCCCTCCGACCCGGGTCAGGGAGGAACCGAGCACTGGACGCTGCACTTCGACGGTTCCCTCACGCTCAAAGGCGCGGGGGCTGGAGTAGTTCTCACCGCTCCGACCGGTGAGACTCTCCAGTACGTCGTGCAGTTACTCTTTTGCGCCACCAACAACATGGCCGAGTACGAAGGCCTCCTTGCAGGGCTGCGCGCCGCCGCATCCCTCGGGATCCGCCGTCTGCTCGTCAAAGGCGACTCCCAGTTAGTCGTCAATTAAGTGTCAAAGGAATACCAGTGTTCGGACCCCCAAATGGCAGCGTACCTGAGCGAAGTCAGGAGGTTGGAGCGGCGGTTCGATGGTCTGGAGCTCCAGCACATCCCTCGCCGCTTCAACGACGCCGCCGACATTCTATCGCGACTGGCCTCCTCTCGGGAGCCGGTCCCGGCTGGGACCTTTGAAGAAAGGCTCTCTCGGCCGTCCGTCGAGGCCGCCGACCAAGGCGAGGGGGGAACCTCGCACCCAGGCGGGTCTACCCCGGCGGCGTCTTCAGTGGGAGATGCTCCCGTCAGGCCACCGCCGAGTGAGCACCTCATGCTCACCATCCGTCCTCAGGTCGTCCCTTGGATCTCCGAGATCCAGGCATACCTGAAAGAAAATATCCTTCCCGAAGACGAAGCCGTTGCAGAAAGAATCGCGCGGCAATCAACAAGGTACGCGCTCGTAGATGGGGACCTCTATCGGCGCGGCACCAATGGCATTCTTATGAAGTGCGTTTCTTGGGAGGAAGGCCACGATATACTCGTGGATATCCACGAGGGCGAGTGCGGTAGCCATGCATCGTCTCGCACGATGGTCGGTAAAGCCTTTCGGCAAGGATTTTACTGGCCGACAGCCCTCGAGGACGCCTTTGAGCTGGTTCGACGCTGCGAAGCCTGCCAATTCCACGCCAAGCAGATACATCAGCCCGCTCAGGCACTCCAAACCATCCCCCTCTCGTGGCCTTTCGCGGTCTGGGGGCTGGATATATTGGGCCCGTTCCCCCGAGCAGTCGGGGGCTACGAGTACCTCTACGTCGCCATCGACAAATTCACCAAGTGGACGGGCATCATGAGCCGGTTCGGGGTGCCCAGCCGCATCATCACCGACAACGGCACGCAGTTCACGAGCGATGCTTTCCTCGAGTACTGCCAAGCCCTCGGGACAGAAATTTGCTTCGCCTCTGTCGCACACCCCCGAGCCAACGGGCAGGTTGAGCGTGCGAACGCCCAAGTCCTTCGGGGGCTCAAGACAAGATCTTTCGACAGACTCAAGAAATGCGGCGCTGGCTGGATAGAAGAGCTCCCCGCCGTCCTTTGGTCCATCCGGACGTCCCCCAGTCGGGCGACCGGCGAAACCCCTTTCTTCCTCGTCTACGGGGCAGAAGCGATGCTTCCTTCCGAGCTCACCTTCCGCTCCCCTCGGGTCGCGGCATACTCGGAGGAAGATCAAGACCGGCGCAGACTCGAAGACGTCAACTTCCTCGAAGAGCATAGATGCCGAGCTGCCCTTCGCGCTGCCAGATACCAGCAAAACCTTCGCCGCTACCATGAGCGTCGTGTCAAGCCAAGGTCTCTCGAAGTCGGGGACTTGGTCCTTCGTCGGGCGCAGACGCGGGAAGGCAAGAACAAGCTCTCCCCTATGTGGGAAGGTCCATACCGAGTGACTCGAGTCACTCGGCCAGGCTCGATGAGGCTCGCCGCCGAAGACGGAATGGAGCTGACCAACTCCTGGAACATCGAGCACTTGCGCAAGTTTTTCCCGTGAAATAGCCCGGGTAAGTTTTTGCTTTAGGGTCGGCTCCCCGAGTGCCATTTGTGAGTCATGGGAAGTTCCGGGTTCGTCACCCCAAGACCCGGTCGCTCGGTCTGGTTCCCGAACCCCGAGCACCGGTCCGGCCGAAGGTCACCCGAGTATCCCGCACGCTCGCGCCCTCGCTCGGGGGCTCCCTTGTATTCCCAGCTATTTTACATAGCGTTATGATCTATAAAGATGCAATCTTCCTTGATATGAATCCCCCATGCAAAATTTAAATTCCCTATGCCAGTATCAATATCAGTATTTCCTCCATAGTTAGCAAAAGTGGTCTTTTCGCGCGGTGCGGGGCTCCCGAGCCCCCATCTCTCGGTGCGAGTAGGTCCCACCACTCCGAGCCCGAGCAGTCGGAGCTTATCCAAACATTTGTTGTCGGGTCGTAAGATGTTCGGGCAATTAGCTGTACCCCGAGCGCGTCCGAGTCAGGGCAAATAAGCCCCTGGCCACCGTGCTCTGCTGGTCAGCAGGACCCGAGCGCCACCCGACTTCATGTCAGTCGGATAGCTCCACTCCTCGTACTCGGGGCTGGTCGGCAGGCCCGAAAACCCGAGGGCCGCATCAACAGGCAAACCCCCCGAGGGACCTGTGGAAAACACCCCTTTTGCTAAGAAAATCATGTAATCGTTCGCAAAGTGAACAGGTTCACCATTATGAAGTTCCCGGGCACCGCCCGCTGAATCAATGCTAAAGTCACGGGGCGCCAAGTCACCCTGAGGCCCGATCTCTAAGCTAAGCTTCTAACCGCATTTCTATGTTTTCAAAGCTCCCGAGCACTATATATGAACGACTAGCTTTTCCTCGCCAATTTTTCCAACTGCCTCCTGTGCTCGCGATGGGTTTATACCTGAAGGCAGCGATGAAAGTCATGGGGAGTGCTTCGGGTTGTCCGCTCAAAGCCCTGGTGTCCTGCCTGGTTCCTTAACCCTGGACATCAGCCTGGTAAATAAGCCGCCCAAGTACCCTACGCACTTTCACACGCGCCCGGCGGTGTCTTCCAGTAGCGTTTCCAGAGACATAAGGAAGCATTGCCGAGTTAAAATAAAAATTCTCAAAGTTAGGAAAAATCATGTAGATACAATGCTTAACGCAATACATATCAACAGTTAATTGTTGCAATAATTGTCCCGAGCACAAAAACTTGGGCAAATTCTGCAGGCAAAGTCAAGAAGATAAAAGAAGCTCAGCTCGGGGACACCCTGTGTCCCAAGGGCCGGGCCTCCGTAGCTTCAGTCGCGGTGCGTCCAGCTCTCGGGGGCTGGGGGCTTTGGGGGCCTTCGGGGCGTCCCGAGGGCCGTCCTCCGTCCCTCTCCGAGCAAGAACCGGACGCTTCGCCCGAAGCAAACAAGGAAGTGAAGCCATTTCCAGTACAAGTACAACAAGAAAGAAAAAGCAAGGATCAAAGGGCTTTCGGGCCAAATATCTCTTTGCATATCAGAAGCTTAAAAGTTCTTACAAAGGGGTCAAGCCCCGGGCTAAGAAAACAAAGACAGAAAAAGGGGGGGAGCTACTCCCCGCCGGCGCCATCGCCTGTGCCGGCATCCCCCGAGCGGGAAAACCGCTGGGCAATTTCATCGACCGCCCTGCGGACTGCCTTCCGGGCTTCCTCCTCGGCGGCCTCATCGATCACCTCGAGCCCCTCCAAGGCTGGCGTCAAAGGAAAGTTTGGGTCACGGCCGCGGTATCACGCCAGTGTGTGCTCCGCCACCACGACCGCCAACTCCCGGCCTTCTTCCTCAAGGCGGCGGCGCACGGCTTCACCGAGCCCCTCGAGGCGCTCGGTGATCCTCTCGAAGCCCAAGGCGACGTTCGCAGGGTCGGCGTCGTAGCCCGGCAAGGAGGCGGTGCCAAGTCCAGCAGCCTCAGCGGCGTTCCTCGCGCGGAAGAAGATGGCCTTCATCACCCTCACCGTCTGGTCCCGCTCGGTGACTAGCCGGACCTTCTCCCTTTCAATCTCCTCCGTCGCTGCGGTCGCCGCTAAGGACTCACGCTCCCTCAACTCCTCCGCCTCCCGGAGCTGGTTTTGGAGAGTGCGTTTGGTCGCCTTTGAGTCTTCAAGCCGCTGCTTGAAGTGTTCGCTCTCCGAGCGGAGCTGCGCCATCTCCTTGGCGAGCTCCTCGCGAGCAACGGCCACCCGCGACTCGACTTCGGCGTCCAGCTTATTCGCCGCCTCGTCAAGGGAGTGCTTGAGTTGGCCGAGCTGCTCCGCCTTCGCGTCAAGCTCTCCGTCCCGGAGAAGCTGCTGTTCTGCGCGGCGAGCGAGCTCGGCGGCGAGCTGTTTCAGCCGCGCCTCCTCGTCGGCGGCGTGCTTCTCCCGCCTCGCCAAGTCCAGCTCGCGCGGCTTCACCAGCGCGACCCGGTGGTTGAGCTCTCGCTCCTGCCGATCGAGCTCCTGCGTCCTCGGGATGATCTCCTCCCTCATCTCATGGAGGATATCCCGCTGGCGCTCGATCTTGGCAAGATCATTCTCGTACTCTCGCTTGGCGACGCGAGTACGGGCCTCTAGCATCTCCGCCATCTCCCCCAAGACCCGCTCCCGATCCTCTAAGGACTTCTCCTTGGAGAGGAGATCCTCGCGGAGCTGATCGATGGCGGCATGCGCGGCCTCGAACATATCGGAGGGAGCCCCCCGAGACGTCTGGCCTCGCCGCACAGAAGGCTGCTCCTCGGCCGGAGCAGCAAGGCCTTGGCCCCCAAGCTCCTCCTCCTGGGGCTCGGGGCGCCCGGCCACGATCAAAATCCCGGCCCTTCCCTCGGGCCGGATACCTTCGGCCCCTCCACCCGGGGCCGTTCCTTGTTCGGTTGCCGCCACCCGCTCCTCGGGCGCGGCAACACGAAGTTCCTCCACTGCCGGCGTCTCCTCCGTCGTCGCCGGCACCTCCACCGTTGCCGGTACGTCCACCGTCGCCGGCGCCTCCATCGCCGCCGGCACCTCCACCGTCGCCGGCGCCTCCGCCGCGCCCGGCGCCTCCACCTCCGCGCTTGGGGCAGCCTCTTCCCGCAAAGCGGCGTCAGCACTCGGGGCTGGCGCCGTGTTCGGGGTAGGGCTCGCGCTCGGTGCAGAGGGCGCGCTCGGGGATGGGCCCACCGACTCGCTCGGAGCCGAAGGGCCGCTCGGGGGCGTAGCCGCGCTCGGGGTCGTCGAAGCCCTCGCCGCAGGAGGAGGACTCGGGGACGGGCGAGTCCTCTTGCGTTCCCTGAGAGAACAGATGCAGACAAGTTCGGGTCAGCACCCGAGCAGGACACTTAGCCAAAAAAGGAAAAAGATAAGTTGGAGGGAAGAAAGTTT
This sequence comes from Stipa capillata, assembly GCA_019208055.1. Lineage (NCBI taxonomy): Eukaryota > Viridiplantae > Streptophyta > Magnoliopsida > Poales > Poaceae > Stipa > Stipa capillata. The sequence goes on along the minus strand of JAGXJF010005506.1, from coordinate 74,282 downwards.
TTCAAAACTTACTGCCACGAGCCCCTTAAAACATGGCGTTCCACGCCGAGGGGTAGCGGCGGATCCTTGCTCTTCTGACCGGCGGCGGCGCCCGCGTTCGCCGCCGATGCGCCTCCAGAAGGCGCAACTCCAGAAGGCCTTTGCCCAGAGCCGCTACCTCCTGCCCCCTGGGCCGCAGAGCGCACGGGCGGAGGAGGCGGCGGAAGCAGCGGCGGTGCAGGGCCACTGCCTCCCGCCCCCGGCGTCGTAGGGCGCACGGGCGGAGGCGGTGGCGAAGGCACCGGGCCAAAAAAGCGCAATGCGGGTCCTCCCTGCACGGAGGGGCCCGCCCCGGAGCTGCCTCCCGCGTCCGTCGGTCGCCTCCCCGTGGCCGGCGGTGCTTGTGGACGTAGGTTCGGCGCCTACGGCCGCGGTGGCGGGGACGGAGGGGGAGGAGCTTGCCCCTTGCCCTTCGGATCGGCCGGATCATGGATCACGGCGGGGGCCCTCGGCGCCTGAGCTGCCCTCACCGCTTCGGCCTCCTCGCCACTCGCGAAGATCCGAATGCCCACCACAGGCCTGCGGCTGCCGTCCTTCGGCGGGGCCACGATGCCCTTCGCGTCGCACGACGGCATCATGTCAAGGATGGCCTGGCGATCTGCGTTAACGCAGAGCGGCAGGTCCGGCCGCGACAGGACGGCGCTCGAGGCGTCCGGCACCCCGAGCAGCGACTTCAAGGTGGCCGCCAGCACCGCCTCGGTCCAGTTGTTGTCGGCGCCGACCTCCGTCCGGGTGACATCCATGTCCCCGGTGTACATCCACGCCGGCCGCTCGCGTTTCCGCAGCGGCGCCAGCCGGCGTCGCAGAAAGTCGCCGACGACCATGGTGGCAGTCAACCCCAACTCCCGGAGTTGGGAGATGCGAAGGGACATCACCACCAGCTCGTTGTCGTTCTCGGCGAGATAATCCCACGACTTGTCATGCCTCGCCGGCTCCTCCGGAAGAGTGAGCGACTGCGCCGAGTCAGTGTTGATGTAGAACCACATCTGGCGCCAGTCGTCCCACTTGTTCCGCAGCGTTTGCTGGATGTAAGGGTCGGCGAGCTTCGGGCGAAGCTGAAAGTTGGCGCTCCCGCTAACCTCGGTTCGAGCCGAGCCCCGGCTCCTCCCGACGGAGCGGAGGACGAAGTAGTGCCGGAACAGCGGCACCGACGGCATCACCCCCGCGAACATCTCGCAGAGGTGGGCGAAGATCGCCAGCACCACCACGGAGTTGGGGGTGAGGTGCAGCAGGTGAATGCCGTAGGCCTCCAGCACCTCCAGGAAGAAGGGCGGAGAACGGCGGAATCAGCCCGGCGGCGAGGAAGCTGGCAAAGATGACGGTCTCGGCGGGCGGGTACGTCGCCGGCCGAACCCTTGTCGGGTGCGGCCGGCCCTCCGGCACCGCTACCTTCCGAACCTTGTGCATTGCCTCCTCATTGAGGAAGCGGGACTTGGGGAGCACGGCGTCATCGGCGTCCTGCGCCAGGGGGTCGATCGGGTGTGGCGGCGAGTCATGGCGGCGGGGATGGTGGCGAAGAAAGAGGCGAAGGTGGTGAAGAGGGTTTTTTCTTTTCGGATGGCGAGAGGAAGAAGACGGAGAAGAGCGCCAAAGCTTTGGGAGCAAAGTGTTTTGCGCAAAATCCGGAAGGTCGAAAAGGTGCGGGGCCGTTTTTTCTTTTAAGGAAAAAAGGCTTCGGAAGTGCAGACCGCCCGCGCCTGTTGATCTTCCGTGCGATCGTGGGTTGTCAGTTGTCAGTCCGCTGCCACTGACAGTGGGCCTGCGGCCGCGCGAAACCCGGAGGGCGTGCAATCATGGCCTGCGGAATTATTGCCGCGCGCAGTAAAAACGCAGTCGCACGAAACCCGGGGCGCGCAACCGCCTGCGCGCGGCATAAAAAGGCGCGCGCCTTTCCCGCGCGGGGCAAAAACCAAAGCGCCGCCGCCAGGTGGAGAGAGCGGATTGGCCGCCCCTTCCACCCCGCACGCGCGCATTAAAAGCGCTCCTCGGCAGGGCGCATGAAGATGGGCCGACCTCTCTGGTTGGCCCGTTAAGTAAAAAGAAGGCCTTATCCCCAGTCGCGGTCCTTCGGGTCGCGGCCCATTGGGCCGTCGCTGGAAGACAAGGCCGGGGGCTACTGTCGGCGGAATGGGGCCCAGGGTCCTCCGAACCGCCGGCGCAGGCCAACCAGAGGCCGCAGGGCGTGACACGTGGCGGCCTTATCGGCAAAGGCCCCACTGGAAAAGCAGGTGGGCCCGGTGGTCAAACCCGGGCACTCGGGGGATTCCCCCGAGCACCACGTTTGTGCGAGCCATCTAAGGGCCTTGCGATCCCAAGGGTCCAAGGCCCAAAAATCAAGGAAGCGCTCGGGGCCCTCTCCCCGAGCGACCGGCATCCCGCAAGGCGTGGGCCCAGAAGAGTGCTCGGGAGGGTCCCCGGGCGGACCCCCCGAGCACCTCCCCCGAGCGAAGTCCCGAGCGACCCCCCGACGGACGCTCCCCGAGCGCCCGGGGTCGGCCAAGGCAGTCCGGGACAGCTGACGCTCTCCGAGGCCGAAGGGGCTGCTCGGGGGCGGAAGCGCTCGGGGGTCGTGGGGCCCCCGGTGGGGCCCTCCTCCGGGCTGCCGCTGCAGTAAGCTGGCTTTTTCCATAAGCCTTAGTCCCGGCAGAGGCATTTAATGCCTGTCACTCGGGCATTAAATGCTAAAGTCCCGTATGGGCATGATATCGGTCAGGCCAGTCCCATCCCCGCAGGGCAAATACCTTTTTGCCATAGCCCCTGTCAGGGGATGGGGTCCGTCTGACAGGGTTGTTGACCGGCCAGGCGCGCTGCCCCGCGCGCCCGCGTCGCTGTCACCCCTTTCCGCCCCTTTGGGTCAAATCACCGCGCGCCTCGTGGCCCGCGTTTGGTCGCTGACGCGCGGGGCCCAGGGGCGGATACTTCACCGACTTAGTCAGGGGGGGATACTTCACCGACTTAGTCAGGGGGGGCCCGGCAAGCCTCTCTTCGCGGGTCCCGCTGAGCATAAAGCTGTCAGCCCCCCCCTGGCGGAGGGCATGGCGAGAAGACACGCGGCGCGAACACCGGCGCGGCGCATTAAATGAAAAGGTAGGCGTTTCCTTAGCGCTCACGATACCAGGTGCAATAGTCTTTGCTTGGCCTCTGTGGTGAACCCCCGGCTATATAAGGAGAGTTCCCAGACCATGCAAAGGGTTCGGATTCCAGAGAGAAAAAGGGGCGCTGGTTAGACTTTTTTATTTGGTATTAGAAGATCAGCCAGCCTGTTTGTAAGGGAGAACACCCCTGTAATCTTGATAGAATCAATACACCCACAACGAAGCAGGACGTAGGGTATTACACCTCCGGGTGGCCTGAACCTGGACAAATCCCTGTGTCTCCGGCATCAAGCATCATAACCACCCTCATCCTTGAAACGCCATCACCGGCTCATAAGAAGAACTCTATATCGCCCCAGGCCGAATCAACAAGGGGGTCCATTCGGACCACCGCTAGAGACGTTTACTCGTCGACAGTACTCATTGGTAGTTGTTATTGCATGATTAGGAACAGATGAACCCTTCTTCGGCGATTATTTCCCGGGTGACGCTTGATTTGGTTGCCTCTTCAGCTTTTTGAACCTGTGGACTAAAGTAGGGTATTTTGGGATCCTTTTGGAGATACTAGTTTGTATCTCAAGGTAACTGCATATTTTCGCTGTTTATTTCTTGTACTTAAGGCCTTCGAGCCAGTTGTGTGTAAGTTAAGTATTTGCCCAAAAGTAAGGGATGTGAACTATTATCTGGTAATCCTCCCTGTAGAGTTCGTGTAATGATATGCAGAGTTGTTTACCACATCTCTTTGTGCACAGTGCGTGTATGGTTGAAGTGTGCGAAGAGACGGTAGTGAGTTGATATGAATCTTCTGTGCAAGGTTCGTGATTGCGAATTGAGTGACCCGCCAGCTGTGATGCGACTGCCGGCTGGGCAGGGTGTGGACGTCAGTGTCGGGCCTTCGGGCGACCCACCAATCCGTGCTACGACCGATTGGGTTAGGGTGTGGACACAGACGCCGGGCTCATCTCGTGGAAGCCGAGTATTAACCCGCTACAGGGTTTCGGAACTATATTTGGCTCATTGAATGATGTTCGTTTCTGGCCGGCTGTTCCAGCAATTTGTATGCAGTGCAGGTTCGGTGTCGGACCCTTAATGGCGTATGCACGCGAGGTAACGTGTATCCACCTTAAACGGTTGCTCGGTCTTTGACGGTGTGTCGTTCGTGAGTTAGGTATTGTTTCTAGTCCCGACAGATATTTTCAGAATCCTTTCAAACAGGCCTTTTATATTTAAGCAGCATCAGTGACAACGACAGTGGTACCTGCTTTGTGTGCAGTCGCAACGTGTGCTGTTACTCTGTTAGCCTGACACTTGGACTCACGAACCGAAACATTTTGACACTTGGCGCCGCTGGCCAGGGTTGTCAGTTTTCTTTTTTGTGAGGAGCGGATTCTGATTTCTTTGCCCCGGAGAAGAAAATCTGACTCCCGGATGACGATATATCGTCGCATGAGCCCATGAACTTCATTGGAGCATCTATAATAATTGGCCAAAAATGACGAGAATTTTCCAGAAATTGTACATGGGACCCACCCGTCACACACTACAGCTACCCAGGAAAAGCCGACGTCGAACAACCGCATCCGCGACACGGGCCCACATGTCATCCGGAACAGTCTCGCCGCTTCGCTTCGTGACGCTTCCACGCCCTTCTAGACTCCCCCCGAACTTTCCACTCCCCCCATTATTACGACCGCCGCTCTCCCGCCTCAGGCCACCAACACTACTGAAGCGAAGCATTTCCACAACACCTGGTGATCTCAATCTCATCTCCCGAACGTGAGAGATCGTTCGATTGTTTGTCGTGCTGCTTGTTGTAGAGTGTGAGCAGTGGTAGCATCAGCCATGAATCCAGACAACTTCACACACAAGACCAACGAGGCGCTGGTGGCGGCGCACGAGGCGGCTTCGGAGGCCGGCCACGCGCAGCTCACACCGCTGCATCTGGCGGTTGCGCTGGCGGCGGACAAGTCCGGGATCCTGCGGCAGGCGATCACGCAGGCGTCCGGCGGGAACGCGGCCGCAGCGGACTCGTTCCAGCGCGTTCTGAGCGCCGCGCTGAAGAAGCTGCCGTCGCAGTCCCCGCCGCCGGACTCCGTGCCGGCGTCCACGGCGCTTATCAAGGCCATCCGCCGCGCGCAGTCCGCGCAGAAGAAGCGAGGGGACTCCCACCTGGCCGTCGACCAGCTGCTGCTCGGCCTCCTCGAGGACTCGCAGATCTCCGACTGCCTCAAGGAGGCCGGCGTGTCCGCGTCGCGGGTGCGCGACGAGCTCGAGAAGCTCCGCGGCGGCGACAGCCGGCGGGTGGAGTCCGCCTCCGGCGACACCAACTTCCAGGCGCTCAAGACCTACGGCCGCGACCTCGTCGAACAGGCCGGTAAGCTCGACCCCGTCATCGGCCGCGACGAGGAGATCCGCCGCGTCGTGCGCATCCTCTCGCGCCGCACGAAGAACAACCCGGTCCTCATCGGCGAGCCCGGCGTCGGCAAGACGGCCGTCGTGGAGGGCCTCGCGCAGCGCATCGTGCGCGGGGACGTGCCCAGCAACCTCCTCGACGTCCGCCTCATCGCGCTCGACATGGGCGCGCTCGTCGCCGGCGCCAAGTACCGGGGCGAGTTCGAGGAGCGGCTCAAGGCCGTGCTCAAGGAGGTCGAGGAGGCCGAGGGAAGGTGATCCTCTTCATTGACGAGATACACCTCGTCCTCGGCGCCGGCAGGACAGAGGGCTCCATGGACGCGGCCAACCTGTTCAAGCCGATGCTCGCGAGGGGCCAGCTCCGGTGCATCGGCGCCACGACGCTGGAGGAGTACAGGAAGTACGTCGAGAAGGACGCCGCGTTCGAGAGGCGGTTCCAGCAGGTGTACGTTGCCGAGCCGAGCGTGGCCGACACCATCAGCATCCTGAGAGGGCTCAAGGAGAAGTACGAGGGCCATCACGGTGTGCGGATCCAGGACCGCGCCATCGTCGTTGCCGCGCAGCTCTCGGCGAGGTACATCATGGGTAAGTGTCTATGGATCCTTGCTGTTCTTGTCATTGCCAAACTGAATAATGGCAGCATGCATGGTAGATCGTCAGGTTTGATTTGAGCTCACGCATTCTTCGATGATTTTGTTCCGTACAGGCCGCCACCTGCCTGACAAAGCCATCGACCTGGTAGACGAGGCCTGCGCGAACGTGAGGGTGCAGCTCGACAGCCAGCCCGAGGAGATCGACAACCTCGAACGGAAGAGGATTCAGCTGGAGGTCGAGCTCCACGCGCTCGAGAAGGAGAAGGACAAGGCCAGCAAAGCCCGGCTTGTCGAAGTCAAGAAAGAAACTGGACGATCTGAGGGACAAGCTTCAGCCACTGATGATGAAGTACAGGAAGGAGAAGGAGAGGATCGACGAGATCAGGAAGCTTAAGCAGCGCCGCGAGGAGCTGCAGTTCACCCTGCAGGAGGCCGAGCGCCGCATGGACCTGGCCCGCGTCGCCGACCTCAAGTACGGGGCCCTCCAGGAGATCGACGCCGCCATTGCCAAATTGGAGGGCGAGACAGGGGAGAACCTCATGCTCACTGAAACCGTAGGCCCCGAGCAGATTGCCGAGGTGGTAAGCCGATGGACCGGCATTCCGGTGACCCGGCTTGGGCAGAACGACAAGGAGAGGCTCGTCGGCCTGGCTGACAGGCTGCACAAGAGGGTGGTTGGGCAGACGGAGGCGGTGAATGCCGTCGCAGAAGCGGTGCTGAGGTCGAGGGCTGGCCTTGGTCGGCCACAGCAGCCCACTGGCTCCTTCCTCTTCTTGGGTCCGACTGGCGTGGGCAAAACCGAGCTCGCCAAGGCACTCGCGGAGCAGCTGTTCGACGACGAGAACCTGCTTGTGCGCATCGACATGTCTGAATACATGGAGCAGCACTCGGTTGCTCGACTCATCGGAGCGCCACCTGGGTAAGTATACATGCTAGTACCAATGCATTCCCATGTTTGCAATCCATTTCAGATGTGAAGGGATAAACTGAATTTGGGTGTTGACTTGGGAACTTTTCTGATTGAAGCTACGTTGGACACGAGGAGGGTGGGCAACTAACAGAACAAGTGAGGAGGAGGCCGTACAGCGTGATCCTCTTCGACGAGGTCGAGAAGGCGCATGTCGCGGTGTTCAACACCCTCCTTCAGGTTCTCGACGATGGGAGGCTGACTGACGGACAGGGCAGGACGGTGGACTTCAGGAATACAGTGATCATCATGACATCAAACCTTGGCGCCGAGCACCTCCTTGCCGGGATGGTGGGCAAGAACTCCATGAAGGTCGCCCGCGATCTTGTCATGCAGGAGGTATGTATCAACTTCTCTTCCGGAGCCACCAATGTATCATCCTCGATGCTACTATTTACTCAATCTGCAATGTGGTACTCAATCTAGAGTGGCTTGTCTGCAGGTCAGGAGGCACTTCCGTCCTGAGCTTCTGAACCGTCTCGACGAGATCGTGATCTTTGATCCTCTGTCCCATGAGCAACTGAGGAAGGTCGCTCGCCTACAGATGAAGGACGTGGCCGTCCGTCTCGCCGAGAGGGGCGTCGCCTTGGCAGTCACCGACGCTGCACTCGACGTCATCTTATCTCTATCTTATGATCCAGTATGTGACAGCATCCACCGACCCATATCACAAAGTTCTTTTACATCTACCTTACCCCGGATGCTAACTCTCTGCTGCATTTGTTCCGTTTTATGTACAGGTTTACGGTGCGAGGCCGATCAGGAGGTGGATCGAGAAGAGGGTGGTGACGCAGCTGTCCAAGATGCTGATCCAGGAGGAGATCGACGAGAACTGCACGGTGTACATCGACGCCAGGAAGGGAGACGAGCTGGCCTACAGGGTGGACCGGAGCGGCGGGCTGGTGAACGCAGAGACGGGCCAGAGGTCGGATATCCTGATCCAGGTACCGAACGGGGCAGTCAGGGGCGACGCCGCGCAGGCCGTGAAGAAGATGAGGATCATGGAGGATGGGGAAGCGGACGGCATGGATGAAGATGTCTGAAGGGCTGGCCTGGGTGTCCTGTCGGATGAGCGTGTAAAAATAAGTTCCAGTGAGGTGCATCCTGTGTAAAAATAAGTTCCAGTGAGGTGCATCCTGATGCTTCGGAAGATGTTTTCTGATGCTTTTGTGGGATGGTCGTTGTTCTGAGATCTCTGTCGCCAATTTGTGTTTGCCAACCATCTTCTGTGTTCTCGGGAGTAAAAAGTTTACGTTTGTGAATGGGTTGAGCTGAAGAAGTGAATGTATGAAATCTGCCTTCGGACGATACTGCGAATGTACTAGATTGGGAGTTCATCAGTGCCAATTCATCAGTCACCAAAGTTACCGACATGACTGTTTCGGTACAGATAGAAGGATGAAACATGATAGATTAGTAATGGGAAGTAGATCAGCCTGAAAACTGCAATCCCATAAATGCTAATTTGGAACCTGAACTGCTAAGCAAAACGGGCGCATGTATGTACAACTAACGATTTCTCGCGCTCTGCTTTAAGTTGTTGGGTGTAACACTGTGCAGCCTCGAATTTTTTAAAAAATATTATTTTTTTCTCGTAAATCACAGAAGTACCACGCGAATTGAAATTTTTTTTTAAATGTGACCTTGTCGGCCACTGTAATGCCAAAACGGAGCAATCGGCACACCGAGTACCGACTGCGGAGTGGGTCGGCAACTAAAGGGTCGACATGGCTAGTCGGCCGCCCGTTTGTCGAATTCGTCCCAAGTCGGCAATCCATTAGCCGACTCGGCCCAATCGGCACATGGTTTGTCAACTAGGTGCTTTTTCAATTACCCAACTATTCGTGCCTGCCCACCATGCATAAGCAGACGGTAAGCAGTGGCTCCGGGACAACGTCTAAGCTCTAGTCATTTCTCGGTGAAAGAGCAGCCCATGTTAATCAATTATCACGCACCATGCAACTGCAAATTTCACATCAATAGCAACCAAACAAAACAGTGATTTATACTTTCCAAACTGGTGGCTCAATTCTTGCTAAACAAGGAGAGAACTTGATGGATCAACATTATTGAGGACATAATTTATTTACAGATTAATCCGTAGAGCACAATGCAAAGCTAGAAAAGTGCTAGCCACTTCTCAAATCTCAAAGATGCACACTAACCCCTTAAAAGAAAAAAGAAAACAGATGAACACTAATTCTGGCATACACGCTCTATACTGTCAACATCCGCAGCACAAAGCAAAAAACATGGCTATCGATGAACTCCCAGCTCGAGCCACCGGAATGCAAAAACAATCAGGGAATCTCATGGGGCTGCTACCGGGCACGTCGCTCAGTGCGAGGTCGTGCACCCTCGACGCCCGCAGCCGCGCCGTCGCGCCGCCCGTGCCGCTGCCGCGCCTGAGAAACGGCCTCGGCGAGGCCGTGGCCCAGTCTCCGAAGTCTGTTGGGACACCGGCAACGCTGTTCCGCCTATGGTGCTGCGACCTCGTGTGGCCGCCCCCGCGGCCGCGCCGCTGCTCACTGTTCTGCTCCTGGGCAGCGCCTCGTGCTGCTTTCTTGGGGTGGTCGGAATGGACACGGTGGCCGGCGTCCTCTTCACCTGAACAACAGCAAGTCACGCGTAAGTAAAACTCAGCACAGTCGAACACAAAGGCATCAAAATGAAGGTAAAGCGAGCATCTGTGGTGTGGTAAACAGACGGTGAGGAGAACGCCCGTGTGCCGCGCGGGCAGTTGGCAAACCATGTGCCGATTAGGAGCAAGTCGGCATATGGTTTGCTGACTAGGGCCAAGTTGGCCAATAGATTGCCGACTTGAGACGAGATTCGGCAAACGGGCTGCCGATTAGCCATGTTGACCTGTTAGTTGCCGACCCATTCCGCAGTCGGCATTCGGTGTGCTGATTGCTTCGTTTCGGCATTTCAGTGACCGACGAGGTCACATTTTTGAAATTTTTTCAATTCGCGTGGTACTTCTGTGATTTACGAGAAAAAAATAATATATTTTTTTAAAATTCGTTGCTAGGTAACGTGCTTTTCTTTTTTCTTTACGAAGTGCTGCTTTCATTTCATCAATGGGGGAATAACCAATTTGGTCCTCTCACCTTTATCCCTCCACTTTCAGATCGTCAATTCTCATCCTCAAACTTTCAACTTCTAACTTCGGGTCAATAGATCCCTTCACATGGACGTGTTGATATAGAATCAAGATCTATGGGATGACTCACGCTGATGTGAAATGTCAGCTTTATCAGTAGTTTTATTTCGCTAACCAGTAGGACGATCTACGTATTTACGCCGCTAGTTTTCTCACTTGCCTTTCATTCATATTCATTTGGTGTTAATTTTTATCTCGGTCGTGTGCGGCTAGTCTTTTTTACTTACACATCGTTTTATTTGGTGTTGATTTCTTATCCTGGACGTTTGATTTTTTTTCTCCCTTGAGATAATCATTTACACTTATACAAAAATTGTTGCCAAGAAACATCTTACGAAAACTTGATTGAAGTTTTTTGTCTTATTTTATTCTAGATTAATTTTAAGGTGTTAGATATAGAGTGATGAGCATTCTTTTAAATGACTCTTCCATGTTGTTTTAGCCTTTTCCAATCGTATGTCATGTTCTTCTCTTCCGTGCCTTTGCTGACTATATAGGCACTTAAGCAAGAGCATCTAGGTTGTGGAACTGAAATAGAACGCATTAAAGTTTACGTCATTAATTGTTTATTAATATTTTTTCAGCTTTACCACGTCCATTATTCCCTTAGAAACTCATTTTTCCACAAGAAGTTCAATTCACCTCATCGTGGAGATAATTATATTGTTAACACAAAAATATACACATAGAAGAGCATTTTTACTATCTCATTTTTACTATCTCTTCTTACTCTATCTGGCTCTGTTCCCACTCATCTTGTCGATGACGCTAACAAAGCATATGTCGTGGTGATATTTAAGTCTACTCTTGATCACTCTTATCGTGTCATATAACGCCTTGACAATGTGCCCGAGCTACTATATTTCTCGAGGATTTTAGCTTCACTGTCATCTTGATTTTTGTATCGCGGATCACATCACTACTTCTCGAGGATAACCTACTTACTGGCACGGTCATGTGGTGCTTCGGCAACCGTCTCTCCTGTAAGTTCTTAGTTGTGCTTGCATGTTTCAACAATATGTTCTTATTTTTCAATCATGGGCTTTACAATCTTGGTATCGGAAAGAACCCAGTTTTGGCAAACCACCGGTGTTCCCTCCAACTTTGATTCTTTTGTCTAGTTCTTTTGCATGTTTGTTTCTTTTTCTTATTAGAGTTCTTGCTCTTCTATTTGCATGAGCTATACTTAATTTTAGCTAGCAACGAGGTAAACTAGTAAAGTTCACTCACGCAATTGAGCGTCCAGATTGTTGTTTTTGCATGTGATTCTTGTGATACTTCCGTTTTTACTGATTTACGTTGTTATAATTTTATCCTACCAAAATTAGTAGAGTACATTCTTTTCTCCATAACTAATCTACAACATCACAAGATGGTGGCATCGAAATAAGCAGCGCGGATCTACTTTTATCTATAATTGATCTACACCTTCCTAAGTCGGTCTTGCTAAAATAAATGATGTAGATCCTTCTTTTTTCTTGGCTACTGCTTGGGGTCGGAGCGCTCAACTAAACAAGCTGCTGGCCCTGCCGGTATTTTTTGTAATTGTTGTGTCTGTTTTATTTTTCATCTGTTATGCCTTCTATGCGGTTTTGCACCATCCTCATCACGGCGTTATAATATGTAGCCTTGTTCCTTAGTTTAATATAAATCTAGCTTTCTTTCAAAAAATAAAATAAAATAAATGGTAACACATTTTTTTTCTATAACGAGTTGTAAAACAGATCTCGGTTCTATGTCAGTATGTCTACATGACATGGCATGTGGTCCGAGAGGCTTGTTTGGTCCAAAGTTAGTAGTTTGATGAGGGACGAAAGCGAGCCTCAGGTAAAAGCTAAATGACTACATTGTCTATACTCCTTTCATTAAGTGAGGGAAAAACGAATGCTAATGCAGTAATTAATTACACCTATTTACAAGCACCAAATCTGCACAACATGCCAGTGAACCCCAACGCACCCAGCCTGGAACCAGAAAGCAAGCTCGTTCATGATCCTATTTCATACCTCGTCGGTGTTGTCAGCGGTGGCCTTAAAAGTGCAGCATTACGCTCTTTCCAAATGATCTAGATAGCAAGGATCACCACTGAACCTCATTTTAGTTGAAATTGCTTGGGCTGCTGGCTGAGGGGTGAGAACCACCAGCCTTCGATGTCATTTACCGGAAGAGTAAGCACGATGAAAACCGGGAACTGCAGTTTGTGGAGGACCAACCGCCCGACAGAACGAGCAGCTTGCAGATAAATGAGAAGCAGACTCGGGCTGAATTCGGCAGAGGCAACGTATTGGGTTATGACTTATGAGGCCAACCTTTTTTTGCCGGATTATCCGCAGTTTGGCATTTCCCTTGAACGGCTAACCAAGCATGAAAGTGGCATTTAGGAGGGACATGAATTCTCCTAATAATATCTCTGTAGTTCTGCCGGGTCAAGCCATGGAATTGGAAGAAGTAGGCCGAGCTATCAGAGTATGCCTTGTTAGCTGTCCATTTCCACTCAATGGAGTCGGGGCATAGTACCGTGGATACGGTGTTACTGTGCACGTTAGCAAAGACGACTCGTAGAGCCGTAGAGGAGGAACAACATAAAGGCGATGAACAATCATAGTAATAAAGAGAATGTTTGGCGAGACGAACCGCAATTTTTTTAAATACGGTGTCAAAACGGTAATGAAACGGCACGCACCGCGAAAGTGAATAGAACTCTTTGTCTTAATAAGCTTCTGTGATTCCCTAGAGCATGTCTCTTAAATCATACTCCTTCTGTCCACAAATGTAAGGCGTGCACGGAATTTTAGGTTCAACTTTGACCAATAATTAAGCTAATAATATTGAATTATATAATACAAAAGTGATACTATTTGAAAATATATTTGAATATGAATCCAATGGTACCACTACTATGTCATATAATTAATAGTATTAGTTTAATTATTGGTCAAAGTTAAACCTTAAATTCTCTGCACGCCTTACATTTATGGACGGAGAGAGTAACAACAGTCACAATACTCAATAATTGTCACCTTGACTTCTTGTGACTCAATAATTGTCACCTTGACTTCTACCAATCGAAGTCATTGTGCTCCTCGATGAATCCACTCTAGGTCAACTTTGCCTTTTTCTCCCATTTTCAAGAGCGTCATCATTGCAAGGGTTTATGCACTTTATTTTGCGTGTTGGTGTCTGAGCTGAACTGTGTTAAGCCTTGCACTTGACAGTTCTTTTGTTGTGTGCTTTGGTTTACCACATCACTTATTTCTACCTCTCTCTTTTTTCTTTCCAAAAAGGAGGTCTTCCCCGGTCTTGTTCCTACCACTCTATGACATAAGTTCATACTGTGCTCCACCTACTAATTGGTACCACATGTTGGTCCCATCATGTTTTCTTTCTTTTGACAGTTCACACATTCGTACAGCGTCTATCACAGCTTGTATCCTTCCTTGCAATTCTGATAGACACAACCAAGATCTGAGCACCTATCGTTGATGACCCAGTTACTTTCTCCTAGGCAAATTTTGTATCCGAGTTCCCATCCTGTTGGGGCCACCTTTGATATTGCCGATCTCCACCGTCATTCCAGCACGAATATTAGATTCTTCTCCAAGCTGAAAACTGTTTAACACAAGTTACTTTAATTCATTTTCAACTTCAAACACAATGGATCATTTTCGAATTTCAAAAGAAGAAGAAGAAAAGCTACGCTCCGTGATTGGGCCAGCCCGTCCCAGTACAACTAAACCGATCGGCCCATTATATGTTACGAAGCCAAAGTTAAACCCTCTCGTCGTCGTCCCGTGGTCCTCCTCCTCCCCCAAAACCCTAGCTCCCCCCAGCCCGCCTCCCTCTCCCGCCATGAACTACCGCTTCCAGAACCTCCTGGGGGCGCCATACCGCGGCGGCGACGCCGTCTTCGCGGGAGACTCCTCCGTGCTCCTCTCCGCGGTCGGGAACCGCGTCGCGACCACCGACCTCGCCGCCTCCTCCTCCCTCACTCTCCCCTTCGAGTCCTCCTCCAACATCACCCGCCTCGCTGCTTCCCCCTCGGGGGACTTCCTCCTCGCCTGCGACGACGCCGGCCGAGCGCTCTACGCGAACCTCAGCCGCCGCGCCGTCCTCCACCGCGTCTCCTTCAAGGGCGCCCCATCCGCCGTCCGCTTCAGCCCCGATGGCGAGCTCATCGCCGTCGCCGTCGGCAAGCTCGTCCAGATCTGGCGCTCTCCATCCTTCCGCAAGGAGTTCTTCCCCTTCCACCTTCTCCGCACCTTCCCTGGCTTCGCCGCCGGCGTCACCTCCTTCGACTGGTCCCCTGACTCCGCGTTCCTTCTCGCCTCCTGCAAGGACCTCACAGCCCGCCTCTTGCCCGTCAAGAAGGGCCTCGGAGGCAAGCCCTTTCTCTTCCTCGGCCACCGCGCAGCTGTCACTGGCGCCTTCTTTGCCACGGATAAGAAGACAGGGAGAGTCCGCGGCGTTTACACGGTTTCCAAGGATGGAGCTATCTTTACATGGAATTTGGTGGAAGGCAATGGTGCTACACCTCCACCTTCACCGGGGACGCCGGAGCAGGAACCGGAACAGAATGACGAGCCTGAATTGGATGGTGGGAGCAGGAAGAGGAAGAGCTTGGGAGAACTAGCAGAACCAGATACTACTCCACTGCATTTGGCAAAGTGGGAGTTGCAGAAAAAGAACTTCTTCATGCAGTCACCGGCTAAGTTAACAGCTTGTGATTACCACCGGGATCTTGACATGGTGGTGGTTGGGTTCTCTAACGGAGTATTTGGGCTATACCAGATGCCGGACTTTGTGTGCCTCCACTTGCTGTCAATATCAAGGGAGAAGATCACTACTGCTATTTTCAACAGTTTGGGAAATTGGCTGGTTTTTGGATGTGCCAAACTTGGGCAGCTGCTGGTGTGGGAGTGGCGGTCGGAGAGCTACATTTTGAAGCAGCAGGGGCACTATTTTGATGTGAATTGCATTGCATACTCACCAGATTCTCAGTTACTGGCCACTGGAGCTGATGATAACAAAGTCAAGGTGTGTCCTAAGTAATGTTATTTTCAATCTCTATCATGTCCTCTGTCTGCTTGGGCCATGGGCAAAAGGTGTATACTTTGACAGATAAAGTAATTGATTTGGTCTGCCTCTTTGAGTTACTGCTCACATCAATCTTATTTATTTCAATTGAAAAATAGTGCCTAGTTATCTGTCTATTGTAAACCAGAAAGGATAGTTTTTCCTACTTTAAAGCCCTATGGTGTTAAGTATCAATATCCTGCATTGCGTTTGATACATGTGACTGATGTTCTGCAGGTCTGGACTGCTTCCTCTGGGTTCTGTTTCATAACATTCTCTGAGCATACAAATGCTGTTACTGCAGTTCATTTTATGGCCAATAACCATTCTCTTCTCAGTGCCTCCCTTGATGGAACTATTCGAGCGTGGGATTTGTTCCGCTATCGGAACTTCAAAACATTTACTACCCCTTCACCTAGACAATTTGTTTCTTTAACAGCAGATCAGAGTGGAGAAGTAATATGTGCGGGAACACTTGATTCATTTGAGGTGTGTGTATGCATATTTTTTGGCAATTCTCGTGTGGCCTATGCTCCATTTCTTGTTCCTTGACTACCAAAACATTTTCATGCAGATATATGTTTGGTCAATGAAGACTGGTCGTTTATTGGACGTACTCAGTGGCCACCAAGGACCAGTTCATGGTCTAATGTTTTCACCAATCAGTGTAAGACCATACTTTGCTGTATTTTTGTTCCATTGTCCGTTTGTTAGAGCTACAATTAGTTATCAAACAAAACAACTTTACAATCTGCTCTATTATCTGTTCTTTATGTTTCACAAAACCACAGAAACAGTAACTTGGTTCTGTTTGTAGGCTATTTTGGCTTCGTCATCATGGGACAAGACCGTTCGCCTTTGGGATGTATTTGAGAGCAAGGGTGCTGTGGAAACTTTTCAACACTCACATGATGTTCTTACTTTGGCTTATCGTCCTGACGGAAGACAGATAGCATGCAGCACGTTAGATGGCCTAATCAATTTTTGGGATCCTTTTGATGGCTTGTTGATGTATACAATCGAAGGCCGCAGGGATATTTCTGGGGGGCGCCTCATGACTGATAGAAGATCTGCGGCTAATACAAGTATAGGGAAGTACTTCACAACACTGTGCTATTCTGCTGATGGGAGCTATATTTTGGCTGGAGGAAACAGCAAATATATATGCATGTATGATATTGGAGAACAGGTCAGGAAATCTTTCTTATGATAAAACAACTTTGTTGCACATATTTCCTCATTTTCTTTTCTTTTTACAATCCAGGTGCCTCCATTTTATATTATGCGTACTCTACAATCTCTTTATCGTTTAATTTCTATTACTAATTTTTGGTAAACAATGCATATTCCTAATTGCTATCCAATGTTTGCATCTTGTGACTTGCTGACCAGAAACATTTTCTGGTGCTGTCATGAACTTAAAACTTAAAAGACAGTAACAGCTAACCACATCTGAATGTTGCTTTCCTTGCGTTATGGTAACAATTAATATATGTACGCTTAGGTCAAAACATCTTACTACATGGCCTTTGACATATCTTTAGTGATTGACATGCTTGGAAGAATGCCTTCTGTCCACACTAATGGTTGAAGTTATTCATTGTTTTTGTGTATTTGATGCCATTTGTGCAGGTGCTGTTGCGTAGATTCCAGATCACTCGCAATCTTTCATTGGATGGAGTTCTTGATTTTCTGAACTCAAAAAGATGACAGACGCTGGTGCACTAGATCTAATTGATGATGAAGATAGTGATGTTGAAGAGGGAATTGATCAACAAACAAGAGGTAACTTGGGACATGGTTTACCTGGATCCATGGCAAATCGTGGAAGACCTGTAGCTCGGACGAAATGTGTGAAATTTGCTCCAACAGGAAGATCTTTTGCTGCAGCGACCACTGATGGTGTTCTGCTGTACTCAGTTGATGAATCTTTTATTTTCGATCCAACAGATCTTGACATTGATGTTACTCCTGAGGTATTTACTTCATGTTCTTATTTGAGAATTGTTGTCTCAAAATGGTACTGATCGATGTGCAACAAACTTCTGTGCTTCATTTTTCTATAGAAAGTGGAGGAAGCTCTTGCAGAAAACCAACAGCAGAGAGCCCTTCTACTAAGCCTCCGGTTAAACGAGGACCCCTTGATTAAGAAAAGCATTTTTGCTGTGGATCCATCCAATGTACGAGCAATTTGTTCATCAGTGCCCTTTAAGTATCTTCAGAGACTGATCGATGCATTTGCTGATCTTTTGGAAAGTTGCCCCCATCTGGAATTTATCCTCCTCTGGTCTCAGGTATCATTCTCCTTTTCCTTTTAATTGAAGCTGATGATTTTGGTGAAATGCCAGACTTATCCGATCCTTTTTTTGTTATAGGAGCTATGTAAGGTTGATGGAAACTATATTCAGCAAAACTCCAGAACATTGCTTCCTGCTCTGAAGTCGTTGCAGAAATCTATGACGAAACTACATCAGGATTTGGCGGACACTTGTTCTTATAACGAGTACTTACTGAAATATCTGTGCTCTGCTGGGACAAAGAATTAGATCATGGCTGACATATACTGTATTGGTGAGTATTTTGCCAATATTTATGTTTGCAATTGTCACAAACATATGTTATGAACGTGTTTTTCAAGTCTAGAAAACCGAAACTGACACAGATTCCTTACTTTCTTGCAGTGGATGTTATTGCATGAGCATGACCGTTGAGCACATCAGCTGCTGAGGTTTATCTACCGACCTGGATGTGTGCATTCTTGCTTAATTTACATGGTTAGTGGCTGCAATATTCGCCATGCCACCTATGTTGGCAGTGGCTGCAGTACCAGCAATGCGATTGATTCTCAGGCTGAAGTTGTGCTGAGGCTTTTGTCGAAGGTAGGTTTTTGGCGTTCTAGTCCTAAAGGATGAATTGTCTCTTCGACCATGAATCCAGCTACTGTCTTCTTGTGTAGCTTCCGTGTTTTTATCATCGATGATATGTATCCCTGACTAAATTTTGTTACCCAATTTTGTTACAAACGATATCTTCAGAAAATATTGTGACAGACGATCAGAAAAAAAGTTATGTGTCATGGAGTGCTCGATGCCTGGGATTTAATACTTAACGTCCCAAATTGAACAGTCTGTCAATTTGACGAGAAGGATCGACTGATCATTTGCCATCTGACTCGCATCTGTTTGCCAAATCTGTGCGTCACCAGCTGAAGAAGCATCTAGCGAATGAAAACTAAAAGAAAAAGGAAAGAGTACAATTACTATACTACTCCTGGATAAAATAGAATTAGGCCTAGCCAGGTAGGCCCATTTACCCAATGGGGTGTATTCACGAGGCCCACACACAAGTACCTTCAGATCGAAGGAAGAGGAGAAATTTTCTTTTGCAAGAGTAGTACCTTCAGATCGAAAGAAGGAGAAAAATAATGCAAGTCTTCAAAACTGGGAAACTAATTACCTTCTCGCTCCTTCGGATCGAAGGAAGAAGAAAATAAAAATGCAAGAGTCTTCGACAGATAAAAGAAATGAAACAAAACAAATTAGGATGCATTTGATATTATGATAAATTATAATAATTTTGTTTCCTTAAACAGTTCTATAAAATAATTGTTGATACAATTCACGGAAAAGAAATCTAAAATGGGCTCCTCGCTAATAGAAAATAGAATATACATATTCATTTTTATGGCAAGTATCGTTTTTATTTTCTAATTTAGGAACTAGTTAGATTATAATCTAATTTATTAAATAAATGATTAATTTTGATAACTAATTTAACAGTATATTATAAAATAAGTCTAACACAACTTGGTTGAGGGCACAAAGCCAGTTTTAGCCCTTTGTCTAGTTCTAGTTGCAATTATAGCCTTCTCAAAAAATCAATGCCAAAAACGTATTTTTGTCACTGTTTGGATCCACGATAGGTCACATGTCACGGATGGGATCGGCGATACCATTATGGACAGCTGCCGGGTAGGCAGGTGCATATCGTAGGTCCCATCTACGACATGTGGGTTTAGCAGATCCAACCCGTGATAGGTGATTCTCGTAGATCCAATCCGTGATAGAGGACGCGTGGCAGCTGTTCAGATAATTATAGAGTTATTTTTAACTTTGATTTTTTCAGGAGTTAAAATTGTAATTGAAATTTGACTGGGGCTGAAACCGGTTTATTGCCCATGGTTGGTCGTGGTAGTGGTAGGCGCGTGGGACTGGATACCTTCACGTTATGTTTCAGCTAGTCTCTCACTTAGCAGCACATCCCACCGCATCTCTGGTCTTTCCTTCAGGTCTGGGGTGTTTGGACCCGAACGAAGCCGTCCTCTTCCTCTTTGCGACTCGTACGACCTCGCCGCACGATCGCCCGCGAGATCTCTCTCCAGCTGCGGCGCGGCCATGGCGGGGCGGAACTACCAGGGGTACGGCGCGGGCGCCGGCGGCGCGTCCATGACGGTGGTGAGCACGCCGAACCAGGAGCTGGCCCTCACCAACTGCGCCTACGTCTCCCCCGCCGACATCCGTCGCTTCCCCAACGCCCTCGCCCTCGTCGGCGACTCCCTTGTCTTCGCCCTGCGATATCCTTTCCCGTGATCTCGTAATCGGCTGTTCGTTTGTTTGCCTATCCCCATGTCCTGAGATCTCTCTTACATGGGATGGTCTGGCGCGTTGATCTGATCTGGTAGTCGTTTCCGTTTGAATCCTTGAGTCTAGAGAATCACGAGTACATGTTTTGGTCCGCGAGCGTTTTGATTTTGTTTCTGTGGTGATCTCGCGGGGACGGGTTAGCCATTTGAGTATACCATTATTCCATTAGCTCTGTAGGTTGGGTAGATGATATCCGTAATATCGACCTTCTGTGTTAAGGGTTGATGATCATTGTTACAATTATTGCTCTGTAAAATGCCATTTGTTTGGCATGGAGAGGCCCTGATGAATGATGCGTTAAATTGGCAATAAACATTCGTTTTTCATTATAGGTAGACAACTAGAATTTTCTTTAGTGCAAACATGCTTTGTTGTTAATTATCATCTTAGTGTAGGCCTTAGTTTTAGGCCAGTTAGTGTTTTGTACCGGGCTCACCATAATGTGGCTTTTCGATATTATTGCTCTGAAATCTACCTTGGTTAAATTCACATCATGCTGTCTCAACTTTAAGAAGCTTTGATGTGGAATCCTATGGATCTTTGCTGATATTCTGTGCCGATCTTCCGTTAGAGTTATGCTATTTTCTTTTTATGTGTGATCCTTAATGAATATCCACTGCCCACGATGCTGTTGCTATTGGGAGCATCGCGTTGAATGCCATTCAGCGTCGACAGGCAAAGGTTTCAGCTGGGGATTCCATTACTGTTAGCAGGTAGGACTTTCAACTGTCGACTGAAATCAATATTTTTTGTGATTCCATGTTGCTTTACTTGGTGGTAATATTTCTGTCCAGTTTTGTCCCTCCTGATGATTTCAAGTTGGCATTGCTCACATTAGAGCTAGAGTATACCAAGGCAAGACCCAACCGAACTGAGGATGTAAGTTCATTGGACTGTTTATGATTGGAGTTCTATTAATTCTTTATCAGTGTGGTCTGACATGCATGAGCTTGGTTTCACAGTTGGATGCTGTCTTGCTTGCCCAACAACTCCGGAAGAAATTTCTGGATCAGGTATGACATAATCAGTTAGCATTATGTCTGTGAGTAGGGCTTATTTCTTTCACTGGAATAACTTCAATATGTATGTTGTTCATGAGAGGTTGCATACGTGTGATTAGATTGGTGATGCATGTAATTTAATAATAATACTACTTCCTCTTGTGTGCCTAAAATGGTGGTCTGTGGGGTTGTTTACAGGTCATGACAACTGGTCAACGGGTGCCATTTGAATTTTATGGAACAAACTATATATTCACCGTCAATCAAGCTTTGCTAGAGGGTCAAGAGAGTTCCATGCCATTGGACAGAGGATTCCTGTCAAGTGATACATACATCATATTTGAGGCTGCTCCTAATTCAGGAATTAAGGTTCCTTTAAATAACTTCTATGTTGTTATCAGCAGTTCTTTTAATAGTGAATGTGACGAGCATTTTTTATAGCTTATGAAAACAACACAATAAGACCCGTTAATCTACTATAGGTCATCAACCAAAAGGAAGCAGCTAGCAGCAAGCTTTTCAAACATAAGGAGTTTAACCTGGAAAAGTTGGGGATAGGTGGGTTAAGCGCTGAATTCACAGACATATTCCGTAGGGCATTTGCTTCAAGAGTGTTTCCTCCCCATGTTGTTAGCAAGTAAGTACAATACCTGCTTTTTATTTTCTACCATTAGTACTAGATGATATTTTACTAACAAGTGAATACTTTAGATTGGGCATCAAACATGTAAAGGGTATGTTGCTATATGGGCCTCCAGGTACTGGCAAAACCCTCATGGCCCGTCAGATTGGAAAGCTGTTGAACGGAAAGGATCCCAAGGTATGGATTTTCTTATTGAGCATGGAGTATAGTTTTATTGCTTGTCTAAATATTTGTGTAGTGCCTGTTGTCTAGTTTATTCTTATATGTATTAGTAATTTAGTAGGGCCCTTTACTCTGTACAGAATTGTGAATATTACATTTAAAACCTGGGTTTGATGAAGTTTTGTAATTACCAGCAGTGGTAATAAACAACTTAACATTGTTTTAGACATAAATTTTTGGGTGCTCAGTTCTCTTTTTTTGAATCCAATTCAATAAGGAGCTGTGTATTATAGGCCATTATACTGAGAAACTGTCATGTATTGTCGCCCAGATACCCAGTAGTCAGTAATATGTAATCTGTTAAAACAAACACTGTAATGCCAGATGCCTGTCTATTATGGTTATTTGATGTTTAATGCCTTTTCTCCACCTCAGATTGTGAATGGACCTGAAGTCTTGAGCAAGTTTGTTGGAGAAACGGAGAAGAACGTGAGAGATTTGTTTGCTGATGCTGAAAATGACCAGAAGACACAAGGTACGATACCTCGTCAGTAAAATCCTTCTCATATTTCTGTGTGGAGTGAACCCTTTTCAACACTTAATTTTTGTACCACCTTCTCAACACAGGCGATCATAGTGACCTCCATGTTATAATTTTCGATGAAATTGATGCTATCTGCAAGGTGGGTTCTGTTGGCTTTAATTCTCATCATCATGCATATCTCACTTGCCTAGAGCTTTCTTAATGTGCCAGAACAATGATAATCTTGCAATTATTACTAGATAGTACAGGTTTGTTCTTATCAACTTGAATTTAATTGAGTCTAAGAGGGTACTAGTGTTTTTCACCCCTGATCATCGGAACATGAATAGTTATCTGAAGTGTGCTGTGACAGTGGGTAATTGTGTATTAGGAAAGGCCCGGCCAAAAGAGTATTTTGTAACTTCTGTGCGGCATGGTTTCTTCTGGATACCATTTGATTTGGTTCTAAAACAAAGCCATTTGATTTACATGAAACATATTGTATGCTTATATCCTTCGTATTTTTCTTCAGTTATACCTGAAACTCCGCAGCAAACTCTTTTATCTCTTCTAGAACTCTGTAACTTGCAATTTTTCCAGTGCATGTGCCATCTTACTGTATGATTACATCATGTGCAGCATTACTTCAGTTTTATTTAAAATAGTAGCCAATCTTGCCTATATTAATGGAACTCTGATTGTGCAGTCTAGAGGATCTACCAGAGATGGTACAGGCGTACATGATAGCATTGTAAACCAGCTCCTTACAAAGGTATATTATTCTAGAATTTGAAGTTTAGAATTATTTATGTTCTTTTCTTATATGTATTACTGAGTTCTGTGTGAACTCTACTTTTTAGATAGATGGTGTTGAGTCATTGAACAATGTATTGCTTATTGGAATGACCAATCGTAAGGATTTGCTTGATGAAGCTTTATTGAGGTATGTTCTGACCCTCAATGGATCATTTCTCCAGTTATACGGTGACGTTGTCAATTTGCTAGCCTCAAATGTGTCGTACTGAAACACATGAGTTGCCTGATGAGATATACTGATCTGGCAAATCTGTCTATATAAACACATTCAAGCTGGATCCTCGAAAATGTGCGATGCCTTTGAATATTGGCATTACCACGTTTGCCATGCATTTAGTATCTTTTCATCACCCCCAGTCCCCAGTGGTGGTGCATGTGACTGGGCAATTCTCAAAGAGAAGCTTGTTAATTATTCTAGGACTGTGCACCTAGATGGCTAGGCCATATTTTCCTTTGTTAGTTCTGTTTTACTATTTGCATATGTTCATTTCCCTTTGATACATCGGTTGCAGACCTGGACGATTAGAAGTTCATATTGAGATAAACCTGCCTGATGAGAATGGCCGTTTGCAAATTCTTCAAATTCATACAAGCAAGATGAAAGAGAGCTCTTTCCTTTCTCCAGATGTTAATCTTCAAGAGCTAGGTATGTTCATTGTGAATGAGAAAAGTTCTGCTGAACCATGGTCCAGCTGCATTGTGTTCATTATAGCAAAGGTTTCCTATAAAAAATTAATGGTATGGCTGGTTAGTTGGCTAAGTCATGCTAGTGCTAAGTAATTTAGTGCTGTTAGCAAATAATGACGCTTCTGTACTTTAACACTCAATACCATTTTTTTTCATATTCCGACTTTTTAGTATGACTAGTAGGGGTTTGTGGAAAATTCTTGTTCAATACGGTAAGACTTTTGCCATGTGTGATTGATAATTGTGAAAATCACATCAAATGACATCTGATCTTCTGAATGAAGCTGCACGGACAAAGAACTACAGTGGAGCAGAGTTGGAAGGTGTTGTTAAAAGTGCAGTTTCATTTGCTTTAAACCGGCAGATAAGCATGGATGACCTCACTAAACCTTTGGATGAGGAAAGCATTAAGGTTACTATGGATGATTTTGTGAATGGACTTCAAGAAATTACTCCGGCATTTGGTGCTTCAACCGATGACCTTGAAAGATGCAGGTGTGTGCTATGATATATTGAACATTAATTTAGCAAAATGATTCCCATCTGCAGAAATTTCTAATGTGAGATGATCAGTTTCTTATTCGGGCATTGCTGGGTTGGCTCTTGTTACATACATAATACTTCTCCCCATGTGTCCCTTGGGATTTATTTCTTTTACAGTGTTTAACACTGTGTTTTCTCAAACTTCTGCACCTGGCTGATGCCATGCTCTTACAAATAACTGATGCAAATCCTTATTCATAGTCAACATTGGCTACTGGCGTTGTCACTCTCGTCCCTCGTATTTTGCAATCAACAAGCACTTCAGGCGCTGAGGTGCAAAGGACTAGAATATGCAGCAATTTTAGGTTATATACATCCATTAGCTAGCTTAGTAGGAAAATCTATTTTTCTTTGCGTGACTGAATTTGATGAATGTTGATATGGTGCCCACTTTGATATCTGACGAAATCAAACCAGATTGTTATAGCTTTGACGGCCATGTAAGAATATCTTATTTTCAGGAAGAACTCAACTCATATAGGCTTTTAAATTCATTAATTTCATGTGTCTCTTATTCAATCTTTATTGTTGGCCTCAATATTTACTACAATTTTAATATTTCTATGTGATGTTTGATACAGGCTGCGTGGTATTGTTGACTGTGGCAAGGCACATAGGCACATTTATCAGAGAGCTATGCTTCTTGTGGAGCAAGTTAAAGTTAGCAAAGGTAGCCCACTTGTGACCTGCCTCTTGGAAGGTCCTGCTGGCAGGTACAGTCTCTAGAACACATCTCTGTTTTCTTCAAAAATCTTGCTGGGACCTCATTTCATGTTAATTGCTTGTCAGTGGTAAATCGGCTTTGTCAGCTACGGTTGGCATTGACAGTGATTTTGCTTATGTCAAAATTGTAAGTTCCTTCACTTCCAGTTTCCTTCATCCTCTATAGCAAATTGTAGGACTGAATATCTCTGATTGTGGTTTTCACTATAGATATCGGCGGAGACAATGATTGGTTTCAGTGAAAGCAGCAAGTGTGCACAGATTTGCAAGGTCAGTTATGTTTTTGATAGCCTTTTGTAGCTAGTTCATATATGGAAGAATCTATTTGAAAGGTGTATCGTATTTATTGTTCTTGCACTTGCTTTTTCTAGTTATGTTGTTTGCTTTCGGTATGCTTTCAGAGAATTGTATTGAGGTGTTGTGTTTTGTCGTGACAATATAGGTTTTTGAGGATGCATACAAATCTCAGTTAAGCATCATAATTCTTGATGACATTGAAAGGTAATAACTCTCAAATGTACAGAAGGTTGCTTTCATGTATCCTTTCTAAGTTCCATTTTGCCTGAAGTATGTTTTGGTGCTCTTTTATAATCACTCAGGTTACTGGAGTACGTTGCCATCGGACCACGTTTTTCAAATTTGATCTCACAAACCCTGATGGTCCTCCTGAAGAGGGTTCCTCCCAAGGTTTGTGCAATCACATCTTTTTCCTTCAATATTAACCTTGAGTCCTATACTTGGTTACTGTTTCACTACTTGGATATCCAACTCAGGCATTGGTACCACAGCCACTCCTCCTCCTCCTCTTCTTCTTATTCTTCTTTTTTGCAAAACCAGTTTTGTCTTAACTTCCTTTGACTCGCGTATCTATTATATTTTGCAGGGCAAGAACTTGCTTGTTATTGGAACCACAAGTGAGGTAGGATTTCTAGAATCCGTTGGGATGTGTGATGTGTTCTCGGTGACCTACCATGTCCCCAAACTGAAAAAGGAGGATGCCGCAAAGGTGAGAATTATTATAATGCATTTGTTGAGTGCCATGGTTAAAACGCAAGATATTACAGTCGTTTCACTTTGTAGACGGAGTCAGTGTGGCAAGGAACTCTGTTTATGCCTATTTCTGGAAAACTAAAGGATTGCTGTATTGCTGTCCTCTGTATATTTTGTGGCCTTGACACTGTTTGAAATTTTATGCTCACAATTTTGAGGCATTTTACTTATTTATTGACCTTATCTGGGCTTCTCTGCAGGTGTTGCGACATCTCAATGTGTTTGATGAAGGAGATATTGATGCAGCAGCAGAGGCACTCGACGATGTAATCCTCTTTCTAGTATTCTTGTATTTTCCCTTAAACAAAAAATTTGTGTGCCCAAATCCTTACAGTTCTTCCAATGATGCAGATGCCAATCAAGAAGTTGTATACACTTGTTGAGATGGCTGCACAGGGGCCATCAGGCGGAAGCGCAGAAGCAATTTACTCTGGAGAGGAAAAAATAGATATCAGCCATTTCTTTAGCATCTTGAGCGATATTATCCGCTATTAAGCACACTTACAGCTGAGATGAACCCTAGGTTCCACTGTAGGAATTTGTTTGCACCTTCCCTGGCTTCATTTCCCCAGTTTGGTATTTCACAGGGTAGAGTGGTTTGATTTTGAGTTGTCTCTTTCATATGCCTGTTAGAGCTTCTGTTGTAATGTTGTCATGATTCGGCGAGAGGTTACCTACGTGATGTAGTACTTTTTCCTTCTAATTATATGATGAGTTTTCGACAATATATGGATCCGTTACCACATATCGAGGATAGAAAAATTGATTTGGTGGTGGTGGTGGTGGCTCTTGGTTTCATTATCGTTGTGTTCTTCACATTCTTCCATCTCTTTACTATGCTTCTGTTGTTGATATGAACAATTCGTTATGCTGAAAAGGCTAAACTACAATACACGCTGTTGGAGTATATGGTAGCGCACTGAATTTTCGTCTGCGAACTGAATTTAGCAGGATTGTTATATACGAAGAGTTGCCTTGCCGTTCGTTCCGGGGGTGCGGCAGGCTGAGAACCGTGCTCGTGACGACACCGGAAAAGCAACCGGAGGTCGGAGCCACCAGAGCAAATCTGACTATCTGCTATCCCCCGGAAGAAAAATATTATCTTATTTGCTCTCGCAGAAAGGGTGCAGTTGATTTGTTGAGTTGGGGAAAACTGCATCTTGTGTATGCATGCATACTCGTAACCTCTGTTTCATACTCGCATCTATGTACATGGCACATTGAAGCGTGCATCATCTTCCAAACCATAGTAATCAATCGGCACCTGGTGCTGCAGAGCAAGTGCCAGTTTGTTGAAACGATTTAGAAAGCTCACCTTTCTTGGGACTAGAAAGATTACCTGTCGGTGGCATGTAATGCGTCCACCTTCCAAATTGCGCGTAGGAAAAGAAATGCTAGAGCCAGTCAAAACACAACGTCTTTTGCTTTTAAGGTGAAAAATGGAAGCCAAGAGCGCAACGTTTACTCGTGTGCAAGTGCAGTTTTCCTTTCTTCTTTCTGAAAGAACTGAATTTTCATTTCTTGAGATGGAAAAAACGTGGGTCAAATGCGTAGCCTTTTACTCCTCTAGAAGTCCAAGATCGTTCGATCTTTATTTAGTTCATGCACAATGTTCTTTCAACCATTACTCCAAATCAAACAAAAGTTTGAGTTTTCTTGAGCAACGCAAAGTTGGAATTAGCAGAGGGTTTCTCGGAAGTTAATGTTGAACATTCTCCACTTGATGCTGCTACTTTTTTGTTTTTTGAAATTTGTTGCTACCATTATTTAGCCGGTCATGTGGCGCGCAAGGTGCCCAGCCCACCTGCTTTAGATGGCCCGCCATCCGGCTACTAATTGGCACCCGAGTCCTGTGATTGGCGCTTTAATTGTAGATTAAGACCCGTCTGGAAAAAATAGCGGAGTAATTAATTTGCAATTTTGCGCATGCGTATTGCTTTCAGCCTTTCACACTTTTCTTTTGAGAAATTCGTTACACGCATTTGGTTCTGCAGAAATAAATCTGGATGCTCGAAAATCATACTCCCTCCGTCCAAAAATATAAGGCCCCTTTGTTTTGTCCTAAGTCAATGTGTTTTAAGTTTGACCAAATTTATATTAAAAAATATTAACTTAAATACACTATGGAAACATATTTCATGATAAATATAATGACACTAATTTGGTGTTGTGGATGTTGATATTTTTTAGTATAAACTTGGTCAAACTTAAAACACATTGACTTAGGACAAAACAAAGGGGCCTTACATTTTGGGACGGAGGGAGTACATCGCTGCGGGGCTCGGAATCATAAATCGGAGTAGTTTAGTTCTGCTGCTGCACCTAACCCCTCGTAATTTACTTGCACGTTTCGATTGACGCTACCTTAACCTCATGTAAGTTACGTGGGTCTAGGTTAACTTATATAAAGGTACGTAACATCAAAATTAAACGTGCAAGTAAATTGCAAGGACTTAGATGTAGAATAAAATATGGAAGTGAATCATGGAGGTTACAATAGAATTGTGCTTTTAGGTGCAAAAGAAAACAAGCTATTATTAGGACGGTGAGTGGAGTGGTTACTTGTACCATTTCATACAGGCTCGGCTGTAACCTCTTCCCTCGATAGGTAAATAAACATGATCTAATCTCTAAACATCATGAATTACGAAAACCATAATGCGCGGTCGACCGCGCCGCGCGGTCAAATCCGACAAAGCAACAGCGTGGGGTCCACTTCTCCTCATCTTGTCTAATTCTCCACCGTCCCGCATCCTTATCTTCTCAATTTTTCTCCACCACACGCGAACGCTGCCCCGTCCCCGTCCTCCCTCGCGCGCTCCCGCCGCGTGCCGAGCAGCCAGCGCCGCCTGCCGGAGCTCCCTCGGCTCCCTCGCCGCCGGCCGGAGCGCTCCCTCGCCTCCCTCGCCGCCTCCCCAAGCCGGAGCTCCGGCCGCCTCCCCAAGCACCCCCGCCGCGCCCGAGCAGCCAGCGCCGCCGGCCGGAGCTCCCTCGGCTCTCTCGCCGTCGGCCGGAGCTCCCTCGCCGCCTCCCCAAGCCGGAGCTCCCCGTCGTGAAGCCCCCCGTCGTCCTCCAGCGTCACCGGCGCCAGAGAAGGGCACCGGTGCCGGTGCCGGTGTTTTTCTTTTTCTGATTTTTGATTTTTTGGTAGAGTGGGAAGCTCTGATTTGTTCAGTAGAAATCTATTTTTGATTTGGTAGAAGTTGAAAGCTCTAAAGTGTTTAGTAGAAAGTTTTGAATGTTCTTTGTAGAAGTTGGAAGTCTCAGTTTGCTTAGTAGGAAGCTTGTTTTATTCTTGTAGAAAGCTGCTTAGTAGGAAGCTTGTTTCATTCTTGTAGAAAGCTGGGGCATGATGGAGTTGAAAGCTTTTTTTCATTTTTCAGTTGGAAGTTGCATGAGTTTTGGTTGAAAGCTCTTTTTCTTGTCATCAACCGTGCTTCCGGTGATATGGGAGGAGAAGAGGCTGGTCGGAATGGGCTTGTCGGAACTGACCGCCCGCTCCGAGCGGACGGTCAGCCGTAAATTACGGACGCCCGTCGTAGTTTAGGACATCTCCAATAGGGTGATGTCAGTCTTCCCTTAGAGGTGTCACATAGGATTTTTATTCAGTTCAAGGAGAGAGAGAAAAGAAAGAGATGTTGTCTTCTCTTGGTGAAGGGATGATCTCTTCACATCTAAGAGATCACTATTTTCTCCATTGTACAATATGTCTTCCCTTAAACCCATATTTTCTAGTTTAATTTTAATCCTATATTTATGCATGCATTAATTGTTAGAGATAGTATCAAGAGATAACTCATTATATAATATATTTTTATTATTATCTTTACATGACTTAATGGCATAAAAGAAGCCTGTCCGCCTTTCACCCTTATAATGAAATGCATGTCCCCTAACCCTCTTCTCCCCCTCGTGCACGACCGTATAATAATCGAAAGCGACCAACCAACCTCACGTCACACTTTCGCATCGCTCTCCCTCCCCCTCTTCACATTTCCTGAGCCCATTCATTTCAGCGCACACGGTTTGGTGTGCTTCTTCGTCCCTGAGAATTTCAAAATTTTTACTCCGCGACCAGACACGGCCACACGCCTCGATCTCTCTTTCTCTCTCTTCGTCCCGTCGAATCCCCAATCCCTCGCGCACGCCTCGATCCACCCGTTGCGGCAATTCCTCCCGCATTCTCCAATTTGCGCCCCCCCCCACCCCCCCTAATTTGTCCCCAGATCTTGGTGTTGTGTTGTCCAATCAGTCCTTGGATTTATTTTCCTCCCTTCATTTGGTGTGTCTTTGGAGCTGTCTGCTCCGAGTTGGAGATCTCAGTGTGATTTTCTTCTTCCTGCAACGATTTTGAACTGTCCTGACAGTGATTCAGACAATATCGCATTTTCAATCCGAGTGTCGTCTGTTACTCGCGGCATTGGATCGGACGCCATTGGGGGAGAGGTTGGTGGGGCGTTTGTGATCCGCGCCGCGCCAACCCAACTTGGTGGGCGATGAGAGCTGGCGCCGTGGCCTCGAAGGCGGCGGCGGCATGAGCGGCGGGGCGTCGCTGGGGCTCAGATCGTCGGGGAGCTATGGATCCTTGCAGCAGTCCAACGGCCAGTTGCCGTCGCCGTCGCCGCCGCTCGCCGCCCGGAAGCCCGCGAAGATGTCCCTCGGCGGCGCCGGCGGCCGCGGGGGGCGAACGCCTCCTCTTCGCCCGGATCTGCAAGCTCGCAGGCCGTCGCCAGCGGATGCTCCTGCTCCTCCTTGTCGCCGTTGCTGTGGTCTTCTGCTTCCTCTTCTCATCACTTGTCAGTAAAGGTGGTGGTTGCATTGCTTTGCCTCATGTTTTATCCTAACCTTTGTGGCTGTTATCGTGACTAGATTAAATAACTTTACCATTTATTGTTATTCTTTTTTCGTTTTTCATCCATTTGGTCAATGAGTTCAGTGGAATGATGCAATGCAACTTGCTAGAAATATATTCTATGTTTCATGTAGGCCTTCTCATCGTTAAGAGTAGAAAAACATCTGGTTTTATGTCCTTTATACATATTTCAAGTTTTTTTTACATGGATTATTAGCGAGTGTTAGTTTGGGCGGCCTTTAAGTACACAGAAACATTCCAGCTAATAGTGGACTTGAAAAGTGCAAAAGCTTTAGTGAAGTGTAAATGCCATCAAGGCCTTGAGTAATGGAAAAAGGAAAAGATATATGGATGAATGTACTCTTCAGTATTCTGATGCTCTCCAGCAACCATTTTTTTCTGCCAGGATTGTTTATCGTGTAAGCATATATTCTTGTTTATGTGCATTCTTTAATTTGCATCACCTTTGACTTTAACTGACTGATGTGATGTAAATAGGATTAGTATATTATTCTTTAGCACTCCAGATCATGGGGAGCAGATGTTTCTGTAGAAGTTGAGATAGGCAGATTTGCATGGAGAGATTATTGGTTGATCTTGGGTGATGAGTGTCACTTCAGTCAGTTCTCTGGAACTGAGGTATAGATTTTGTTGGGATATATGTCGTTTAGTATAGTGTGGCATATGTATTCTTAAAAGTTCAGACCTTACAATGAGTTTGAAGATAAAAGGTGCTACGTGCTGATAATGTGTCAAACTGTGTGGCTTTGTAATACCAGCTAGGTAGGCTTTTAGATTGTTGTTCCAGGAATCGTGTATTTCTGTAATCATTTGTTCAGCTGCATGATTGTGTACCTGTTCCTTACATTTTTTCAGTATGCAATATTTGTTTGAATTTGGCAGACTAATGTACGTCGTTTAACACTTTCATTAAAATGAGCTGATCCATCGTTTCGTCTAGCAGTCGATCTGCACAATTTTCATGGTTACAATAACATATGTTAGTTTGGATCTAATCCCTCCAGTGTCTTATTTAGGACTTCATAGGCTAATTTTTCATGGGTTGGCAGGCCTTCTAAATTGCATAGTAATGTTGGTGATTCTACTGAATATCTGTTTTTCTTATGTCGTGTGCCCCATTATTGTTTGCTAAACATTATTCTTTTGAGTAATAACTAAACTGATCTAATCTATTTTCGAATTCGTAATAAAGTAAGACAGTCTTTAATGGGAATTACACGTTTTGTGTTATTTCTGTGTTTTCACCTTCATATGTATCTTCTGATACTGAACCAAATCTTCTTTCGGCTAATTGTAGATGAAGTTGCAGCACCTGGTACCGAGACCATGCTGGGATTTTCTGATCATGTACGGAGCTTTGTAAATCCTGTTTGGACATCTTCTTTGAGTGGAAATGGTTCGAATACAATATCACAGACAGGAAAACGGTCTGACATCAGTCATGAAAAGGTCCAGGGTCTTATGCGGAGTTTCCCACCAGCTGTTGCTCTGGAGCATCATCCTTGTGAAAATTTCTCATT
This sequence comes from Stipa capillata, assembly GCA_019208055.1. NCBI lineage: Eukaryota > Viridiplantae > Streptophyta > Magnoliopsida > Poales > Poaceae > Stipa > Stipa capillata. The sequence continues at coordinate 41,756 of JAGXJF010005506.1, read as the reverse complement.
TTCTCCTCCACCTATCGATAGGAAACGCACTGGACCACGACGTAAGTTTTTTACTCATCCAGTTGAGAGTTACAATTTTAAAAAATCTAATTATAGTATTTTTGAACTTGTGTAGCATGTCCTGTTTGTTATGTGCCTGTTGAGCAGGCCCTGGCATTGATGCCAGGTGCTCCATCAGCATCACCTCTCCTTCGAAGTCTAAATTATTTGTTTGAGGACAATTTGACTTTTAAAGAGTCCAAGAGTGGTTCTTTATTTGGAGGCTATCCGTCCTTAGAGCAACGAGATAAATCTTACGACATAAAGGACTCGATGACAGTACCTTGTGGGTATGTCCATATGACTCATCTGCTTTAACTCTTGTATGCCTATATGATGAGAGTTTATGTTATAGCACTAACCTATTCTTTATCTTAAGATTTGTGAGAGGGAAGATACCTGGTCTAAACACTGGGTTCGATATAGATGAAGCTGATCTTTCTGAGATGCAGCAGTGCCATGGGACAGTTGTTGCTTCTGCTATTTTCGGTAACTGCCTCTTCGTTCTATGTCAGTTCTATTAACATGTCATCATCTTTCTATATCAGTGCTAACTACAACTCGTGTAAACTTGTTTATTTGTGCTTTTCAGGAAATTATGATATAATGCAACAACCAGAAAACATCAGTGAATTTTCAAAGGATACTGTTTGCTTCTTCATGTTTCTGGATGAAGAAACAGCAGCTGCAATGAAGAACACCACTACTGTTGATAAATCAAAAGAATCGGGCTATGGCGGGTGGTTGTTGTCCACAACCTTCCATATTCAGATGCAAGGCGCAACGGAAAGGTACATGTACATTTGGTTATTTTGATTTTTCCTAGTCGAATCTGTGGAGTGCCGGTTACTTCTGGCATGGAGATGCATAAGTAGACAAGTTAATTCTTAGTTTAGTTGACCATGCAAACTATAAGTTTTTTTGTCTAATGATAATTATACGCAATCTACGTACATGCTGTTTATGTCATATTCTCAAGCAAAATGCATCTTTATCTGGATAGGCTGATTGCTTAAGTTGCCTGCACTGTGAGGTAGATAAGTCATAAGCGTAAATGGGATTTAAGTTCTTGGAGATCTATTGAATCTTTATTGCATTATGCAGGTTATAATTGATACTGTAGCTGATGCTGCGAAGATGAATATGTTTTTCATCCTTTTATCCATTTATTGTATGTGAAAATGAGATCCCAAATCCCCCATCTACCATTATCATCAATGTCTCTCGACTTAAAAACCATTTTTCTGTTGTTTTGTAAAAAGGCGAGAGGATTCTATGCTTAACGTGAATCAGCATCAGCGATGTGATTTTCTAATCATTACTGTCCTTGTGATATTTCTCTCGAACAGATTCCAAAACTGTTACTTCATCGGCTTTTTCCTAATGTGCGATATTCACTTTGGATTGATGGGAAACTTAAACTAGTGAAGGATCCTTATCAGCTATTAGAGAGGTAAACATCACATTCTCTCACTGAGTTCCTTGTGCTACTTGTTGTAACTGCACTCTACATAACTCAAGAAACATCTAAGTATGCTCTCAGATAGTAAGTTCACCTGTTGCCAGTGCCACAGATGCTCGATTTGTTGTATCAAGATCTCAGATGCATCACATTCTTACTCTAATTTGTTTGATTCTGAACTTCAACATGTTATGTTACAGATTTTTATGGAGGAAAAATGTGAGCTTCGCTATTTCCAGGCATTACAGACGCTTTGACGTCTTCGAGGAAGCTGAGGCGAACAAGGCTGGTGGAAAGTATGACAATGCTTCAATTGATCACCAAATAGAGTTCTATAAGAGAGAGGGTTTAACCCATTATTCATCAGCTAAGCTTCCTATTACAAGTGGTAATTGCTTCTACTCCCTAATTTCTGGCCTACGAATATTTTCTACATGCGTCTTCCTGATAACTTAACAATACATTACCATTAACAGATGTCCCTGAGGGCTGTGTAATAATAAGGGAGCACATCCCCATCACCAACCTCTTCACATGCCTTTGGTTCAATGAAGTTGATCGCTTCACCTCGAGAGATCAGTTAAGCTTTAGCACAGTGAGGGATAAAATAAGGTCAAGAGTTAATTGGACTGCAGACATGTTCCTGGATTGTGAAAGGCGCGATTTTGTTGTTCAGGTACTTTTGAGTTAATGCTCTGTGCAGCGCATTCACTGATTTTCTGTACATCCTGTTGTTATGGTATACTCCTATGTTAGTGATAGCTTATAGTACTGAGATAGTCTCAAAGATAAAAAAGTAGAGCCCAAAACATGATGATGCTAACGCGCTTTTCCAGAATGTCATCACTTATGTTTCGTGTATGACACACTTACTTTACAGGCGTACCATAGAGAACTGTTGGAGCAAAGGCTGGCCGCCTTAAGAAGTCAGCCTCCACCGCTGCCTCCTGTGGTGCGTGTGCAACCTAGAAAGATGCTTCCAGACAAGGAACTTGGGAAACCTTCTGCAACCAAGAAGCTAACTGGGAAGCGTACGCGGGATAGGAAATCAAGCTCAAAACGGCCCCATCGAACTAAAGTCACTGGTGGGAAGGAATTCATCCAACTGTAAATCTCTCGGCAAAATTTTGCTCCCATAGATCCGATCGACAGTATCAACATTCCCACATGGATTTATTATTTAACTTCTATTCATATTCCCCTCCCAAAGGCTCGAAAATTTTGTCAGGACCTGTTGATAGAGGATTACAATTTTTTGTTGTAAATAAACATTTTAGAATAAAGGTGGATTCAACTAGCAGCTGCTTATGTTCAATATATTTTTGTTTAACGATTAGTCTGGAAAGGGCTTGCAAATGATAGGTCCGGTACAAGTTTCATGTATTCCTGGTTGGTATCAAGCTAACTTTTGAATTCAGAAATTAGGTAGCCAGTACCTATCACAGGCTTGTTTCAGTATCGCTAATCCGCCGTGTTGTCGAGATCAATCAAGAGTGAAGTGTACCGTAGAGAGTGTGACTGACTGTGAGACGTCTGGTTGCACCTTTTTGGGTAATGTAGCTCAGTTGTTGCTATCGGTTCTTTTTCTTTCTTTCCTTCTTTCTTTTTTGAAATATTTTGCTATCTGATCTGACCAATCTAAAGTTGTCAGGAGGAGCAGCAATATCATAGGCATTTTGGATTGTTTGGTTTGAGGCTAAGTTTGTCTAAGTTTACCACACATAAAATTGATATGTTAGACCAACTTAAGTAGGTTTTTGGTTCAAGCCGCACTTTAGACAAGTATCTTTTTTTAATATTAGAGTCCACAGGTCACACTAAAAAAGTATGACAAAATTCTCTTAGACTTGTCAACTCGTGACTTTAATTTTGCTGAATTAATCTTCATTATATTTGATAAAATGTGTAATAAAATATGATATTGTTAGTATAGCAACTAAACAGTCACTTAGATGTCGTCCAAGTCTATGTATCTATTTGCTTGAAGGTGAGGGCCCATGCGTATGTATTGTGTGGTGATGTGTTTGCACCTGAGTTATAATGAAAAGAACATCGTAGACATATTATCTACCGGAGCGAAGCGACTGTGGCAGTGGCGATGGGCAACGGCCTGGCCTCGTCTCCTGCACGGCGTTGGTCCATCACCACCGGTGCAGGCGCCCTCTGACCCTCTCCTGGTCGTCATCGGCTAGAAGGAGGATTGAATTGGCTGTTTAGTTTGGCTCCTTCATTCTCTGCTTTCCTTCACAATTCTTTCAAGAATCGGACGGGGCAACGCATTTTTCACATGAACACATGCAGTCATGCACACATGATGTGGAAGTGGGCAATGGCGGAGCCAGCGTACTGGCGCTGGGTTCAGGTAAACCCAACGATTTTTTCTGGCCACGTACATGTATATAGATACGTATGTGCTATGAACCCAATAAAAAATAAGGGTTGAACCCATCAAGTTAGAATGCAACGTGAATAGCTTAATGAAAGGTCCAAAAGCCCACAAGTCAATAAGTGAATCCATCGGCTAAATTTTCTGGCTCCGCTCTAGGAAGTGGGAAACCACCGGAACAAGACGAAGCAGACTACGTACGCGTAGCTGCGACCGGGAGCCGGAGGTGCATACGCGATCCACGGGTGACCGAACCGTGTCTCACGATGAAACACCAGCCGGTGGTGATCCACGACGGGAGAAGCCCGTGGAAGCCTCTGATCGCCGTGCCACCGTGGCGTCGCCGTCGCGCAGCACGGCGTGGGTTTCTTCTGAAGCGGCGCTGCGTGTGGGGTGGGCATAGCGCCGCAGCCAGGCTATGGCCAAACGGAACAGCGTGTCTGGAGCGGACCCACTAGCGGAATGATTGACGCCAGGAATGGGATGCGGGGGATTGACGTTGGGCGACGGATTCGCTTCGCCTGGGGGATTCTGTTGAACGTGCTATGGTTGTTGTGGGCTCGTGGCTTGTCGAAAGATACGTTTTCTAACGTGCAAACGAGATTCTTACCGAGTATTCGGAGCATCTCTAATACAAATCGATTATAAATGTATATATGGATAGTTATAATAATGTATTGAACAGTTTCGAGGGAGAGACTCTCGTTGGTTCTGACGAGTTTGCACTCTCCATTCATCTGACTCACCAATTAGTTACGCCCTCGGCTCCTCTACCACCTCACGTGGCTGGGGTTGTTGCCACCAATTTAGTATTACTGTGATGTCAATGAACTCTGGTTAGACCAACGAACATATTAGTATTGATGCTTTACTGTTGTTGCTATCACGTTTCGTTTTAGGACATTGGTTTTGGAACTTACTGACTCATATATGAGGTCGTTATCTTTTATTAGTTCCCGCTATGTAATATTATCTTTGACATGAGTTTGACTGATTTTGAGCTTATTTTAAGTTTTGAACTAGTTTATATTTTGTTATGTATATACTGTGTTGCTAAAATGATATATTTTATGACATATGCATGTATCATGATTAGTTTCACACTAGAAAGTCATGGTATTTACTTTTTTAACTCATAATTTTGAAGAACTCTTGAACTCCGATATTAAAAGACATCTGATGTCGGAAGTCAATTCGCTGTCAATCTAATATCCGCTATTTAAAACTTTGTGCTAGACAAAACATTCACATACTGAAATATAGGGGTGTTTAAACCTGTTTTTTTTAACCGTCTCACTCCGCAATTTATACTAGTTTACTGAAAAGTTGCAACACTAGTACAATAATTAGTACTAAAATGATTGCTTGCCGGTTTTTAAACCCGGCTAAAACCGGCTTGAGCAGCCCTATTGAAATGCGGTAGCGTCGCACCACCCCTTTGACTCCGCAGAGGATCACGGCCATCACCCGACGTGGAATCGTGCTGTACAATTATCACAATCAACCGGGCCCCTTCCCATCTGGAACAGCCCTATCCATTCCACGTGGGTCCCACGAGTACAGTACCAACCATTGGCGCTTCGCCACGTCTCCCAGATCTCCGGATATATAAACCAGCGAGAAGCAACCTGCCGCTAGCCACAGATCATCGAGACATTTTGTGGCGATTAAGCCAGAAACACGCGAGCCACGCACACAGGATTCAGGAAGCAGAAGAGAAAAAATGGTTGTGGCGGAGGCCGCCGCGGGCGACGAGATGAGCCTGTCGAACATGGTTCTTGGGTTCTACGAGGAGGCCGAGCGGGAGCGGTGGCCGGACGACGGCGATGGCAGCGACGACGAGGGGTCCGGCGGCGGCGGTGCCGCCGAGAGCAGGGCGTTCTGGGAAGAGCAGCACTCGCAGTTGCACGTAAGTTGATACACTCGATTTGTTCGTCTTCGCTAATTTAGGCCGCGCAACTGTTGCATGAATTTTGCGAATTTTATTGGTATGTTCTTGTAGCATTGTTCTTGATCGTGCTCGTAATAGATTAATGTCGCCGTGACAAATGCGTACGCTGATGCATGCGGGCATGTAGGAAGCGCTGGCCAAGACGAGCTCGGCGGAGAGCAGGATCCAAGCGGACACGGAGGAGGCCGTGAGGCAGATGCGCTCCGCCGCCGCGGCCGGCGTCTGCTCCTGCGCGAGCCGCGCGGCGCGGGCGGGCGCCGGTGGCTGCCGGAGCTGCGCGCTCCGGTTCGTCGCCGAGCGGCTGCGCGACTCCGGGTACAACAGCGCCATCTGCAGGTCCAGGTGGTCGCGTTCGCCCGACATCCCTTCAGGTACTCAACAAGAATATTTGTTTCTGGCCTGCGTGTAACGGCCTGACCTTGCAAGCTCGCATGATGCACATGGTCGCCAACCACAAAAGATGCTTCCATGACCCAACAAGTAGATGGCACGAACACGCGCCAGTTTCTCTCCATATCTCGCTGCTGCGCAGCAGCACAGATCAAAACTCTGACATGAACACCCAAACTAATCGACAAATCAACGTCCACATCGCAAGTATTTCCAAGAGCCAAAAAATGAATCTTTTCACAGCTTCTCCATGACAAAACCTGCACGAGATATTGCACACATGTATCATGGTAAATCTAATCCTGGCGTGCTTACGCAGGGGAGCACAGCTACGTGGACGTGGTGGTGCCGACCAGGAGCGGCAAGGCGGTGAGGGTGGTGATCGAGCCCGGGTTCCGCGCCGAGTTCGCCATGGCGCGCGGCGGCGCGGAGTACATGGCGCTGGTGGCCGCGCTGCCGGAGGTGTTTGTCGGCAGGGCGGAGAAGCTGAGGGCCGTGGTCAGGGTTATGTGCGCCGCCGCGAAGCAGTGCGCGCGGGAGAGCAACATGCACATAGCGCCGTGGAGGAAGGACCGGTACATGGAGGCCAAGTGGCTCGGCACGCCGGAGCGGGTCGTTCCCGGCGACGGCGCCGGTGCCGGCGCCTCGGTAGCGGTCGGCTCCCTAGAGAACGAGAAGCGGCGCAAGTTCAGGGCCTCCATGCTCACGCTCGACTTCGGCGGCCGGACCGCCGTGGAGGTCGTGTGAGTGATCGAGGAGAGAGGCGTAGGAGGAAAATGAGGACGAACACTAGGAGAAGGCTGTAACTTGTAACTGGAAACTTAAGAATACAAAACAGAGAGAGTACAACAGGCTAATATTTCCTTCCCGAACCCTCTCGGTGCTACAGGAGAGAGCGGAGAAAAAGGCGATTTGGGGTTTCCGCCTCCTCCCTCCGGCGAGCTCGCCGGTCCGCCTCGTCTCCGGTGACCAGCTTGGTCCCGTGAGACGGGCTGGACCCCGGCTCGCTGGGGGGTGGCTTCCTTTGTTTTCTTCTTGTGCAGGTCCGGTCCCATCCGGCGGTGGCATGGCGATGGAGGCGTCGCCGGTGAGGAATAAAGTCTCCCCACCTCGTCCTCGCTCTGGTGGTGCGTTGTGCCATCGGGAGGTGAGTGGAGTAGTTGGTTCGTTGTTAGGGTTCCTCGTCCGGCGTCGTTGTCGACGAGATTTGTTGCCAGATTCCACGGTGGAGTTCGGCGGTGCAGCGGCGGTGGCTTCGTCTCCAGGGCGCCGGCTCTTCGGAGTTCGTGACCAGGGACATCCCGGAGGTCCGCGTCCGCAAAAAGGTTTGGACGGCTCCGGCTCGGGAGCGGCAGCTCCGGCGTTCCCCTCCTCGCTCCGGCGGCGATGGTCACCGGCGGGTCCAAGGGCCCTTTTGTAATCTTTTTTACTTTCGGGTCCTTGTACTTCTGATGTTTCTGCTGAATGAATCCAGGTGCTTTCACACAGAGAGAGTACAAACTAACATTTTCAAGTGAGGTTAACGGCAGCATGCATCTGCCATTATTCACCCAAACTAGATACGAGGCGTGCCTTGGCGCGCGCTGCCTGTCCTTCCGCGTGTAGGCACGTTGGGCTGCTCAGTTTATATAGTTAAAAGTGAGATTTGTTGTTTCGGTCAAGCTGTACAGGATAAAGAGCTATACTTGTCCATTTTTAACTGTGTTGAAGGTAAGCTTTCCATTACTTAGAAATAAGGAGTGAAAGAAAACAGAGGAAAAAGTGGAAAAGAAGCTAGGTACATGTCAAGGCAAGTCATATAGAGGGAGATTAGTGCTGCTTACATCTTGTCTGAGTCATGTGACCTTGTAATAGGATTGACTTCTTTAGAAAGAGGTTATTCCGGCAAGAAGGTGTGGGGGTTAATAAACACCACCTAGTCAATTGGCAAGACGTATGTCAACCAAAAGACTATGGTGGTTTAGAGGTCGTAGATTTAGAAACTATGAATATATGTCTATTAAGTAAAGGAAAATTCTACACATCTATATGCTGATCCGTCTTTTTTATCCTCCTAGCATCCAGCTGTTCATTCATTCACCATTTATTCAACCATCCAATCCCTCCTATAAAATTCCCTAGCCACCAATTAGGGTTTCTTCTCTCCCCATCTCTCGTTCACACTACGCCCCCGTCGTCCTCCTCCTCGTCGCCACTGCCATCCTCCGTGCCATCCACCGATCGGTGCCGCGCAACACCCATCCTCTGTGTCGTCCACGGACCGACGCCGCGCCCCCACCGTCCTCCGCCTATGCTTCATCCGTGCCGTGCCAGCCATCGCTCCCGGATGCCTTGCTGTTTGCCGTGGCGCAAGCCACCACCAACGGCGAGAGCAGCTCCTACGGCGTCGCCACCAACAGCAACAAAGACGAGGATGTGCTCCCCGCCGACGAGGATGTGCACCCCGACGACGTGGTGGCGCTCCAGCTCCTCAGGATGGCTGAGATGGGCATGCTCCCTGCCATCTTTTCCAAGGAGAACTCCTCTATGCCACATCGCCGGCGCTGCCAGATCCGCCGGATGATGATGGAAGCAAATATTATTGCATATGAAAAAAAATTATTGTTGTGTGAGAAACAAACCATTGTTGTGTAGAAAACAAAATAAATTGTTCATAAAATAAACAATGGCATTATTGTTGCATTGGTTCAACAATTTTGTTTCATATGTTTTTACTATTTATTTCCGTATCATGACAATAATGTTTTCACAGATGTCCGATCTAACCAAACCAACCATACATTGACCTAACTAAATCCGGAGCTTGTTTTCTGAAATTCCGGGATTTGTTTCCTTAAAATCAGATCTACATCGTGTACTGCCGTGTGTTGCATGTTATTGCATTGGTTCAACAAATTTTTTGCATATACTTTTACTATATGTTTCTATATTACGACAACAATGTTTCCATGTACATCCGATCTGGTCAATCCAACCCTTCATTGAACCAACTAAATCTGGAGTTTGTTTTCTGAAATTCCGGTATTTATTTCCTTAAAAATCAGATTTACGTCATGTGTTGCATGCACATTATTGTTGTATTGGTTCAACAACTTTGTTGCATATGTTTTAACTATATGTTTTCGTACCATGACAAAAATGTTTCCACGAGCGTCCGATCTGACCAATCTAACTGTCCACTGAATCAACATCGGACGGTCACAAAGTATGCCTACAGATATCTAATATAGATATGCCGATTTGTAACAGCCGCCTTAAATAAATGGTTGTGGAAACTTAAGAACAAGGATGGTTTATTGCAGGATGTCCTGAGGCATAAATACGTACAGAGCTGCTCTGTAGCTCAATGTAGGAACAGAGCAAACCAATCACACTTCTCGTAAGGTATGTTGAAAGTCAAGAACCTGTTCTATAGTTTTGTAGAAAAGACGTAGGGGATGGGAGTAGAAACTAGATTTTGGGAAGACCTATGGTTGGGATCTACAGTGCTTTGTAGAAAATTTACAAGATTGTAGTATGATCTAACTTTTAGTCAGAATATTTCTGTACCTAAAGTTTTGAGGAAGGGTGGGGTTGTATTAGATTTAGAAGAGTTCTATCGGAGGAGACATCAGTGTTGTGGCAAGAGCTTCAGGAGTGTTGCAGTAATGTAGTTCTATCTGATGGTAAAGATAACTAGATAAGTGTAGATGGTTACCGAACAAATCTGGTGTGTTTTCAGTTAGATACTTAGATCTATGTATCTTGCTCTCAAAGCTAGTCAGATCAAGTGTCCTTTTAAGAAGTTCTGGTTTGTTAAAGTACCTTTGAGAATTAAAGTTTTCTTGTGGTTGGCGTTTAAGAATAGTATATTAACTAAAGATGATCTCATTAAAAGAGGGTGGACTGGTAGTGACAAATGTATGTTTTGTAGCAAGAAAGAATCAATTGACCACCTTTTTCTGCAGTGTGGAGTGGCTAGATATGCTTTGAATGTAGTGAATTGTGCTCTTGGTGTAAGTATGAAGTTGAATTCCTTTCTGATCTTTGTGGGTGGGTACTCAATTTCCCAGTAAGAAAAGACAGCTAGTTGCAGTCGGTGTGGTAGCTTTAATCTGGTCGATTTGGAAAACTAAGAACGCTGCTTGTTTTAATCAAGTCTTTCCTTATGATCCAACTAGCGTCATTTCTCAGATTGCGTATTGGATAACTTTTTCGTCTGGTTTACAGAGGTACGGGTTGCGAAGCACACAGCGCAGCGAGGCAAGAGGGTTGCTGCAGGTGGAATCTGAAATCTTCCACAGGAGGCTGGGTCGGGGACCGGTGGTACTAGGACTGGAAGGCTGAGACGTCAGAACTGGTCGTGTCATAATCTCTAGTGGCGTTGTAGTTATGCTGATCAGGAGGCTTGCTTCTTCCGCTGAAGGTTGAGTTGTGAGTAGTGCTATAGTTTTGTTTTCTGTCTTGTGCTCGTGGTACTGCAAAGGGTCTATGTTGTAATCAGTCTGCTACCTAGAGATGGGTGTGGGGATCTATCGAGGTGGTGATACCCAGAACTAACGTGTTATCAGTTTCATATTAAGGAAATTGGGAGGCGTGGGGCTCCTTTAATTGAAAGAAAAAACAGTTCGTATAGTGGGTAAATAGATGGGTGTGCTCCTTTATTTCAAAATTTTGAAAATCATACATTTAAGTTTTGAAAAAATCTGAAAAAATTCATACATGTATATCATGGAGTGAGGTATGCATGGTTAAATTTTTGTAAAATAATATACTAATTTGTGAGCTGTGCAAAAAAAAGAAGAAAACACACTGGGCCGTAATAGTATACAGTCATGAACAGTATACATATTTTTTTTTACACAGGTCATAAATGGACATATTATTTTACGAAATTTTACCTGTGTATACTTCATTCCATCATAAATCGGTATGAATTTTTTCAGAATTTTTTTAAAACTTATACATAATTTAAAAAATGGAAAAAATTTAATGGGTGCATATACCCCGGGTGCACAAAAGCTGTACTCGTGAATAGATGTCCTATATATGCATGAGATCTGTATCTCATTAGAGGAAGATATTCTCTATGACGTGGGCAAACAGGCTGGAGGCTATTCACGTATAGCACAACAATATTCCGACATGTTATTATTTCAGAGCTCATACGGTAACAGAGTTGGCAGAGACAGAACACAATCAAAAACTAATTGAACATGCGTAAAATAAGAATCGGCTGATTGCTGCTAGCAAGGAAATAGAAAATTATACATTCGAAATACTAGAGACGAGACAAACTAAGTGCACACACAATAATCTATGTAGCAATTAGATACAGAGAATTTAACTCTTTGACAGCAGGTCATGTGATGGAAGGTAAGGATGACCATTCTCCAATGCAGACTAAGAGAATTGAAGAAATCATATATCAGATCATTTCTAGTTGATCTATAGTTTTGAAAAGCAACCAAAAAAAATACAATTGTGCAACAGTTTTAAGGTGTTGATTTTGGTAGTTTTTTGTACGACTTACCAAAACTAACGAGGGCCCCCGCGTCGCTCCCTGGGGCGGCTCGGGCGGAACCCTAGCCGCCGCCGCCGTCGCCCCCTCCCCCTCATTCCCCCTCGCCGCCGCCGGAGGACGCCGCTGGGCAAAGCCCGTGCGGAGGATGGCGGCGGCAGGGATGACTCCGCCATTGCCGTCGGAGCCTTCCTTCGGGCCACCAGGCGGCGAGGGTCCTCCCCTCTTTGGCTTTGTCCTTGTCGGAGCAGCTGGGTTGCTCTTCCTGCCGCCGGCGCTGGGGCGTGCCTTGGGAGGAGCGGCTGGCTGTCCTCTCGCCACCGCCGTCGCTGTCTTGGACTGCTCCACGTCACCTTCTTGGCGGGTAGCAGCGGTGCTGGGCGCTAGCTGTGGATGCTGACGCTGGCGGCTGCAAGAAGAGGAAGAAGAAGAATGGCGGTGCAGCTACAGGAGGAGGCCGCCGAAGTAATGGTGGCGAGGCGGCGGCCGGGGAGTGCCGCGACCCTTTTCCGCATCCAGATCTGGATCCCAGGGCCTCGGGCAGTAGCTGGCGGCGGGCAGGGCTGGGCCAGGCGAGATCTCAAAGCCAGCGTGGTTGGGTGCGGTGCGGCTCGCGGGCGGAGGGCTGCGGCACGGGACGGCATCCATCGGCGAGCTGTGGCAAGCTGCAGATGTAACGAGCTGTGGCAGGGCTTCGGTGATGCGGTGCATGGCTGTAGGCTACGGCGGGGTGGTGTCCCTGGTTGGCGGCTGCTGGAGCGACGGCGATGACTCGAGATGCGCGCTGTTGGTAGGTGATGTGCATCGCGGACTCTGGTTGGCTTTCCGACGTCTCAATTGGGTGTTCCCGTGCACCGGGCCCACCTAGACGCCGTGAAGTCGAAGCTGCTGCGTCGTGGAGGGCGACAAGGACGGCAACGATGACTCATGCCAGTAGTGTTCCGGTGGGCGGCACGCTGCAGTTTCGACAGAGGTCTTGGCCGACGAAAGGTCCAGTGATCGCAGGGGGATGCCGGGGTGGCATCCCCGGGTCTTGGTGGATGTTGGCGTTGCGACTTGTGCGGCAACGACGGTGGTGGCGAGCGGAGCTTGGGCGTTGCGCGGAATCGACCGCAGATGGCCTTCTGACGTCGATGGTCCGGTGTGTCGGTAGGGTTTCTATGCACCTGCCCTCCTTTGGCGGTGAAGTCAGAGCTGTATGTCACAGGGGTCGACACGGCGGCGACGATGACATGTGAAGGGTGGCTTCGGTGAGTGATACTTTGCTGCCGCGGTGGGCTTTGTCTGGGCGAGGCTTGCAATCTCCCTCTATGAGGCTCGTCCCCAATCGGAGCTGCCTTGTCCTCGACGCGATGGCCGGCTGTTTGGCATGGGCTTGCTTGATCTTCGTGTATCTGTGATTGTGCTTTGAGGCTTCGGTGCCCTCCGTGGCGAAGTCGGAGTCGTCGAGTTGTGGTGGCAATGGGTGATGACGATGACGTCGTGGTTGGCTTCACTGTTTTGTTTCTTCGTTACGGTGTGCGGCGTGTTGTGCTGCTGGCCAGGTTGGTCAGGTGCCCTGAGCCATGTGTGGCTATGGGCGTGTAATAGCGGTTTTCGCCCGGTTTTTTCTCAATTAACTGGGCAACTTTAGTTTTCGCCCAGTTTTTCGCTAATTAACTGGGCAACTTTTTTTGGCTTAATTAATCAATGCATAATTGCGTTCGAAAAAAATTTTTGGTAGTTTTTATGCATGGAAAAGAGTAAAGTAAATATAAACTGAAAAAGTACATCTACGTTGGTATTTTGACTCTTGTAGCCATGACCATATCCATTTGCTAGTTTCTACGGTTTGTCCTTCCAAGTTGCAGACACAAAACACATGCTATTATAAACTCAGACAACCATGGAGATCCAATGCTGGTTCTTGATGGGAGAAACTAGCTCTTCTTTATGCAAACTCTTGTCAGTTTTTTCTGTAGGGTCTCGGGATCAATTACATCAGTTGATCCAGAAAAAAAAACACAATCATTGAAGATGTGATAGAAAACTAAGGGTATAGTTATATACAAAAGATGGGGATGAGGAGAGTTTGGTATACGCTGTAAAATGACAGCAAGTACTCCTATAGTGGATTTGTATGAAGATATCATATTTGATTAAGTTCCATTTCCAGGTTCATCCTTCAAATCAACCGGTTCGGGAACATCAAATGTTCTTTTGTTTCTGAGTTACCCCAAGGTCAATATAGATAGTGCATACTACTTGTCGTATCTACATATATACATCTCGAAAATTATGAATTGTGGCATACCTTTCTTCGGCTCTGAGTAGTTGTTCAAACCTAGAAATGATTCTCCAGCAAGACTCTGGGGGTGTTTGTTTGGGCTTTTTTTGGCTTTTGGATTTTGGCTTCGAAGCCAAAAAAGCACCTAAATAGGTGCTTTTGGCTTTTGGCTTTTTGGAAACCGAAACTACATATTAAGAAGCCGAAACTACATAATATGTAGTTTCGGCTTCTAAAAAGCCAAAAGCCAAAATAGGTGCTTTTTTGGCTTCGAAGCTAAAGTCTAAAAGCCAAAAAGAGCTCAAACAAACAGGGCCAGACGGATCAACCACAAAATAAAATGGACATCGTAGTTCCGAAAAACCTCACTCAAAATTAGATAACTGAGGTGCTTCCCTCTATTTACTGGTTCAATGAGGGAGAGCGGGATGGGCTATAGTTCTTTGAGTGGGCCATTCTTAGGTTGTATTGCTCATGAGCCGCACAGGGAGAGATGGAATTTTAACGCACCGAGTTATAGACCTCTGAATATAACATTAGTATTTGCATGTTGTTGCTGTCTTGCCGTTATTTGGGACTTTCTTTATCTACTGCAGAATACGGCAAAGTAGAATCCATGCAGAAACTCGAGGCTCTCCAACCGAACGTAGAATATAAATAAGAAGCCAAGCGTTGCTCTGGCTGTCACAGGCAAGCAGCAAAATCTCAAAGCTAAGAAAAAGAGTCGACGGAGCCCAGAGAAAACGAACGGCTGAGATGGAAGGTAGAAACGCATCGGACGGCCAGAAATCTCAAAGCTATGAAGAGCGAGTTATCCGGCACGAATTAACTGATGGGATTGGAATTAGCTACCCATTACTCTGAGACTTACACGTCCAATATGTACAGTCTTGTATAAACATGTCAAGTTATCTATGATGCCATATAACCAGGTTTCCCCGTCCCTTTGAAACAGAACTTTTAAAGCCAGACAAGCATTTAGGGTCTTCTGTAAAAGAAAAGGCGTGTTTTGTGTTTATATACCAAGAAGAAAAATCGATTTACAGAGTTGTGATATGATCTACCAGATAACACCTTTTGGAAATAAGAGGAGGACACATAATTACAGTAGCTTTGGCGGTGGAGGCCCTGAGAAATCTGGCTGACTGTATGAGAGCTTTTGGATCCAGTTGGCGAGCCTATTCTTATTTTGGTCCTGAGCTTCCTGGCAGTTGGCACTTGGGATCTTCTCAAGTGTTCCATCTCTATCAAGAACTGTCTTGAGATTTTCAAGGATTTGAACTATTTCACGAAACTCAGGCCTCTTATCTGGTTGAGAGGACCAGCATCGCTCCATCAAATGTTGTAATGGTGTCGGGCAGCTTGAAGGAACAACCGGTCTCAAGTTCTGAAATGAGAATTTATGCTTGTCATTTTGGTTACCTAACAGTTCACCAACATAAGATAAGCAAGGGTATATAAACTAACTAAAAGTTAGCCATCAATTCATGTACAAATTGCTAAGTGTGCAAACTGAATGTTTCTCCAGGAAATTTGCTCACTAGGAATGATAACAAATTGCTAAGTCCTGGACAGGGAAGATAAGGAATTAGAAGAGCAACTACCTTATTAACAACTGCGAAAGCTGCTTGGACCGGAGTCATCTCTTCATAAGGGATTGAGCCACTAACCAATTCCCACAAGAGAAGGCCAAAACTGTAAACATCAACCTTCTGACCATATGGTTTGCGCTTACACATCTCTGGTGCCATCCATCTATATGTACCTGGGTCGTCTTCCAATGTATTGCAGTATACATCTTCAAAGGCTACTCCAAAATCAACAACCTTTGCACAAAATTCTCCATCAAATAGAATGTTCTCAGGTTTCACATCACGATGGATTACTCCTTGGGAGTGAATGTATTCCAGACCATGTGCAATATCTAAGGCAATGGAAATAATCTTCTCCAAAGGAAGTTGTTTGCACTCCAGCTTGCGCAAAAAAGCTCTCATAGAACCCCCAGACAGGAACTCAGTGATGACACAAAAGACAGGTGGACAACTACATGCTCCAACCAGCTAAACAAAATATTGAGAATGAATTAAAAACAGCTCTTTGTTATAGTATATCAGATGAATCTAGAGAACCAACAATATGAAATGTTGCTACGGTGTGATGAGATAGCCTTTGTTACATAAAACCAGATGATATCTAAGGAAACAATGTTGTTTAAAAATATATGAAATAAATAGTGTGTTAGAATGCAGCTGCAGTGATCACAGTAGTCTAATACCAAAGAAAGAGAATGCTTTTGCTTCTTCTTTTTTCTGAATAATTCTCAAGATAAGTACAATTAATCATCTCATTACCGCACATGTCAAAGTCAAATACATTGACTAGGATATTCCTCTTGTATACTTATCATCTCCAGGGGAAGATACTTGGCATTATAGGAGCATATTCCTCAGAAAAACAAGAAATACAGAAGCCTAGATTTACGCTCACATTATTGCTGTTTGAATCATTGAATGATGTTCTAATGCAATGTTGCTTTTTGTACCTGTTAATTATTCCAGGTGTGCTCCACACTTACTCTACAACATAAAATATCCAAATCTAAGTATGAACAGTTCTATGAATAACTAGAAAGACATAATTACACAATGACATGGCAGTTATCGTACTGTTTTTTAAGGAGGAAATAAATGCTAACTCACGGGCAATGCATTATGCATAGGTAGAAAACATCAGAAGAAAATTTGTATGGAAATTCATATAGTTACCTTAATGACATTACGATGATGGAGCCGAGCCAGAATGGTAACTTCGGTAGTGAACTGCTTCTCAAGTCGAGCAGCCAATTCCGCATCTTCACCGTCATCAGGTAGCCTAATAAATTTGACAGCAACGGGCTGCTCCTTGTAGATTCCATGGAACAAACGACTATACGCCCCTGATGCAAATCTATGGCCAATGAGTAACTGTGAGCGGTCTACTGTCCATCTCTCAAGTATCTCCAATGCAGCAACCTTTGACGCTCTATTGTCAAAGTTCCTTGGCCAGGAAGAGGTCCTTCTAGTTTTCAATATGCTCGCTGCTCTCGTCGAAGAAAAGGCAAAAGGGGGACTATCATCCAGTAACCGTAGAGAACTAGATTTCCTTTGCCTCTGTGGAGAGGAGAACCTCTTAGTGGCAGCTTTTGCCTCCTTAAAAACGTCGGAGATGACACGAGTCGGGATAGGGGATTTTGCTCTCCCTTTCAGCTTTGATCCATCTCCTATGACCTTAAAAGATACACTTCGTACATTGGAATCACCAGCTAGTGTTGCATCCTTTGCAAAGAAAGGAGCTGGGCTAGAACATACCCTCTGCAACCTCACGCTTTGCTCCTCGGAGTGGAAAGAGAATTCCAGCATGTCTGAGCTTTCATCCTTCAAAGTCCGGACCACATGTCGGCGAGAAATATCCAGGGATTCCAGGCTTAGGCCTCTTCCCTTTGGTCCAACCTTCCGATCTTGCTTCACTGATGTTTCTTTCAATGAGCCATCACTAATTGCACCCCGTTGTTTCAATTGACCATCAGAAAACACATCTTTCAGCTTCTGTTCTGCCTGCGAAGCTGCTGATTTTGCCCTCGGAATCGACGGCCTTGCCGAGTTTGAGACTTCTCCTTTGGCCCTTGGTTGCAAATTATGTCCAGGAATTTGAAGATCTGAATTGAATCTTTTCTGCTTTAAACGCAGCACTGCGGTTAAACTGCTCATCGAATGCACCAAACTGCTCCCTGCCGGAGCTGGACCTGACAACGGAGTGCGAGAACCTGGTGCGCCGCACCCAAGAGTAATCATCCTCATCCATCTCCTCAAGCTAACCAGATCCCTGAACAGAATACCGCAGGGTCGCAAACTTGCAACAACAGCTGGATCAGAGGAACCTAGATGAGAATCTAAGAACCTGACACTAGAATTCTCCACAGAAGATTGAACGGGATCCGCATTCGATCCCTTCCCGAGGGTCCTGAAATCCTCCAATGCATGCCACCTGCTCGATTGCTCGACCCGGATGAGCCATTGGGTCAGATTAAATCAATCGCCTCCTCCTCCTGAATCAATATTTTGGGATGAATGAAATACTCAGAATCAATACAACAAATCAAGAAAGGAACACAAAATTCGCTCCTTTTGGCATCTTGAGCTTACCAGATTGGCAGAATCTACCAAACAAGGAAGAAAAAACAGGCCCGTCGGTCGAAGCAACCGGCTCGGGATAGAAAAAGTATGGACCAAACAATGGGCCGTACATGTCTCAGCAAACCCGGGGAGGAGAAGAGCGTGCGTACACCGTCGCAGCTCGCAGGGAAAGGGAAAGCAAGAGGCGTCGCTCCCAAGCAGACGCCTAACTTTCTGGCGGCTACCGGGATGGATTCAAAGCTCATTCCACGCCACTCCCTCTCCCCCCATATCTAAATCAAATCAAATCAAATCCAAATGACAAAAAGAACCAAGAACCATCATAGCCACTTGATTAAATGGAACAAACGGGTCAAATCAACATCACGGAAAGCAAAAGAACCGCGGAAACTGAAGGAGAAAAAAGAGAACGAAAAAGTGGGGAAAGAATGTAAGAGACGCACGCACGCATGCGCGCGCGCGCGTGGGCGTGGGAATGGAATCGCGGGAGCCGGAGACGGAGGTTTCGATCAGTCGCTTACCGAAAGCAGAGAAGCTTCTACGCCTCCTTCAGCGACGACACAGAGATGCGCATCATGGTGGTCAGTCTTGAGAGTCACACACGGGCTCTCGTGTGTGGAGATGAGATGTGGCCGTGGAGACAAGTACGACAGTACACCTGTAAACCGTACGGCGTTGGAGACCTACGAGCCACGACGTGTGTGGCGTCAGTGTGCTCTACCGCTCTGTATGGTGTCTTTACTCGCCCAATCATTCGAGATGACCGTGGTTAGGAAAATGATGGAAGAAGATGTTATGGCTTACCAGGACGCGCACAAGGCTCCAAGTCGAGTTTGGTTTGGTGGGATGTGGCGTGATATTTTTATTTTCTTTAGCGTTGTTACGTGGACGTCGTCGTGGGCCTCGCGGCGGCAAGTGGGGTGTCTGATTGTCACGGTACCCAGGCCGACAGGGGTTGGAGGCGTGACCTCACGCGCTTGACCGCGAAACCGAAAGGCCCTGCTACGCTGCTGCTACTAGCCAGCCCCTCCCAACTACTACGCGGCAGACCCGGCTCCGTCTCGTCGGATGCCGCCGTTGCCGCTGGGTTGCTAGGGCTAGCGCTCGGGACTCGGGAGAGCGACTGAGTGAATGGTGAGTGCTAGATTAGGATCTACAGTTTTGATAATATATCAGATCCATATGTCATATTAATCGAGTAACTCATACCTAATTTATAGGTATAAAATCGTACCTGTATCTGACCCACGACTAATCAGGTAACCCATAGACAAAGAAGAAGATTCATATCTATTTTTAACGAATCGTATACCCATGAGTACCCGAACCCATTGATCAGATTGCCAACTAGAGTTGCCACCTCCCCTCCTCGCATCCATCCCCCTCGTGGCCTCGCGTGCGGCCGTGCGGGGCGCCGTGGGGCGCGCGCGCGTGGTCGGCGGCTGCTTCGTGGGTGCGGTGGGGACGGGGCGGGTGAGCCGCGCGCCGCACGGCCTCGCTGCGTGTGCTGTTCGCGACGCGCATGGGATCGCCTGCTCCCCCTGTGTGTGTGGCGTCCTGGCGTCCTATGGGCTTTGCCCGATCGGTGCGCGTGGGCCGCAGGACTGGGCCGTTACGGGGAGGATGCGGGTCTCTTGCTTTAGCGGCTGATATTTTTTGGTGTGATCAAGGACATTGGCAGCCTGTGAGCCTGTGATTTTACGGAGCAAATCTTGTGGAGATCAGGGAGCAAATCTTGTGACCATGGAGGCCGGGAAGGTAACTCCAAAGCCCACAAGATTGCGAAGGGTGCTTTTGGGTTTAGCCCTTTTTTCTTTTTGGAACACTTTTTGGGTTTAGAACTGGGAGTTGGTCGTGGTGTATGGTTGTTAAACCCTCCAAATATTACGGTTGTACCTTTATGAATGAATAAGCTCGCATATTTCTCTCTCAAAAAAATCAATGCGACACGGTAAGTGCACCGGTGCTAGGCATCAGACAACGCGCCTGGCCATCGCCTAGTTATTTTTTTAAGGAAGATATCTCGACAATATATATTTTATTAACAATATAAAGAGCGAATGTACGAGCAAAAAGAAGGGGCAATATACAATCAGTATGTACAACTAAAGATTAGATAAGAGAAGCTAGCCAATTATGAAGAGGAGCTCGGGATTCCTCCTTAAATCTTATGAAAACAAGCTCCCTCTTAAAGAGAAGCTTCGATGATGCTAAACTAGGGGTGATGTTATCGACGATCTTCAGAGTTTCTTTGCTTGCAGATATGCTAGGCGGCGATAACAAAGACTTCCGCGAAGGGGGGTTTTTGAAAGCTGGTACAGCGCATGGTTTGATGCAGGTCAGCATCAATGTTCCACTGAATGTTAACATAGCGCCTACAGGCAATACCGAATACCGAAATATGGCAGACAAGTGTGCGATTAGATACTGCAAGACGTATGTTTATACTTAAAAGGAGAGTTGTATTTCTCGTACAATTTTATGATTGAAGGTATATTCGAATTTGCTTTTCCATAAATAGTATATACCTCTAGATCCAGCGTGAGTTCACGCTTTGAGATTCATAAATTTAATGTTTTTTATTATAAGACATTGTACTCTCCATGATAAATATCTAGGTTATACTAATCTATTTCTATGCATGTTATGGAAAATAAATTTAAGATTAAGTAATAGTTAAATCCATATCTCACGCTATAGATCTTTTTTTTTGCGAAGGACAACACTATAGATCTAACATTATTAAAATGTGAAATGAGCGTACACTATGACGATACGAATAAAAATATATGGATCTCAAAACATAAAATTTACATTGAATCCAAAGATGTACACAAAGCTGGTTCTGTCAATTCCACAGCCCTGGGGCGAGCAGAAGCAGAGGGCCCTTGTTCGAATGCAAACATGTTGCAAAGCTTACTCTCTTCTCAATGACTAGCATTTACAACAATTTCGTAGACTTCTCATCGATGATATCTAGTTAGGATTCTGTATTGCTTATCAGTTTGAAGAACACTGCATGAGTATTATGTGAGAGGAATATAAGATTATCTTATTATATTTTAGATAATGGAAGAACAAAGATAGATATACCCTATTCCACTTCAAGATAAAAGATTTCTAGACAACATCTACACAATGATTTAAGATTTATTTTGTCAAGGAACAAAAGCACTTGGGTTTTGATAATTGGACATGATGCGAAAGCATTGATGAAAATAACAAGACACGCTATGAAAAGGTTCTGAACATAGGACCATATTACCATTAGACAGGTAGAACTGAAAACAAAGAATAAGACCTCAGAAAAAGAAGACATCGAATACCATCAAGAAATGACCACAACTAGCAAACATAATCCCCTTCATTAACCCTGTATATCGGATCCAACGGAGGTTTTTATAGTTCAAGGGAACAGGGAGAAAAATAAATCAAATTCATAAGAAGATTTTGTATCTTGTTTTGGATTGTGCAGAGACCGCTTCGGTGTGGTATGAGCTAGGCAAGGAAAAACCATGAACACGTTGCCAATAGGTATTTGAGGGAGGGGGAGGTGGATTGCCAGCGAACACGTTAAAAACAGAGAAATTAGAGGAGAGTTTGCTAACCGGTTCGGATTACAATAAATGGCTGCACTCTTTCTCCACGCTCCCCTCCATTAATGATGCTAACCTGGTTACCTGGGAAACGACGTACAACGGGGAGGGAAAGATGATGAGAGGCTCGCTGCGCGGCCCTATGGACTGCAGAAGGATGGCCTCTGATTGAGCCTTTTCCACAGCCACGCATGGGCACAACACAAAGTATGCGTCAAATGTTACTCTCTCGGTCCACAAATGTAAGACGTGCACGAAACTTAAGATTCAACTTTGACCAACAATCAAGCCAATAATATTAAATTATATAATACAAAAGTAATACCATTTAAAAATATGTTTCAATATGAATCCAATGGTACCACTACTATATCATATAATTGAATAGTATTAGTTTAATTATTAGTTAAAATTAAACCTTAAATTACATACACGCCTTACATTTGTGGACAGAGGGAGTATATTATAACACAAATGGGCTGGCCCCCGGCCCTAGGTGTAACTACCCACGGCGTAGCAACATACTTTCATATATTTTGTATTACTTATATAGTTATATAGTCGCAGTAGCTCATATATATTATATATATATATATATATATAATTAATCTGCACCTCAATAATGTAACGGTGTAAATGCTCACTTTAGTTTGACCCCGTATATATCACATTAAATATGTCATGCGTTTAATTTATAACAGATAATTTATCTTCCACTAGAATATACTACCTTTGTTCGGAAATAGGTGATGTTTTAGAACTCGTGCAGTCAAAATTTTCTAACTTTAACTAGTAATATATACAAAATTATTTAGATTGATCAACTAAAAATAGCATTATTAGATTTGTCATGAAATATTTTTTACTAAAATATTCATGTGCAAAATAATTGTTAAAATTTTATGTTAAAGATTGTGTCATGTCTAAAATGATAGGTAATTGCGAACAGATGGAGTACTATATATCAATAAATAGTCTACCATGACATGGAGCAAGAGAGAGGAAAATTAGGAGGAGATAATTAGTACGAGAGTTAAGGTGGGTTGATTAGAGAAGTAATTGTATCTTGTAATGAAGAGTTAATTTTACATAATTAATTTAAATTATGAACAGTGAGATGAGTGTATGAACGGTTAAGGTTGGTTGCGTCAAAACCTAAGAGGTGCCTTTTAGATTAACGCAGGGATTACTAATCTTTCAGAAAAAACCCGGAAGTTTTATTTCTAACCGCTTTAATGATATTTAATAGCATCCTCTCAAGAAAAAGAGGCTAAACATGTTCCTGCAGGAAAGAACATAAAGAGATAACGATCAGCTAATAGTGCTAGAAAGGAGCATGCGTAGAATTCAAAATACTATCTCCTGCTGTACTCGCGTCTGGACCTGCACAAGAACGAAGCTTCACCTGAAGCGACCGACGAACAGGTGTCGCCAACTCCGCAAGAACCCCACAGTTAGTGCTCCCTCCTTATCTAATTCGATTCGCCATGATGTGCGCCACAAGCAGGGCACACATATCGGACGCATGATTCTGCTCTTTTAAAGCCGCGTAATCCAAGTCCCTGACCAGCAGTGTGGTCAATCAGTGCATGCGACCGACAGCGTGCAATATATGTACCTGGAGATCAGAGACTAAGGCCAGCTTAATTTGATTCTTAATTAATAGAAAGCTCACCAGTGTACTACCTACTGTACTATTCTCCGGGGCCTAGAGCTGTTTGGCACTCACCTTCCCTGTGGTTTCCTTCGGGGTGGACGCCAAAAGCTTAGCTTGCACCAGGAAGCTCACACTAGTAGGGTGCGTTTGGATCTAGAGCAAGGGTGGTTATAGGCTTGCTCAGCAAGGAGAGCCGCGCATTTGGTACTGGAAACAAGACCTAGCTTTGCTAGGCAAAATAGCCAGTAAAGAATCCTTGCCGAAGCAGAACAGCCAAATCGGCTCTCCCTCGTCGGCAATGTTGGAGTTAACCTTGTTGTCTAGGTGATTAGCTCATGTTTAAATTTTTTTATGAGTCATGCATGTAGTATTGTCCAAGCACTAGAGGCTGCGGCAGTGTGGACACATAAAGAAGAGATCATGTGTGTACATGCAAGCTGGTAGTGGGTTAGTTAATTAGCAACCAGTGCGTTCAGATTAGATTAGCGTATGTGTGTATGTCTGTGTTAGCGGCGTTAGCAGTCTAGTTGCATATAAGTGTTAGTTAGCTGCATACATGCGTGCGCAGTTGAGGCCGAGTGGCCGAGTCATGGCAGTATGGGCGGATCGGAGATGTGATCAGATCGGCAGCCAAAGGAGCCATTAGTGAAGAGCAGTGCAAGCGTGTAGCTGCGAGAACAAGTCTCACGGAGATGTATGCGTGAGTATCAGCCGGCCGTCGCTGAGTGCTGAACGTGTGTGTAGCAGCTAATGGAGCCTGATTAGTGGATCAAGCTGTTGTGATTAACCGTGTGCAGCAGCTAGTGGAGTAGTCAGCAGGATATAAGGTGTATATGCCGTTAGCCAAGTCCTTTACGCGTGGCCGCATGCACCGTGTTAATGGGTCTGTGATCCATGTGATTAGGAGCTAGTTAGTTAGTAGTTTAGTGGCTGTTAGTCGTGTGTGTTGATGGGCTATTTAGACCAGTGTAACCAGTTTGTTTTGAGTAAAGTTGAACAAGAGAAAAGGCACAAGTGTGTGGTGCTGCAAAACCTCTCTATACTAGCTGTTCATCTTCTTCCTTGTGTCTTACGTGAAGGTGTGAATTGCGCGCGTACACCGTGATCGCGTGAGTTTATTCTTGGGCAAAGCTCACAGGCAAGCCAGCGTTCGCGTTTCCAGGGCTACAACAGCGAGCAGCCCGAAGTCCTCCAAACGTGAACATCGCTACTTTCCACGGCCTCCAGTTAACTATCAAGGAGTCATGAGAAACCGAAAAAGTTTATTCCATGGAATCCAGTAGTACTATTTTGCTAATACGGAGTACGCCTATCTCTTACCGTAACAAGAGTCATTTGTACTAATACTCTTACCTAAAGTTTAATTGCAATCCATCTGATTGGATTGAAACAAAACTTGCTAAAACATTTTGGAGTTGATTAATTCAAAGCAAAACAACTAAAAGATAGCTTTGCCACATTTAGCTATAGCTCACGTGGGCTAAGATTATTCTAGCTTAGCTGGGCAAGGCTAGGTGAAGATCCAAACATAACTTTCACTGGAACGAAACTTAATTTTCAACCAGTGTAATCCCAGCTGTGGTCCGTTTATAGTTTTAATTATTGGACTGTAGATAGATAAATGGTCATGAACCTAGACAATCAGTGTGCGTGTAGCGTCCCGCGTACGTGTGCAGTGTGCGTTTATCCTGTAATCGAATAATAATAACGAGAACAATACGCATCTCTATTGAAGTTTTTGCTTTTGTTTTTTCTTTCTAAAGTTTACTGTTTCTCTTTGGGGATAACATAATGCAAGCTGTTTGTCTGTTTGAAGCGGTGAGAATGGTTGTGAACGTATTGATTTACGATCTGACCTGTTTAAAACTAACGTCATTAGGCTTAATTGGATGGTCGCATAACTAAGTAGATTAAATACTTATGGAGAAATAAATAGATATAATACAAGCTCTTAATAATATGTGTAAATAATTGAAGACTGCATCTCTATTTACGGACCCACCGTAGGAGCTAGGGCTTAATAATTGACCACATATGGACAGTAGGGGGGTGCGACGTGCCGGATGGCCCACCCCTAGAAGGTCCGGTTCATAACACTCTTATTTGGACAATTAGTGTGAAATGCTTATGCTCATTAAAATTCTGAAAAACTCAGTGGAAAGAATTAGAGAAAGATTCGCTGCTTCATATTACACTAGTTGTCTCATTAAAAACCTTGTAGATGAGAAACTCCTTGTGAAAACTCATCAAAGAAAAAATGAGTACGACCATTTGATTTAATCAATGAATGATATTTACTGTAATGTTCGTTATTACTATATCACTTGGTTAATTCCTAATTCAAGAACTTCTCCCCTTGAAGTATGCACATGTACGAAGCGATTTTCAATTCGAGCTAAGCCTTTAACAATTGATGTTTCAATCTACATTCTTATCTTGTACTCCTATAATATATTTTAAAAACAAAGCAATTATAAATGTTTGATTGTTCTAAGTTCAAAATCTTAAACTTTCGTAGTTCAAATACGATAATTAAAGTCTCATTTTTTATTTAGTCGCCCTCAAGATGGCTCCCATTAGAATCTTCATGTTTCTAGTGGAAACACTATGTGTAATATATCATATATAGAATGTAATTATTACGTAATAATCTAATCTTTTTTATTCTCTTCACATAATTAATTATGAAAAATTATGATGAGCCTTTCCTTGAGATTCTAATATACCCACCTTACTTTATTCATTCATGAATGGTGTAAGTGGTGTCTTATGGACTACTATATGACATCAATGTGCAATATAATCAATCTCAGTTGTACTATATAAGTTGTTTCGACTTCACGTAAACTTCGAGCAAGGTAGGTGATTTAAGCCATAAAGATTTCTGTATTCTTATGGTACAATCAACTACCTGGAGTCATGTCTACGTGCATGATCTATAGAGAAATCTAAAGTATGGGTAAAACTTGAGGTTTTCCTATGGAGTCTTCTTAACTTACAAGTGCAAAGTAATTTGCATTGTGTTAGGATCTATTTGGACATGATTGATCAAGTTGATGTGTTATATCTCTTTGTGGAATTTGTTTCGACAGCAAGCCTAAACCCAACATGATTTTACCCATATCATCTGCTAACTTTGAACTCACATTTCAAGCGTAAGCTCACTTCCTTTATGTCTTATGTTGTCCCAATGATGCTTAACTCATCAACATAGACTTTCTTTATACAAAAATCATTCAAAGATCTGTATATCCATATATACTTATTATTTGTGTAGCCTTTCTTGCTATGAAGTTCAATTATATTGTATCCAATACATATCATTTGAATTGTTTTCCACTAAGATTAAGTAGCTAAAGGTAACTCCACCAATGACAGGAGTTTTAAAACATAAACAGTAACTTAGATTATGCTTATTCCTCTAGTGAATGAGCACACACTTAAATTCTTATTGGATATACATGGGGAGGAGCATGTGCTGTTTGCCACAAATGTTTCTCCTTTCTTTACAGTAGTTGTAGTTTTTCATGCATCTTCCTGCTTGATTTTCCTCACATGTCAATGTGATTGATGGAATCTCTTTGTGAGGAGATTCTTCATCATGCCCTTCTAGTACACTACTATTTCATAGTGTGGGTACATGATCTCTTTAGTCTCGAACATTACTATGTGCACATAATGTCATTTCTTTGTCGGTAACTCTCTTTCATAGGAAGATTCATATTTATAATGTCATTCAATTTAGGCTTCATACATATGTCAGATCTCAACTGGCTTCCCTTCTTATCCTTCTATATGGGTATTTCATAGATCTAGATAGGTAAGTCCCCGTGCTCCATTTTCCCTAGATGTCTCTGGGTATGCAGGATCTCGGGTAGACGGAGTCCTCCTCTTATATACCATAAGAAGGCCTACGGAAGAGAGATGATGTGAGACCGGACCACTACTCTCTCTAGTGCATTTATTATGAGTATGTGACTTTATATTGCCTATATGACTTGTGACATAATTGGATAGTTCTATTCCATGTTTGCATTTTTCTTCTCTACTTCAAACTGCAGCGTTCGCCTTTCTTAGTGCGTGAGTCCTGAGTATGGCTCCCTTTGATTTACCATAGGAATTCCGAATTTTTTCCATTAAGGGTCTTACTTCCTCCCCTAATGTCGTGGAATAATCCTCGAAGGTATAATGAACGATCCATGAAAACTTCTTGTTCACGGGCTTAATTGTTTTTACTCTTGTGAATGTCGATGAAAAAAATCGACTTGAATCCGTCCTTCATGTGGGGTTTAATTGTTTTGTTATTTATTTGAAACATACACCTTCCTAGTGTACTCAAATCTTCGAATGTTAACATTCAAGGGTGCATTCCTCGCACTAAATCATTCCAAGATATGGATATTATGTGAACATCATGTTTCACGTTGTCATGGTATGCTATACAAGTTCTACAATAAAGAATTGGATAAATATACGGCAAAGGAAAAAGCAAGATAACAAAACTTTAATATAAAGTCTGACTTATTATAAAATACTGATAAATATATGTTTACAAGCACATACATAGACACTTAAAAATATTTGCTCTCATAGAACTTACACACCATTATATAATTGTTCGAATGCAAGAAAACCACTATAGGAATTTCCAATAAAATTTATTAAAGTACAGACGCGTATTTAAACAAAATCGGAGAAATACTTGTCAACCTCTGCTCAAATCTGAGCATCTATGGGCTCCCTTGCATGGGTGGACGCTGCCTCTAAGAGTGAAGTGGTCTCCTCCTGAGTGGTGACACCAGCGATCAGGGGTCTTAAATTTCTCTTCGTGAACTCCTTCAAGGGCAAATACCTCCTGCTCTATGTCTATCTCCTCAGTGATAGCAAAGTGAGCTTCCATCTTCTTCTGCTCTCCCTTATTCTGATGAAAAGCTTCAACGATGTGCTTGGGGGTGTAGCAAGTCTTGGACCAATTTCTCCACATGCCACAACGGAAACAAGTCTTGTCTTGCAGGCCATATGGCTTCTCGTCCTCCCTGGCCTTCCCTCCCCTCTTCTGCTATTGAGGGTAGGGATGTCCCTTATGAGCATTTACCTTCTTTTCCTTTTTGCCCTTCTTGCATTTCTTTTTGAAGGTGGGCCTTTTTACATTGTAGCTAGCAGCATGAGCTTTGTGCATAGTCATGGTTCCAAATGAGACAAGAGTTATGGTTCTTTATCATAATCTCATCTTATTATTCAACAACTTGCTTGACACCAATCAAGTCAGAGTACTTCTTGTACTTTTCATGGTGGTACTGGCGCTGCAACACCACGTTGCTAGCATGGAAGGTGGAGAGGGTTTTTTTCTATCTTTTCCTCTTTTATGAGCTCCTTGCCACAATGCTTAAGGTAGTATAAATCTTGTGTAGAGTAGAGTTGTATTCAACCATGGACTTGTGGTCCAGAAAACGAAGATTTCACCATGCTTCCTCTACCTTGGGGCACGTACTTGAGCTTTGCAAAACGCTCCTCCAAAAGAGTTCATAGTGTCATGGATCCCTTTCTGCTAAGTACTTATTCTTCAAAGTAGGTGCGAGGTGGTGGTAGAGGAAGTGGAGAGCTTAGCCCCTCTATGTGAGTGTGGTAGGTCCAATAAGCCGACCAATGGCTGCTCCAAGGTCCTTTGTGTTGAAACGCTCTTCACGCCATACTTCCATGTCACATAGTTTTCGCCATGAGAGGCAATGTTAGCGAACTCCTTGTTCAACAAGCCAAACATCCTACATCATTCATTCAAAGTATACATAAGTTTTACTTCATGAAAAACCTATGAGTGGTATGCAAAAGAATGGTAAAATATTCTTTAAGTAACTTCAGTATGTTTCTAAGAAATTATATTTAAATAAAGCAAAGAAACTTAAATAGTAAGAGAAACAATATTTAATATGTAGGAAATAAATGCAAGAGGTAATCACGAAAATTTTCTACTAGAGACTGTAATTTTAGTGATTCTTCGCGAATTCAATAAAATACATGAGTTCATAGCAATAATTTTCTAATACATAGAAATTCTACGCAATTTATTTTCCAGGGACTTCTTCACAAATTCTCCTGCCTACTAGCCCGCTAAGTCCTTGTAGCCCGCAAGCACAATGTGGCCTGCCCGGGCTAAGCCCACGAGGCCGGCAATCGCTATGCCCGTTTGCGCGCTACTGCCCGCTTGGCTCATGCGACCAACAAGCATAGCTAGGTAGTGCGGCATGCTCACTTGTCCAACCTGTGTGGTCGGCAAGCTTAGCAGGGCTGCGTATGCAGGCACCGTGGCCCACTCGCCCATCTGACCTACAAGGCTGGCAAGTGCGGCGCGGCTGTGTGCGTCTACATGGCAGCCTGGCTAGCAAACGGAGCTGGGTTGTGTGCGCGCATATGGCGGCCCAGGCCCGAGGCCGGCAAGCGCAGCGCGGCCTGCTACAGCAGCCCGCTAGGGCCTGCTGCAGTGGCTCGCTCACCCGCCAGGTTCGCGAGGCCGGCAAGCGGCGTGGCCTACCAACACACTGCAACCCGCTCGTGTGCCAGGTCAGCACGTGCAGCTGGGCCCATGGCCTACTTGTGTGCGGGTCACTGCGGCCTGCAAGCCCACATGGCCAGCAAGGACAGTGCGCAGCGCGGCAGTGCCAGCTCACCCACATGGCCCGCGTGGTGGTAAGGGCAACATGCGATGTGACAACGCTTGCTACTCGCTCGCCTGCATGTCCCATGTGACCGGAAAGCACAGCAGGGTGTGGCGTGCGCTTGCCCGCATGGTTGCGCTTGCCACGGCCTATGTGGCGTGGTGGTGCATGTCGTCGGCAGTGCTTATGTGGAGCCATGACAATGCCAAGGTGCACTGATGGTGGCGGGAGGTGGTGCGAGGATGCAATGCTGCCTCATTTGTCTATTGCTAGTGGCGATGCTTTGTGCATCGTCCGGTTGCAACGGTAGTGTTCTGGTAGTGTTCTCGGTTATGTGTCAACGCGACGACCTTAGGCCATGACGTGCAATAGCGGACCAAGCCGACCTGTAGCACGTTGTGGCGGGGTTTACTCGTGGCCTGCTTGGGTTTCGCTCCGGTGCCATACCAACCACATGTGATTCCCGACTACACATGGGATGGTGATCATACTAGCTCCATATGTTGAACCACGTGTCAGACTAGATTGATCATCCAGAACATGTCTAGCAAATAGAAAAGGAGATTCAATGTAGAAAGCCAGAGAGCAATGCAAAAGCAATCTAAACATTGAATTCAATCTACTAGACTTAATTGACGTCATTGATTCGACAATTACCTTAAAACCGTTGTAAAGGTAGTCTGATGCGTAGGCTCGGAGAGTTTCGTGCTGATAACGTGTTGTAAAATTAACGTCACGAGGTGTGATCCGATGGTTGTAAACTAATAGATCACATTTGCAGAAAAGTAAATAGATACGATGATATAGGGTAGTACTCTTCTCTTTATTAGATTGGACCTTACGAGTATAAGCTCTTAATAATACGTGTAAATATCTAGAGATCATGTCTCTATTTATAGGCTAATTATAGAGACTAGAGTTTAGTTGATCACATGTAGACCTAAAAAAAAACAAGATGTGCTAGATGACCCACCTCTTAAGAGGGCCGATTTCATGACTGACCACGCGTCAAATGGCTTTGCAATTTACGCTTCCAGAACCTGAAATGCAAGGCACCAAAAAGTTTACGTTTTCTCCCGTTAGAAAATTTGCAGCTCCTCCATGTTCCCCGAGGAAGACTTGACCAATTCGAGGGGCTAGAGATGACTGGACAATTAACATAGTGATTGCCTGCAAGATTAATTTACCGTGAAAAAAATGACGTGAGGAAGATAAAACTGATAGATAATGCGTGCGTTCTTCGAACGTGCCGCTGTCCAAACCAGAAGAATTTATTATACAGAGGTTGGTACAATCTTTGCTGTGTTCAGTTTGACTCTAAATTTCACCAATTCAATAAAGTCTTATACGTTTTAAGTTTGATATTTGATATTATCTTCGCTATGCTCAGTTGACATCTGAATTACACCAATTCAAATACAGACTTGTACACTGCACCTGACTCACCAGTGAAGTCTTCAGTATGACCATATCAATTGTTCCAAAAGAAAAATTAGTATGACCATATCAAAAGCATACATACTGCACATCTGATATTCTGATACGCAGAATATTTCAGAAGTCGTAACTAGTAACCCCTAATATAACCCCTAATATAACACCATGCGCAGCTGATGAGAACACATGTTTGGTACCATCTCATTGGCAAATGGTGATTCGTTCGTTTGATATGTGCCAAGCTGCCAACCCATGGCTTTGTTGCCCAAAGTCAAGGACGACACCTAAGGCAGTTCACAACGTCCTTGGCGTTGCCATTGGCCAGTATCCAAGTTCCGAACTGTACATGTCACGATCGGATCATGATGTGCAAGGATGGATGCATCCCTTATCTTTGGTTCTGACGTTGGTCTATGGCGGGCGTGCAGCCTTTGCTGACAATTTCAGTTTGATCAGTTCACCACACGAACGGTAAGTAACAAATAGCTACCGCTCCTTGGAACCATTAGCCATCTCGACTACTAATATTTATAATGGCCATCCGTGTCACTATCTACGAAAGTAGCGAGCCATTTCCCTGCGATTAAATTCACTTGGATGTGGAACAAGTAGCAGTATAAAGCTGTGCCAAGCAATTAGCGTGCACACAAGAAGTCAAACAGATAGATGTAAGAGTAATACGTAACGTACTTTCTTCAGTTCTACGAAATCAACGTGGTTATTTCGATCGAGTTGATGGCAAGGCATTTCACCTCGCTTAGCCTCTAAACTCAGTTTAGCGTGGCTGCTGCTTCCTGAATTGTCGATCATCTCGCGAAAGCAATGTCCGGAACAGTGTAAAGACGTTAATCATCTCACATGGGGGTGATTTGGTGGAGCAAAGCGCTCATGCCGGAGCAACAGACGCGTCACTAAACTGCACGGCGATCAGGCGATTAATTAGCGTGCACACAAGTCAACAGGAGCAGCTAGCTCGAGCATCTCACGGAAAATTCCACTGCTTCCGGTTCCAGTTTACCATTGCTGATTGGTGATTGCTGACTAACTTCCACGGATGTGAAAGAGGCAAAGTTTCCTGCCTCTTCCTCGTGAAAACGACGCGGATGTTGGAATTGCAATTCCAACCAAGTCTCGTTGGGTTCTAAAGCCTACGAGAAATGAGTGCTACTACCTACTTCATCGAAGCTTACCATTTTCTAACTTCACGAGTCCAGTTTCCTATAGAGGTGTGCGTGTAGGATCGACGCGTGTTCACGTCTACGAATTGTACCGCGAGTAGAGAGCGTGACTTGGTAGCAGTTCGTGCTCATGGTGCGTGGCCCCATGCTAAGGGCGGCTCACGGGTCGTTGGAAAAGAGATGGTGAAGAAGAAAGGGCGTAGATTGGATGGAAGCAGAGTATTCCTGCCCGCCACACCCTCCTCCTTGGCGTCCATTCTACTCCGGACAGCGCTCTACACGGTCAACCAAGTGGCCCGTAGGCCATAGTCGTGGTGCAATGGTCTCTCTCTCTCTCTCTCTACATTTTCTCTGTCCATTTTACTTTGCTTTACATTGTTTTATTGCAAAGTTGAGAGCCATGTGCCCACATCTGGTATGCACAACTGAGGTGCTTACTTTTCAGCAAGGTGCACCGATGGTTGGAGTGCCGGCCATCGGCCGCGAACCGCCGGCGCACCACACCTCCCAAGTCGCAGATGGCAAACTGGTCAACTGGACAGTCCAACCACTGTTGGCTGAAGGTGTTGGATGAAAACGACATGTCCTGACCCAAGAAATTGGTGCCAGACTGCCAGAGTAGAACTCTTTATTGACTGAAAATTTTCAGTATTTCTCGATGACATAAATTAAGTTTTGCACATCACGCAACTCATCGAGTTCTAATCCTTTCCTTTTCGGCCTTGTTCGACACTGTCATCTTCGTGATTGCACAAAGTTACAGTTGCTCGCAGCGTCGAATGCCAGAGTACTGTGACTTGTCAGGAAGGAAATTTTGCACTCTGCGGAAACTTCATCCCGGGGAGAACTGCCTGTTGTGTACAATCAATGATATATTTCCTTCTTGTGTCACACTGCCAGGTTCGGGAGATGTCTTAAAACTGTATCTTAACACAATTGACCTTGA
Organism: Stipa capillata; assembly: GCA_019208055.1. NCBI lineage: Eukaryota > Viridiplantae > Streptophyta > Magnoliopsida > Poales > Poaceae > Stipa > Stipa capillata. The sequence goes on along the minus strand of JAGXJF010005506.1, from coordinate 8,123 downwards.
GCTTTTATAACTTCAGTGATAGTGTTGTTTTCATGAAAGAGAAAAAGTAGTATAAAGATTTCTACGAAGTAACAGAAGGAAATGGACAGAGTTAATGGCATCGAATAGGGAGTAAATTAGGCACAATAAGAAGTTGATCAAGATCAGGACAAGGGGAAGCTCAAGAGTGATTCTTTCCGTTTCTTCGCGAGCCATCGCTCAAGAAAGTGAGCAAAAATTACAACAAGCACCGAGAACGAGTTGGAACAATACATACTGCGTGAGCAGTACTCGTCTACTCTAGCAGCGCAGCGCGCGGAGCCTGGTCGATCACTCCGACGACGGCGGCGCAGCGGCAGAGGCCATCCTGGGGGACGTAACGGGGAACAGCGGCAGGAGCCGTGGTGGCGCCGCGGCCGCCGCGCCCCTCGGCGAGGGGTGCAGGAAGAACCCCTTCCGCGCGATGGCGGCGCGCTCGGCGGCCGCCTCCTCCTCCCCCGGGGACGCCGACGCGGACCGGTTGAACGGGTCGGCCACCAGCGGCGTGACCGGGCTGAGCGCTAGCGACGGGAAGTCGAGCACGCTCGGCGACAGCAACTCCGGCGCCGCCTTCCTCGGCGACGCCGCTGCCGCCGCCATCGCCAGTGGCGCGATCATCTTGAGGTTCTTGAGGCCACTCCGGCGCTCGTACAGCTTGAAAGCCGGCTTCTTGGGCCGGCACGGGACGCCGGACTGGCCGCCGGTGCCGCTATGGGTGGTGGCTCGGCTTCGCGGGGGGCCTCTGGGACGACGGCGGCACGTCGGCGCCCGTGAGCATCTGTACGACCTGCTTGAAGGTGGTGGTGTCGGCCTGGACGAAGGTGGTGGGGAACGGGGTGGTGTCGATGGTGCGGTGGACGGGCTTCGGGGACGGCGGCAGCGGGTGCGGCCGGTGGTGGGAAGGGGAGGCGGCGGAGGAGGGAGACGAGGAGGAGGTGGAGGAGGACGGGGAGTTGGGGTCTTGTGGCGCCATGGCGACGGGGAGGAGTTGCTTGGGGGCAGCAACTTCCATTGTTCGTTGGTTTCAAGGAGGGGATGAAGGTGGAGAGGGAGTGGGAGTGGGGAATATGAAGGGGAGGGAGGGAGGGAGGGAGGTTAGAGGTGATGTGTATAGTTGGTGTGTGGGACTTCGGGGGTAGTGGCTGCTTTCTTTCTCTCTCAAGGATTTTTCTTTTACAGATTTCTTGCTGGTCTTCAGTTTACAAGCTGTTTTCTTTTTTCAGTTTTAGTGCTTGTACGATCAGAAACTATCCAATTGTCGAAACTATCAATTAGTAGGAAATGGTACCATGGGCGTCCGAATTATCCTATCAGAGTTTAAATCATGGTCCACGAAAAATTTGTGAGACTACAGATTTACGTCTAGATTCCGTCAATTATGGGTGCTCATGTTTTTTTTTACGAAAAATACAGATCTATTAACCAAAGCAGCAGTACAAACACCCCTGAAAAATACAATTGTTACATCGAAATCCCTTGGAGCCGACCATCTTCATCCTCCCGAACGGGCCGATGGCGTGCCGCCGCATGCCACTCCCTCGCCGGAGCCAGCCTGTCGTTGTTGATGCGGACGAGAAGTCATAAAGGCCACAGTCCTGCCGGACCAGCGCCTTGGAGAAGAAACCGTCACCGCTGGAATAGCCGCAGATCCAAGAGCCACACCGGCGCTCCGTCGAATCCGTCCCGACGAACGAACTCGAGGAGGATCGGAGCCCGGAAGATCATCTCGACGATGAAGCGCCGCCATCCGCCAAGCGCCACCCCTGCGAGGACCACATCCTCCACACGCGAATCGACGGAAAAACCAATCGGCGCCGCTGTGCCAACACACCACCGGTCCGACGAAGACACAGCCAACTCCCCCTGCTACCACGGAGAGAAAGGCAAACCTGTCCACCCGATCTCGTCGTTAGATCCGACGGCGCACGCACCACCGAAGCCGGAGAAGAGGCCAGAGAAGACCTTATTGGGCACCACCGCCGCCACCGCTGGAAGGGTCGAAGCGACGAATAGCGAAGACCTACCTGTCCATCCGATCTCATTGCCGGTTCCGATGGCGCAAGCACCGACGGGGCCAGAGAAGAAGCCGGAGAAACAATTATTGACCACCGCCACCATCGTCGCCGAGAGGACCGAAGCGACGGATAAGCGAAGACCTACCTAATGTCCCAAGATGGGGTTAACTAGAGCTCCTACCGGTAGATCGGAACATCCCCACTCACCCCACTGGCGGAGCCGGTGGAGGAGGAGGAGGCCGGGGATCTACCGACGGAGGAGGGATGGCGGCGTGGAAAACCTAGATAATTTCCAGTCTTATTATCTCCTAATTGTCAAGGCAATTATGGGTGCCCATGTTAAACTGTATATCTACGTGTATTCGGCTGCGTTGTTATTCGGGAAAATATGAAATCAGTCGGATCTGTCAGGAATTTTACTTTTTGAAGGCAACGGGCGACTGTATGAAATTTCCATAACAATTCTCACGTTTTGAAACCGTGCCCAACCTAGTTTTTTTGGGTGTCATATTACTCTTACACCCAACAAAAGAATACAGAGAGAAGAAAAGGTAAACATGTGGAGTATCCTTGAATTTATTTGGTCACAAGGTAAGGTAGGAAGAGTAACTGAAAAAGAAAGGTTTGGATGAGTCCAAAGATGCTTTTGTCAAGTCGAGGAAGAAAAGGTAGCAGGCATTGACTTGGGCAGCATCCCCTTGAGCCTTGACCCCGAGCAGTATCTCTGCTCCATAGGTGGGCCGGAGAAAGATGCTTCCTATCCTTCCTCTCCCGACTGTCGCGTCGTCGCCTCGTACTTTACCTTCCTTCGCCCCTGCAGAATTCTGCAGCGCTGCGTGATCTGTAAACAGTAGATATACTCCATTTGGGTAGTAACCTAGGTAAACGTGCAAACAGTAGTAGTTCTACGTGCTTGAATGAAAATGGCAGTGAAAACGTTGGCAGTCCCATCGCATCATCCGTGGAGTCATGGTGGAAGCGGTGAGAAAGCCGCGGTGGTGGTGTGCAGTGCTCGATGGTTGTGCTCGTCGTGGGATTTTCAGGGAAGGAAGGACTGCGTCTGCCGGCTGTGATGTGCCAGGGCACATTTCTTTTTTCATTGGGAAATCAAACCAGCTCGTCGTTGTTAGGGCATCAACCTAAGTTCCGCCATATGCCTTTTTTTTAATTTTCTCTGTCTCATAATGTAAGACGTATTTTGATCGATTAAGAAATTTTTTAACCAATAGTTATTAATTAATAAAAGGTTTATATGACAAATTAATATTATTAGATTTAATTTTAAATATACTTACTTATGATTGTGACTTTATATCACATAAACCACATATAATAAAGCAATTGATAATTAAAGCCTTGTCTTAACCAATAAAATATGTCTTACATTATGAGACGGAGGGAATACCACTTTTGATAAAGGCCGACTTAGCCTTAGGCATTTTCAATCCTTACTCCCTTCATTCCAAAATATAAGACGTATGTTGTTTGATTAAGAGACCAATAATTACTCCATTAGTGTGGTTGTGTGACATAAAATTGATATCATTAGATTCGTATTTAAAATAATTACGTATAATTATGACTTTATATCGCACAAATCACATATTAATAAAGTAATTATTGATCAAAATCTTATATTAACCAAACAAAATATGTCTTTTATTCTGAGACAAATGAAATATTTCTTAAGGAGCCATAAGATAGGACTCACATGGAAAAATAAAACTTTAAGCCCACAATGTTTAAAGCATGCTTATGTCTTAAGCTGGGTCCCACTGTTGTCCAAATGCACCCAAAGTCGCAAACCACCTGTAATAGCATGGAGACCGAGATCAACACTCCGCATCCCTCGGCGCCCCAGCTCCAAGGCAGTCCACCCACGCTCCTCAAACCTTTCCACGATGCCAGCACCACCGGGTCGAGCGGCGCACATCTCTTGCTCCACCTTTGGCTCCTCCTAGGCCACCCACAGATTTGGTCCTTCCCCATCCTTCTAGCAACAACATCAACGACATGTGGGCAAGCTCGATGGAGTGGAGGAAAAAGAGAGAAATAATCATTCTTTGTGTCTTATAACGGACCATAAGCTTGAGGTCGACCTAAGTTTTTTTTCTAAAATCGGTACGATCTATGTTTTACCCAGTTTGAGGTGGACCTCAAGGCCTTGTGACCGGGATTATTGCGAATTGAGACGCCCTTATGGCTCAGTCCTAATGATACAAATGATTTTTTTATCTCCCCTCTCCTTAACTACTTCAGCGTCACCAGTCATGTTGGTGGTTTAGGCAGTCGGAGAAAATGGTTTCTTTTTATATGGAATGGACTCGCTTAAGGTCTCCAATAGCCATAAATATTGGAGCAATTTTTATTAAGTTTGTGGGATCCAGCTTATGACCGACTTAGGCAATAAGCACTATAGATGCCCTTAGTGGGAAACTAGACCAGCGGTAATGTTTATTTTGGACCAGTGGTAATAGCGTGTAACACCGTTCAGAACCAAAACTCACCACGTTACTCGTCTCTTTTCGCAGGGCATCTTTTTCTTTTCTTCCAGATACTGAGAACTGTTAGCGTGTACTCCAGCTAATAACGATCTTACAATGAATGCTTTCCCAGGACACTCGTGACCAATTAATTCCCGTCTAAATCGAGTATTAGGCGCTAGTGAGACACAACCCGTACCATACCAACACCACCAGTCAGTGCAACACACCAGTACAGCTAACTTTGTAATCCACGAGCGACCGGACATATAGCAGCGAGTACTCCTGCAATATCTTGGCTATCTTAATTGAAACGCGGAAAGGGACGGCATCAGTTCCAGTTTTGACGGTTCACGAGGGCGAAATGGTTCTCTCCAATTCTGCGCGGTTGTAACGCACCTGTGCTGTGCCGCTATACGGGTATCTCGAGTCCATGGCACGCCGATTACAGTGCAGCCGGAAAGAGGGGAAGAAGGAGACGGGCAGATGATGCTGTTGGCCACTATCAGGAAAGGAGGAAAATCGATCGCAAGAAGGAGAAAAAGGAAGTGTTTTGTAAAAGTGGATCGGTCTCGCCGGTCACCACGATGATCGTGTGACATGGACTGATGCGACGACGAGTCAAGACGCGAACCGACTCGAGTAGGTCAACCTTGTATAACGTTCTCCTTTTCTTCGGACAGTGAACTCATTTCCGGCGGCAAGTGCGCGCAGAGAAGTTCACCATAGGATGCAGCGGCAGTTTGCCCATGTTGGATATGAAAGTGCACGATGACTAAGGCTCCATGAATTAATATCCATAGGATGACGGGACACATTTTCTCGGTACTTGGACATTAACGTAAGTGCAATAGATGAAATCTATCCGCATGCCAGGTTAATTGCTATCGCGTTCGGATCTACAACTAAGTATTGTGTAGACATTCGACAGAATTTACTCTAAGACCGTATAACTCGCAGAATAGCACATCGACTCGTACTCATCTTTCTATCCATATCAAAAGTTAAATGTTTTAGCGGATATCAAATTAAAGGGAGCATGCATTTGTCTGTGTCTTGATTGGTACCGGGCGCATGCGACTGTCTGAAAACGCTAGCACTATTTTACACTAGAATCGCCCCAACTTCCACATACATTGGATCCAGCTTGATGAGTATGGTAACAGAGGAGAACAAAAAAGTGCTACGCGCGTAGTTAACCACCTATTAATTGTAGCGTGTTGCCTTAAGTACAAATCGTAGTACTAGCACTGAATCAGCGCTAAACCACCACACGAGTGAAAATCACCATGAGTGCTCCATGCAAGATGATACTCCACGCAATGCAACGCTAGTCGCGTGGAGCTGCAGCAGAGCCGGGCGCATCCGGGCACTGCGCGTTTAGCACGACGCGAGATCGTGTCAGATGGGCTGCGAGAAGGACAGTCTCAGTGAGACACATCTGCAACCACCCTTTAACTATATGGTATATCCTGTAGAGAAGTATGGGACTAAGCGAGGCATCGGGGATCTCCTATTGGAAATTGAAATATAAAAAACCACTTAGACTACTATATCTGGAACATATTAACTTCGCTCATAACCAATTTTCGTTTCGTACATCCTTTCGCTCGACTCTTTAGGGGCGTGAGGCTCTCTCTAAGAGAATGAAAAGCCATCTCTATACAATAAACGCGCAGCCGGTAAGCATGAGGGTATGAAAGAATTGGTGTGAAGCGAAAGCTAGGCTCTCAGACGACGATGAGTATACGACTCGGTGTAGGCTGTCAATTAGATTCCCCATCCATGAATGACAATCCATGCGGTTATCTAGTTCGATGACCAAAGAAAAAGGGAAGAGGGATAGAAAAACGGAGCCGTTAGTCAGCTGTAGACGGTGGTCATAGGTGGGCTTACCGTGGTGACCGAATCATAAATAGAACAGTTGAGTGTTTCTATCATAGCTATTATATCAGGTTCTTTTATTTCTAGAATACGGGCGTGGGTAGTCGTGCGACACATCATATCTGCCCGTTTAGTCAGTGCATACAGCAAACCAAATACTGTGACCGGTGGATCGGTCGAGTGGCCCTACGCGCGTCGCGCGCGCATGCACGGACAGGTGCGTGAGAGGCGAGAAACGACGAGATGATCGATACTTGGTAAACCCGAGCGCGGACCCTTTGTTTACGTCATCGATCCCAGCGAGCAGGCGACACTGCGGTCGCCACCGCGAAAGCGTCGGTGTTCCCCGGGGATCAATCAGCGTCGTCGCGCGGTAACACGGCCAACGGCGGCCACGCGAGGGAGAAAGGGAGTGATTAGAGAGGAGAAAACCCCACGTGGCCATAACGCTGGCGGCATCGCACGCAGCGTATCGCTCTCGAGGTTGGAACGCACTCAGTGATATCTTTGGTGTGTGTTTGTGTGCGGAAAGCACGACAATGATTCAATAGGCCCGTTTTTGATGTTTCGGTAGAGTACAAGCCAACCGTGCAAATCGCTGGATTCGACACCTGTGTCTGGTTTCCACGTCAGAATTATTTAGGTCCATGGTCCATTTTCAAGTCCAACGTGAGTAGGAGTAGCTTGTGCGTGCATGCCGTATTCTGGTGATCTCAATTTTGTTCGGGGACTTCCATTAATCCAAATGTACAATTTATGACATGTTGCATCTAGCACTACTACATCTGGCGTAAATCATGATCGAAATAGCTGGCATCTAGTACTATGATAATATGTCAATTATTAGGGTATCTCCAACAATGGCGTTAGAGTGTGATATGGAAGAGAGAGTGTACAATATATAAATGAGAGAAATTATGATAGAGGACAGCTTGTTTTTATTAGAATTAACCTTACGACGAGAACCTCCCAAGGATAGGAATGAGAGAACGAGAGGTGGATTATTTTATGGATGAGCAATAGATGGATGAGAAAAAAAGAAGGTGATAGAGAAGAAATGACATGAAAAGCTAGAAATTGCTTACAATAATGATTTGCTGAATAATGGCCTTTAGCTTATAAGGCCCTTTCCAGGCTCCCGGTAGACTACAGGTGTTAAGAATGCCACATAGGGCGAAAAACTGATCGTGGTGAAAGCAGCGTGAAGAGGAGAGAGAGTCCTTTGGTGACGCCAGGAAAAAACGATGCTAAGCGGGTGGCACCTATTGCAAAACGCCTATGTGGCATCTATGTATTGGGGAGTTTTAGTTGCTAAACAGTAATTAAAATGAAAGTGAAGTTTAGCTTCCCACAAAAAGCTAACGTACCTATGCATTTGGTAGTTAGTTGCTAAGCCCATTTGTATGACTACCGTAGCTACCTCATCTAAGCACCTGTGCTGGTATTAGGCTGCTCCAATGCTCCAACTTGGACAGGTGCTAAGAATGCCACATAGGCAAAAAACAAACTGACGTGGCAAGCATATTAAGTGATGAGAGAGAGATAGGTTTAGGTAGTCTCCAGAAAGAACCGATGCTAATGCTGCGCGGACTTATGCAAAACACAGATGTGGCATCATATGTATTGGGAGTTTAGTGCTAAACACAATTAAATGAGGAAGCTTATATTGCTACAAAAAGCTAAATGCACCTCTGCATTAGGACAGTTTCAGTTGCTAATTTTC